>JAYKXP010000029.1:0-586142 GCA_037176845.1 Paramarasmius palmivorus | reverse complement strand
ATGATGAAGACAGTTGGCCGACATTTCGAAGATCATCAACGTAGCCAGACGTGTTCAGCCGAGAGGACACAGGTGGACCACAAATTGGTCACGGTCTACGCAGAATGTCTCTGTTATTTGCACCAGACTATCGAACAGCACGGAAGTTTCACGGTCATCCAATCCTTGAAGGGAGGAGTCCTTAAATGTCTCGTGCGCTGGGCTGATCGAATGGAGGAGTACATCAAGGACAATCAGCTTTTCGCTATGGCCGATTCTTCCAGTAATCATTTCGAGTTTCTTCTCAAGGACATCATCAAATACACCACACATCACTCCGTGTGCGCGGTTTTGTCTAGGGCCATGCGCGAATCTGAAGACGCCTATGTCCAAGTTTCGGGAACGATGTTGGATGCCCATTACAGCCAGTTCCAGGAGACGATACACGAAAGGCTAAGTATCTGGCGGCAGTGGGATCAGCTCGGTCGGAACTGTTGTGCCAATGGAGAGGTAGATTACCTATCCTTCGTGCCACTAGACTGACTAATTGTAGCATAGTGTCCGTTGCCAGTGTACACTCCACGGTTAGGGACTGTGAAGCGAACTCCGATGTTCCGATGTTCCGGCTGTGAACTTACTCTATATTGCTCCAAGTCATGCCAGAAAGCATCATGGAACACTGGTCATCGAGACGTGTGTCGGACGATGCGGAAAAACCGATTCGATGAAGGTCGGTTCCACTTCATTCTTGATTTCCACCAAACCTGATTCTACATACTGCCTTTCAACAGATGGATGGCCCAAATCTGACTATTTCTTTGACAGTCGCGACCGCCTTTATCGCGATTGGTTTATACTGGAACACATCGGCAAGTACCGCATCACATTTCTATCGAAACAAAAGCGTTTTCGCTCCGAGCACCGTTCAATACCAGCGAATGAGCCCGTAGTCTCAGTCCTCGATTTTACCACGTTCCCTCTTGGTGATCCGCCCTGGTCCTTTTGCAACATCGATACTCAGGCGGTACCCAAAGCGAGGGAACAGGCCCCAGATGCGGATTGGGATGTGCTGCTAGACGAAGCAAAGAAGAGGAATGGGAAAGATCCCCTGGTGATGGCAATCATTCCAGTTGCTGGAGATTATCATCATTATTATTGGGTTGGCTTTGGACGTCAACAGTCCAATTGAATTTCTTGATTTCACCTTTTATTCCTACGCTACTATATGACTAGGGTACGCGCTCAGCATAATCCCTAGTACATATAATTACGTTCCAGGCATATATTTCAACGAGTAGGCGACATACCGTAGCAACTGTTTCTTGGTTTTTCTCTACTGTGGCAGGGTCGCGAAATGCAACACGCACGTGAATGTGACCAATCAGAAGGATCGTCGATCGTATCCCGACTCCCCTTCTACTTACCAACGCTGAGAATGTCATCATCACCATTGACGACCTCCGTTACGTCCCGTTACTCTCACCATGACTCTCACCGACTCTATTCTCGAGATTGGATATGACCTGCTGGACAGGGTTTGAGCCATTTCTCTTTGATAAATTCGTAGAATTCACACATATTCAGGGTCTAATTCCAGATTTCATAATTCGGCGTGCTATTCGTGCACTGCTTCGACAACGGCTTCGTGAAATAGACCATGGATCATTGGAAGCAAACCATGCAGCAAAAATGGAGTGGATAGAAGGGGTCAAGGCGAAAATGACCATTGCGGATGTACCGGAGAAGGCCAATGAGCAGCATTATGAGGTGAGCCTATTGGAAACAGAGGTCGAGTTACTACTGAGTTCAATACCGTGTTAGGTTTCGACGAACTTCATCCTGTCGACTTTGGGTCCTTATGCAAAGTATTCATCATGCCTGTATCCTACGGGTAAAGAGACGCTGGCGGAAGCAGAGATTCTTATGTTGGAGAGTTATTGTGAGAAGGCTCAACTGAAGGATGGGATGGACATCCTTGACCTTGGCTGCGGTGAGCGCTTTTAGTTTATAGTCACTTTACTCCAACTCATGGATTCTTCAGGATGGGGGAGCCTTTCGCTATATCTTGCGCAGGTATAAATATCCGCATTACGACAGTTGTCTACGAAAGCGCTCAACTGCACCCTAGAAATATCCGAAGTCTCGTATCACCGGTCTTTCCAACTCATCCACACAGAAGGCATACATAGATTCTACCGCACAATCTCGTGGCTTGACCAATCTAGAGGCGTGTCCACATCCTTTGGTCAGAGCTCATATGCTAACACGTTTCCAGATCATAACTGCCGATGTCAATATACACGATTTTGGGTCTAGAAAGTGAGTGATCGCCTCTGACGTTCTACGTGTTGTTCAAGCTCGATATCTTGTTAGGTTTGATCGCATACTCACCATTGAGGTAAACATTTCTGTGTGCTTCTTGGTGCAACGTCAATGTAACCGAGTGGTTTTAGATGTTTGAGCACATGAAGAACTACCAAATGCTTTTCAAGAAAGTGTCCAGTTGGCTGAAAGACGAGCAGTCGCTGCTCTTCATACATGTTTTTTGTCATCGCACAATGCCGTACCATTTCGAAGAAGGTGACGGATGGATGGCGAAGAATTTCTTCTCTGGTAAGCCCGTTCCGCATGGACCTGGCCTTCGTCCCTGCTAACAAATTTCAGGCGGTACAATGCCTTCACTAGACCTTTTCGTGCGTTCATTGAACTCAATGCACAAGAAAGTGGTGTCCCTGACTTGTATGCGATAGTTACACTTCCAAGAACACGTCACACTCGTGAAGAGTTGGTACTTGTCGGGAGTGAACTACTCTAGAACGCTAGAAGACTGGCTAAAGACACAAGACAAGAATGCAAAAGGTAGCTATTTCGTTCACCCAACATTACTGAACGCTGAGGCACCATTCAATAGCTTGTTTGAAGGAGCTTCGTGAAGATGCCGTTGCGAAGGGTGTGGATCCTACTGAAGGCGAGAAAACGTTTTACAGGTATGGGGATTGACTGTTCGCGCTCCTCGGGCTTCTGACAAGCACTCGCTTGACAGGTTCCGAGTATTCTACATGGCTTGTTCAGAGCTGTTCAATTTCAACAATGGGCAAGAGTAAGTGGTCACTACCCAGGCCTCGCTTTCCGGTGTTGATGTATGCATTTCAGATGGGGTGTCGTACATTATCTTTTCAAACCAAAGTGTTGATAGTCCAGGGTATACGTGACCACACATGTATAATTATATGGTATTTCGGAGGAATGGCAAGGGATTGCGCAAACCTCACTGCCAAGTGTTCTTGATCAAATCTGCGGCCCTTTCAGCCAGCATATAGACCGGTGCTTGAGTATGGGCAGCTGGGACAAACGGCTATTTTACCCGATTCAGTATATGGTCATTAGGCGATGAAGACTAGGAATGCACCCACCAGGACCGACGCATCTACTATTCTAACCCTCGTGATTCCTTTCACCAGAAGATCAGGATCTACCACTCCCCAACCAGAGCCCCTCGCAGACATCGCGGCAGTTCCGACAGGGTGTACGGCTCCTGCAGCACTACTACGGATGTATCGGTCAAGCTCTTCGTCTGTATTGGCGCTGAATGCCGGTCGGATGAGGAATCCATCCCACACTGGAGACGACATGAATCTCTGAACGCTGCGTACAGCGTGGCGCATAGCAACCATGTCGAATTCTGAGGCGAGTAGGTTCAGTTGGATTCTCGGGTGGTCGAGGGGGTTGGATGATCTGAGAGATACTGCGCCGCCTGAATCCTGGTTAAGCAGACAATCTAGGAGATACCAATGACTGACTTACGTGAGGCAGGTGATACAACGATGGTGCCCGCAGAGATAAAGTGCTGATTAGGGCCGAAGACAGGACCTAGTTGGCCGTTCTAGGCGTACAGATAAGCCTTTAGTTTCTTCTATTATGAGTTTAAGGTCTCACTATAAAAAGCATTTCGGAATGTGCTGTCGTCTTGCCTGCGGCTGGGTCAACAGCCCTTTGAAAGATCGGATCATCGCTTGGTACGCGCAGATATCCAAAAGCCAGGATGATTGGATCGACTAATGGTCCTGTACGAGTTTCATTCCATTGGCGGGTGAGCTCCTGAAGGAGTGTCGAGTTCACGAAGAAGCTTTCGTTAGTGTCTGTCGTATTCACAAGCCATGGATTTCCCAGAGCGGGCTGGGAGGTAGCGGATTGATCAGAAAAGAAACATGAACGGAAGTGATAGACATACCTGTTCGGTCAGGTTTTGACCCACCGAAGGTAGATGATGGATTGTTTCGATACCGAACGACGAGAGTGCTTTCGAGTCACCAATGCCGGAATTGAGAAGGATATGTGGCGTCCCTATAGTTCCCGCAGAAAGGACGACTTCCTTTGAGGCAGTAAGAAGGTGGAGTGTTTCTAAAAAGGTTAATTAGCCGCCATTAACTGTTGGCGTTCAACGATGACGTACTTCCATTGTCTTGCGTGAACTGGACATCGCGAAAAGACATTTGTCTTTTATTCGACTGAAGTACACGAGTAACATGTGCATGTAACAATACATGCAAGTTAGGTCGACGAATGAAGGAAGGGCCTAGGTAAGAGGTTGCAGAACTACTTCTCGTGCCGCTAAGGATGGTAGACTGTGCCCAGCCTCAAGAAGAGTCAGATCACAGCTGGAGAGCAAGGGCGACCAACTTACCGACTCCTAGCTGGTCCCCGGAATTCATATCGACGTTATAGCTGAACTCACCGCCCAATGCTTTACTAGCTTGGACGACTCTTCGCTCCATCTCATGAGTAAATCCAGAAAGACTGACGGAGTTAATTCCGTGGAATCCATGTACCCCTGGATCAAACTGTCCGGTTGTGTCATGACCATCGGCTGGTGGAGTAAAACGCTCATTCTGAGGGAAAGACTCAGTGGATCAAGCGTTTAGAGAGTTTACTAATCAATTATACCTTCCGGATATACTTTTGCATGCCAGCCCATCCCCAGCCAGAATCGCCAGTAACGCTTGCGTATCTGTCCCAGTCCTCGGAAGTCCCACGAGTGTATGCCATCCAGTCTATTGCAAGATGAGAACTTTTGGAGCCTTGCTACCCCTGTGTGAACTCACTAATCGTGCTACTCCCGCCAAGCACAAAGCCTCGAGAGAATAAACCCGAACGGTTATTCGGGCCAATTTCTGCTGTGAAATTCCAATCCAGCGCCGTACCAGACATTGTACTGCCAAATGCAGGAATCATGGAGAGCAGGAGATTGTCGTTTCTTCAACACAACTCAGCCTGAGAGTGGAGAGCGTCAGGAGATACCACTCACGAGCCTCCAGCTTCTAGAATCAGCACTGAATGTCGCGAGTTCTCCGTCAAGCGGTTTGCGATGACATTGCCTGCTGTACCACCTGAACCCAGTGCATCAGTGATTGTCAGGAGAGGCAATGAAAGGAGAGTCCAAACCTCCAACGATGATAAAGTCAAAGTTGCGAGTTGGGAGATCGTCCAATCGTTCGTAGATGGCAGCAAAGGCCTGGCCCGTAAAAAGAAGAATGAAAGATGCAAGGAACATTTCTTTCGCTACCAAGACACTTAGAAAAACCATTCGTCTTATATCCTTTACCGCATTGCCGTCCAGATTTGGGATATGTCGCGACCAGAGAGTAGCATGACTCTTGCATTGCGGTTAGAGTGCCTCAATGATTCCAAACGAAGTTGTGCCTGGGATTTCATAGAAATCGAGTATCTGTAGGTAGTAGATGAATTGGTCATTATGTTCTCATACTAAACAGGACTTCGACGGGACCTACGACGTAAATGCCATCGTTCAATCTCGCGCCCCGAAGTCACCATCATCTTCTGACTGATTTTTCATTCTATCCGTCCAAAAAACGGTGTATTTATCAGGTCAGCAGATGGTGCGATGGCAGACAGATCGCTCCGAGAATCGTTGATATGTCGAGAACCAGGTCGGCATCGGCCCTTCCGTGGTTAAGAGGAGTTAGAGAGTGAGTGCTTCTAGCTATGCTCACATTATCATCATACGGCCACCATCAGTTCCAGGTTGGTCATCCAGCATTGCATGAGACGTACCAGCGTGTGCATTGAATTTGCCAAGCCCCGGTCGTAAATAGCCTCTCTCTCACTGCCAATGTCCGAGGACTGCGCATCCAGGAAATATTCTGCAGAACAAACAGATGTCAAGTTAAGACAAGGGAACTCTCAACGAATTGTCCTGTGATGATGGTTCGGGAAGAAGCAGGATAGGCGCCGGCAAAGACGGCAAAGTTCACAGGAACACCTGGGGTCCGAGGCCAGTCCAAGGACAGTCAAAGAGTACATTTAATTGGTATCATTACATCTACATCCGCTCACTATGCGTATGTCTCAAGAATTTGCCTACATCCCTGTACCTTTTCAACGAACTCCCGCGAAACCACCTGTGGACAAACTCTCGGGTAAAAACCCAAGGCAGTCGTTAACTTCATCCTTGTTTGCCGTCACCTCAATTTCTACTTCTCCGCCCAGTCTGAACACGTCGTAGAAGTCAAAATGACACCTTGACTGGGAGGGCTTTCCGTTGATCGTAACGTTCTTCACATATGCTGCAGCCCCGTCGGGAATGTTGCGTTGAACTGAACTGGGGTCGAATCCCTTCACTGTGACAGTGGTAGATGAGTTGAGGAATGAGTTGTGTATGGTATACTTGGGAGTGAAGGGTGAGAGGATCAGGAGTTGACTGCTTGACGGAACCGGATACAAGCCAAGAATATGGAAGGCAAGGAGTGTGGCCATTGCTGCTTGATCATCATTCCCAGGAAGGCCAGCCGCAGCTGAAGGTCTGTGTCAGGTGTTGCGGTTTTTTGTATTCCAAGGTCACTCACTGATATCGAAGTTTGTAAAAACGACTTCTCGAACACGGTCAACAGATTTAGCAGGTTGGTTTGCGTAGTGGTAACCAATAGGTGTCTATTGGTTTGCTGAGTATGAGTCGAGTGTCGGAACAACGATGCCGGTACATACCTGGAAAGATGGCTCATTGCCAGCCAGGTAGTAGCCCGCCTGTGACAGATATTAGCATTATGTAAGGGAGAGCAGGAACAACGTACGTCGAAGAAGTGGTCCAGTCGTTTAACGAACGTATCCTGATACCTCTCATCAGTAATATATATATGTGGATTGCTATAGACTTACGTTTCCGCCCATTAACTCAATAAGGTATGCAGTGTCGTGGGGTGCGTAGCTTTACAAGCGTTAGTTTTCGTCTTGGTACTACATCATGTAGGACCTACAAGCTATACTCCCAAGACGAGGATTCATAAAATCCATTCACATTGGTACCCTGCAGTGAGCAAGGCCTAGTGTCGTTCTTATCCTGGGGAGAGCAATTCTTGGGATCTTGGAACGCGAATGTGCCGTTCGGGAACCGTTTCTGCATGAAACCTGGGTACAATGTTTATAGAGTCCTCGAACATCATGAAACGTGAGGTACCTTTGAAACCATCACTCTCAACAGAGTCGTCCCATATGTTCCGATAGAACTATTCCAACCAATCAGAGTACGTAACTCCTTAGAAATGCCTTCCACGTACCAATGAACGATTAGTGAATCTTGCTTCGTCATCAGTTTTTCCGAGGAGCAAGGCTACTTGACGGATACCAAAGTCCTCAAAGGCGTACTGGAAAGAGGGATTATCAATATAGACCACATCTATGCAACAGAGGTATCCTTACTTCGACGGTTCTGCTCCCTTCCCTAGTTTGGCGGCCGGTACTAGTAGGATCCAAGACAGCGAAAGGAACATATCCGTATTGACTTCGCAAGGCGATGAGAACACCATCCATCGTAGTCCGAACTGAGACCTACTTGTACACGTTGACTTGTCGTCCAAGGGTGTTCCATTCTGGAGGGTTGATATCTCCGTCTGCAAGCAATGCAGAGTAGAGCTCGTTCAAGTCGACTCCGAGTCGCTCAGCCTCATTGTGATAGTAAATCGCAAAGTGTGATACGATGTTATCGCCACTCGATCCTCCTTGAGTCCATCCAGCTATGGGTTTTGTTTTTCAGTACCATCGAAACTGCGCGAACTGATGTAAATGAAACGTACGAAGGTTATTAGCCCTAACAGAAAGCGAACAGGTCAGTCACATATTAATGACGACGGACATATCACATACCTGCATTCCGGCATCCAGCCTAACTTACGCCATCCATCGATATAGGTATCGACTATCTGAGCAAATTCCACAGGTGAGTGAAGGGACATGAGCGGGAAGAACGTCCGGAACTGGCGTCGGGTATGTCGGAGATAAGCTAAGCGCCCAAAAATAAATGCCAAGGAAGAAACTCACAGTATCCCAGCTGAGGGTTGACATAGTCAGCTAACATCAGTGAGGAAAGCAAGGGGCGGAATACGTTACCTGCAGTACAACGAATCAAAGTAGTAAGAGCTTGTGCCAAAGAATGCGCCTTGTGCTTCTCCAGTAGCATTATTCTACAACAATGCTGTGAGCATACAATATCCCTATACCTTCAGAGCACCTACCGGGGTCAAGGATGCACGATAAAGCGAAGAGTAGAACATCTCGGTAATGTTCTCTGCAGTGTTGGCAATGTCTAGCTCGATCTTGCTGAGTCGCTCGTTCCAGAGCGACTTGCTCTGGGCAACAATATCCTCAAACGTAGAGGAGCCAACTTCGGATTCCGCGTTGGCACAGGCTTGCTCTGTGGATAAGAATGATACTCCGACCCGAAGAGTGATCGTTTCCGGCGTGCCCTTGTAGGAAATCAGTGCACCAGACTCGTAGATTCCACCAATTAGGTTCAGAGAAAGGTTGAGGTGTGTTTGACCGAGACCCTTCGCGTCAAGCCCAAAGCTGTCGTTGAAATTAGCTTTGGGCTCATAGGAAGTACAGGGGACTTACTTATCGCCAGTCCATACACCGTATTCGTCTAGAGTTTGTTTTCCGCCATCCAACAGGTCGTAACACGCAAAGGCTTGGTAATTGTATCGACCAGGGCCGAAACTGAAGGGAATGTCGGCGCGCTTTCTTCTGACTGGAAAGGAGTACACATACCTTGACCCATAACGCCCACCAATGGTAATACGTCCTTTTACAGGATCTATATCCAAAGTGCCGCCCGCAAAGGAGGCTGGAAGGTCGTTGGCAAGATCTGAGATATATATTAGTGACTACTCGATGTGGATTAAAAGTTTGAAGGCGGACCGATGACAAAGTAAGGCTTTGACCCCTCAGGAAATGTGAACCTTTCTAGACCCGCTCTCCTCGTAGAGGTAGCTTCCATTTTAATGTCGTTATCCATAGTCTGGGAGAAATATCCGGGTGTAGCATCTGAACATCCAACGTCACTCAATATTCTTGCCCAAAATAGATTAAATATTATCGTACCATCGGTGTTTAGCTTTCGAAGCCTTTCGCGAGCAGCCAAGCGCGTTGTGCAGGTGTCGAAACCATCTGGACATAACAAGGGCATGACTTCAAAGTTTCCGTACGTTCCGAGGGATGAACCAGTGCCGCTGTCGTGTAGAGGGCTTATGCCCCGGATTTTCTGGGTGGGATCGGTGACATAACCTGGATGTTTACATGAGATGTCATCATGAGGACTGATCGGGTGCGAAGACGTACCAGCAGGCGCATATCCAGTGAGGTCCGTGGAGAATTTCACCTGCAATTAGCAGACGGTAAATGAAGTGAAGAGGTTCTAGGTGAAAAACACGAACCATTCCGAATGGTACGGATGCTCCAGGACTGTTGGCTATACTTGAGATTTTGGAAGAGAGCACGAGTCGCGAGTACCCACCATACGTCTCCGAAGTTGTCTTGTGTGATATTTTCAGCTCAGTGATCACGACGCACTATAAAATACGCTAAACGTACCGGTACCAATGAAAGGGTTGACGAATGCAGAGTAGTCCGGATTGGACTGGTTCGCAGCATTCCTGATAGCTTCAGAGATGCGCCTCTGCACTTCAGGAGAAGGTTGTCCTTTGACCAAAGCGAGGAGCGCAAGACCTGACAACAATAGCTTCAGGCTAGCCGAAGGGGGTGCCATGACGGTAGGATAGAAGGATAATTCCCCCGCTGACAAGTTTTATATAGCTGGCAGGAGCGACCCTTACCACATGGATCGCATACAATGAAGGAACTCGACCGCGTGTTATGAAGTTGTCTCGTTGAGTGTTGAATTCGGATGTAACTCCCGTGATCGCTGGGGCTTCGATTCGTCTGATCGGGAAGAGTATTTCAGGCTCTGGAGCAGATAAGAGTAACGCGCAGTGAAAACTTGAACAAATCAAGTATTCGACTCGTCTAATGAGGGTAGCATCATTGACCGATTAGTGTAGAACTACAAGAAAACCTGGCAATTTTTAGCTTTCTGCAATGGTTGATGCTTGACGACGTACCCCAGGAATCCCTGAAACGTTAGATCCCCTCTTTGCCTCCGTGAAACACTATTCTTTATCTTTGTTTCATGTTCTTACCCGTAATGATCATCCACACCAAAACGAGAAGGATGGGAGTAGTGAGGAAAGTCAAAAATGTTCACTGACCTGCCCTAAAGTCGACCGCATGGGAATCGACCACGTGATGAAATTCCTTTAAGGCGGCTTGCGACGCGTCAATCCAACTTGGCTTCTCCCTTCCACCATCCTGGTACGCCCACATTTCTACGAATACGGTTACTCGCCATGCGTCTATCACTGCCTATCGTCATTCTTCACGCTCTATGCCTTGTAAATGCCGCCATCATTCCTGTTCAATCTGTCAAACCAATAAACGAACCGCCTCTTCACGACTCCTCGCCCAACTCTCTTTCAAATAATCTGAACACAGAACCCCTTGCGCACACGAATCCTGTACCGCCCTTACCTGAAGCTCAATCTAAAGCTCTTCGAGAACGCCAGATACACAACGCCGATTACAGTACCAAGAAGTCTAATTCACCTCAGGACAATACGAACTCGACGTCGACATCCAGCTCTAGCGATAGCACTGAACCACAGTCATCTTCAGGCTCCGGAGAAAGTCGTCACGAACCCCGAGAACCCCATCATTTCCTCCTTTCCAAAGAGAAGGCTCAACGTCGTCACTCGGCTCGCGGCTCGAGGGGACCCTTCATGCAGTCTGCTCCTGTTCGCTCTGGAAAGGGTAAAATTGCGAGTCGCTCCATGTTGATGTCCTTTCCTCGTATACTATCGCGTGGATTGAACCCTCGCCTCTGGTTTTCCAGTCGCGACAGTGCTGTTCCTGGTACAGCGTCACCTACCTCCGCTCCTACCTCTTCAGCTAGCTCCAGTCTTCCTACCAGTATCATCGACCGTCTGCGCGTCTCTCCTGGATTCCCATCCCCTGATGCTGTCACGCTGCAGGGGCCATCGAAACGCGGCGATGCTAAAGACTGTTCTTCCAAGCCGAACGTCGCGCTTCCCAAAGCTGCAACGGAACCGTTGAAACACGAGGGTGGTGTTGCCACGGTTCGTGCCCACTCCTCGCGGGGGCCTCCGGATCTGGCTTTAGGAGCAGAGAAGAGTAATGATCCAAACGAGCTTGCGAAGGGAGATGGGTCTAAATCTAGCGCCGGTCATGTTGGGCATAGTGGGGCTTCGGCGCGGAGATGGATGCATTCTGAGCCGCAAGGGACGGGCCAGTCGCGAAAGATGAGAAGGGTGACTAACGGTGTGTGAATGGTGGCCGATTGGGGATGTTACTTGTATCAATTCTGGATTTCTGGACGACTATGCGTGGCAAGACTTGTACTACTAGTGTATACATATTCTACTCGATACGATACCTCATCGTACATTTCATTTCCCAAGTTATCTATGTGCGCGATCAAGACGAACGCGATGATTGATCAGAAATCCTCCGGTATGTACTTACTAACCTCTCGAGCACATCACTTTACTTCAACCCCCAGCTCCTTGCTTATCTCCTCGTCCTTGAGCCCTGACTGACGCATACGATTAATCAAGACCTCGTTGGAGGGGACAAGTGCCTCGATATCGACAACATTAACCACCGTCAATGTCTCCCGTAATCCGTTTGGGAAGTATCCCAACACGCAAATCTTCAACGATGACTGCGCTGCTTGAATAAGGCATTTCTTGATATCTTGTAGCAACGCTGGTGTCATATCGGTCTTGTCCAGAGTGCGAAAATCGGTAAACTTGTGGCAAGCGGATGACAAGGGGCTGAGGAACTCTGGATTGTCGAAATGTACAACTAACATTCCGGATTTTAGAGGATCATTCCTGGGCACAGTTGCCTCGTGGCTTTTGATGAAAGACGTTGGATTAGATCCAAATGAGAAACAGCAGCGTAGACTTACGCCATCATAGCCTCCATGATACTCGTACGATTCTCCCATACGTGATTTTCTTTAACCCCACGAAAAAAGGCAAAGTCGGCATTAGATGGGAGGTATTTTCCGTAACCTATTGTGACGAGTGTCATCAATGAAATCCCGAATCGCGTTAGAAGACATAAAACCTACTTCTCCTCGCGACAGTCAGCTGTTCACATCGAAACCGATGCTCCTTCCAGTCATTATGCGCACATTTACGCGAACAGTAGACCTTGGACAAGCATGAGCCACAACGAAGATATCGATGCCCGTCTGGGAGCTTCAAACCACGAGCGCCCTTCAAATAACACTGCAAGGATGTCATGAGCACGGGGAACCTGAGCATATACACTGGACTTAGCACCATCTGATACCCGCACAAATTCCCAGGAGCATCATTCTTAATGTCGCCATATATCAAGCTCATTATCTTCGCCCTGTCCTTACACCTCCCCCAAGTCGACCAAAACGACTTCATCTTTGGATCGTTTGGGATATCCGCTTCAAGCCCTAGTTCCTCGATCCTCGCGATCGCCTTCAAGAACCGATGAAGCACCGAAGGAAAGATGGTATAAGTGGCAAGCTGAGCCAACAAGCGGACGAACAAGTCGTGGAAATGTGTCGGAGAGTCTTCATCCCAAACTGGTCGCTTGTCACCTCTGCTTCTTTCGATGCCATAGAAACGTTTTGCCCTGAAGAACGCAACGAGAAGGCCCGTGTCGAGAGCTTCGCATACGTAAGTTGCTATCCCCATCGATAGGAGAGCAAGCGAAAGCAGATGTTCGACGAGGCCGATCGCGATTCTGAACCTCTCGGAACCTGGCGCGACTCCCTTGAAGGTCCTAGGTCGTGAGAGAAGTGTAGTCAAGGCTTTGGAAAGGGCCTGTGATCCGCCAGCCCTAAGAAATGGTGTATGATCGGTGAATTCGCAGCAGAGATATTGGAAGAGTAAGCCCGTGGATAGATTATATCCTTGTAGTTCATCATCCGGAATCTCCTGTGGATTCTGTGACAGACGCTGAAGATGTCGAATGTAAGGGATTTCGAAATCGTGGCGCCTTCGACAGAATGTGACTGCGCGTGGAAAGTCGTCAGCGAGCCTTTCACCGACATACTTTGGAAACAGGTTCGACAGCGTTTCTGTCCAGCTGAACCACGATGGATGTGAATTATCGATAACGCGTAGCCAAACCTCGATTACATATGTTTTAAGGTATGGAGATTCGGTCCTGAGCCTGCGCAGTTCGGCGTGAGGGTCTTCTAAAGCGCCGAAGTACTGCAGAAGAATGGGTGTGGTAATCAGCAGATCATCCACAAATTGGTCTGATTGGGGGTCTTCCTGTGTCGTACAAGAAATATAATCCAGGAAAAATTCCATCCATGGGCTGATGGATAGCCAATGCTTCTGTACGCAAGTAGCGGCACCCTTTCGCGTCATGAAATCCACTCCAAAGGATGTCGTCCATGTAAGATATGCAAAAACTCCCAGAGCACTTTCCATTTTTGAGCTGGGTTTAGTGGAACCAATAGGCGGTGAGCCCAAGTTCCCAAGAGCTTTGACGGCCCTGATGGGAGAGGAGAAGTTGTGAGCTGCTTCTCGGATAAAGATAAAATGGGGTGTCTTGTTCAAATCGAAGGGCATCTTGCGTCTAATTCAACCATTTGTGAGTTCCACCAGTTGCTGGCATGGCCTGTTCCAATGGGTACTATTGTACCAAACGTCAACCCACCGATCCGTGTAGAGACTCGAGATTCAGGCTGATACTTGTGTGGCGTTTTCTCCGAGTTCACCTGGGAGAAAGAGATGCGGAAGCGTAGAAAGTACAGAGAGAACGAGAAGAAAATGATGGTTGAGGTTGAAGACGGCGCTCGACAGCTCGCTTGATAAGGTAGTGGTCTTCGATGGAATCCCACGACAACCAGCTGGCACCTCATCAGACGCTCAATAAGCGCCGGGCGTCTACGCCTCTACCTATATGCATGTAGACTAAGGATAGTAAATATCCACGAACATCGTCGAGGAATCTGATTAGCATGATTCCAATACAACTAGATCGTTTACTTAAAACCGTAGGGTATGATCGTCCTCCGTATCTTTCAAAATGCTACTTCGATGGCATGCGAGGTAACTATGTCATCCTCTAATGCACAAACGATGTGTGCCAAAAGGAATTCCATCCACGGGCCGATATGTACACGACAGCCAGTTTTCATAGATCTTCATGGTCTGAGCATGTCGACGGAAGAGCTGTGCTTCCACCTTCCCACGGTTTCAGCGCTAGCGATCGGCAAGTAAAAAAATTTCCAAATTCCTCAGAGTCAAAGTAAACACCAACGAGTAAGTAATCTAATTAGAGGATGGGTAAAAGCAATTATACGAGTAGTAAAGTCAGTAGACTTCGGCATGAATAGATGAAACGCATCAGGAAATCTTCGATCGCGAAGTGGTCGATAACCAATGAACATGGTATCTAGGAATCGTATGGAGTCTGAGTGTTTTCGCGTTCAATATGGCCTAGCATGTCATATTCAGTTTCCAATGAATCCAAGGGCATAAATCAGCACTTACAACCCATAAAGTGGCCTATTCATCGCCTCCAAAGTGTCAACCCAACGAGGACGCCTCCTTCCAGGTTCGTGGAACCCCCAACCCTCAAAACCATCATAAACGCGCTCTCTATCCTCTTCATCGAACACCTTGACCGTCACCGTGTTTCCTCCGTCAAACAAGGTGTCGATACGGTCATCAGTCTGAGGTAGCAGCTTGCGATTAGAGAATAGACCGATAGTCCATCCTTCGGGGAGGGGAAATCCGTCTTCCATCGATACGCTGGCTGTATGGTGATGATCAGATATTTCGAGTCGTAGACCGAGAGATAAAAAGAGGATACACGCACAAATGATTTGGTCCCACAATTGATTCATGGTAAGGTATTCATTAACGTCCTGGCCTCTGGTATGCCCGTAAGAGCCCATCTTGACGTTGATCCACATACAGCCATGATCTCTGTATCCTCGTTTGTGCCAACCGGCACCTCTGGCGTTACGAGTTGACCATTGACGTCGAGCAGGAGGCATTGTGAGTTAGAATAGTGAGTAGCTCTAGTAGATTAAGTTGAAATATATGGAAGAAATTCGAGAAAAGAAGAGAATGGGGGCACTGTTAAAACGTTGAAGTCTGAAGTTGAACGTTGATGAGGCGGAACGGTTTGAAAAAATGCAGGACGTGGCGTGGGGAGTCTTTTTCTCAGAAGCGGTTGGTCACAGTCCCGTGATCAATCGCCAATTGAGTCACACTCACCACTAACTTGCAAGACTCGATTTTCTGACGGGCCCGGCTGATCTTACCCTCAGAGCGATATTGAACTCAAGCCTATGTAAAGTAAAATAAGATGTTTTGTTCATTTGGATGCCCAGCATATCCACGAAACGACGTCTTGGCCTAATACTTAGTGTAGGACATGTGCCTTGAATCGTCCGGACTTCAACAGGGAAATGTCAACGCTGCGGCAGGCTATGTCCAGACATATCCACCTGCGGTTGTTGAGGCGGAGTTGGTAACTTAGAAATAGGCATGCGATTGATTAAAGCCCACCCGTCTATCTCTTGAAGCCATCGACTGTGCAGAAAGATCAAGATAATTAGGTTACACGACGGGGATTGTAACGCTTGTTTAGGTCCGACGAGGTGAACTAAGTGGCCATCTCCGTATACAAGGAATCGCAGAGAACCCCAAAGGTCCAAACGGCGGAGGTGGGCAGCACAACAAGAGACTGCTGAAAACAGATGTTAGGATTCAACTGGATTTACTGAAAGTTACACTCACCAAATCCCCTTGACAACAAACACTCATTGAACGCCCTCGGTTACATTTTTGCCTCTTGCGGGTTGATCTTCCGAGATAACTCAGACTGCATCGAAGCGATGCTCGGAGCGGACCATGCGCACCACAGAACAACAACAAAGTTGCATGCCGCCCACGAACGCCGCGTTACGCACGGAAATGGAGTCGGGGTAAATGGGTCTAGGTTTTTTATTGTTTTCTAGACGGGAGTTACGTAGACTTCCATAGAATCCGTTGCTGGATTTTTGAGAGTTTCAGTCGATTAGAAGCCTAGAGACCTTGCTAGAGAGGATCTTTTACTGAAGAATTCGAGCAAGAGAGAAGTCTTGGGTGCTGGACCAAGTGGTGGTGGAAGAGGAGAACGAGGTGGAAGTCACAAAAGTGTGACATTTGGTCACCCTGTCACGTCACGAAGGAGAACAATAAACAAGCGCTTATGGAGAACAATGAACTCGAGGACCACAATGGACTTGAAAAGTAATACAAGGCGATTCGCATTTTTCTCATTCCCTTCCCGTCCTCTCCTTTCCCTAGATTTTCTCGACGACGTCGCCGGTCGACCTCTGGCATGTCTCTTCCACCACCACCTCATTACGACGCTCACTCGACGACATACATCTCGTCATCCTTGAAGCCTTATCTCGAGCTACCTCACCTTCTATCTCTCACATGGCTCGCTTATCCGATTCTTTCCTTGCTATTCGTCGCATTCAGACTCCAATTGTCGCTAGCATCGTCACAGGATGCAGTGGCAAGTGCAAAGGCCAATTTACTTGCCAGTTGCAAGGCTGCAGAACAAGCTGCCACATCAGCTGCTAGCATGCCTAGGTTTTTGGCTATCGCAACGAACGAACAGTTTGCAGATGCAGTGAATGGGACGATGAGGGCAGCTCGGGCGACACTCGTACTCGCGTTGACAATTATGGAGGCTATCATCAACTTTATTATTGACATTTATCGTTCGACCTTCCTGTGCTTCCTGGAATTGGTCATTCGTGGAGGACTGGCAATCATCATTGGTGCAGTTAAAGAGGTGTGTATTACGCGCTATCCAGACTCACAGTAAAACTCAAGTATATTGTAGTTTACCGACCTCATCGAAAGGACGGCAGGCAGTTTGGCCACCAGCATCCAGAATGATATCAGCTCCGCAAACAATGTTATTAAGAACGCCATCGATGCTATCAACAAAGTCAATCCATTCGATGATATCCAAGCACCTCAGATTCCTGTTCCCAATCTGGACAGTCTTACCAACCTCCAAATTCCAACGACGTTTGAAGACTCACTCACACGATTAAATGACACTCTTCCCACTTTCAATGACATCAAGGACAAGATCGAGGAGATGTAAGCCAGCTCATTCACTCGCCGCTTCCGGGACTGACTTTTCCTCACAGTATCAATACCCCGTTCGAGCTCCTGAAAAAGGATATCAACGACACTTTCGCTGGCATGAATTTTAATAGCTCTACTCTGCCTGTGCCTGCACAGAACAGACTTACGTTTTGCAATGACCTCGACACCTCGGTCGTTGACGACCTGGGTCAAGACATGATCAGAATCGCCAAAATTGGCGTCATCGTCATCATTCTTCTCGCACTCATTCTCATTGGTCTCAATTGTCTACTCGTGTGGTACAAGTGGCGCTGCCAGAAAGCCCACTTGGAGTACACTAGGCAGGCTTGGACCACCGACCCGACGATTTACCAGACCAAAGCCACTGGAGGTGTCCCTCAAGTAACACTTACAGATCACAACATGCTCATGCTTCAAGCCAACGGCGAGCATCCCCTCCTCACTCGGATCATCAACCAGATCTCCCAGAGGCTTCGTCTTTCGCCTCAGAAGCACTGCAACCTCTCCTGGTACCTCAACTACATCTTCCATGCCCCCGCACTCGCAGTCTTCCTCATCGGTTTCTTCGGTCTGCTCTCTGTACAAATACAGCTTTTCGCCATCGATTCCCTCGAAGCGAAATACGCTGAAAAAGAAGCAGCAGCCGCATCCGATTTCTCCAACACCATCGCCACCTCTATCAACTCTAGCATGTACAACCAATCGGCAGCCTACGCCAACGACGTTAACGGCCGTGTCGATGCTATGCAGTCCGACCTGAACAATGGTGTCTTTGGTTGGGTTAACGGTACCACGACCACCCTTAACACCACTATTAACGAACTCTACAATGACATCCAGAATGCCGTCAACACCGTTTTCAACGGTACCATTTTGGAACAGCCGGCCCAAGAGTTCATTCGGTGTTTGATTGGCACCAAGGTTGATGCCATTGAGAACGCCCTCACGTTCTTACACGACAACCTCGTCATCAATATCCCCAGAGTCAACGAGACTGCACTTGTCCTTTCGCAGGACTCGGTGGACGAAGCTACCAAGCCCATTGCCGCTGCTGCTATCGGTGGCGGTGGAGACGATAACCAGGGCATCGTACGAAAGTTGATCAACTCGTATGCGGCCTCGTTGAGGAAGGAACGAGTGATGTTCTTGATTTTCATGGGACTCTGGGCGTTTGTCTGTTTCATGGGAATTTGCATCATTCTCTGGTATTCCTATGGAAAACCGTTGATGGAGAAACGAAGGAGAAGAAGGTACGAAAGGGAGCAGAGGGGCGGTATTGTTCCATTCCAGCTTCACTCTCCCTCTTCTTCCAACGAATGGGGCAGTGAGAAGCGGGCGGATAATAACCTGGAAAATGGTGGATTGAGCGCACACTCAACCGATTTGAGGCAGCTGACGCCTCTACCTTCACCCGAACCACATAGTGCACCAAAGCAAGAGCCAGAGCACAAAAGCTGGGAAAACTTCTTTGGAGGTTTCGGTGGCGCTGATGTCTCTCGCGAACCACGAAATCGTACCATCAGCAAGCCGATGAGGCTTCGTGCTCTCGGCAAGATTGGGATGGGCAGGGAGACTCTCGTACCTGATGAGGACTCTGCGAGGCAACAGAGCGAACCCGAACCTCAGCCGCAAGAAAAACGAAGCACGGCTTGGCTCGGCAAGTTCACCGGGCTTCTGGGCAGGAAAAACAACGACAATGAAGCATCTCAGAGTCGACCTAACCTCCGGATATCCACGGATCGTAGCTCCAGTATGATTACGCTCACCCGTGAGGAACATTCTCGTTGGTCGACTTCGCCGCCTGCCGAGTCTTCGCAACCTCGTGTCGCTCCATGGGTGACTATACTGTCCCCTTCAAGGAAGAGCTTTTCGCCTACTTCGCCTCCCGCAGGTAACGGTAACGGTTTCGTATTCCCGAGAACAGAGACAAGACAGAACGTTCCGCATGATGTCAACTCGGTTTATGAGAGCTCTCAAATGCCTCTCCATTCGCAATCGCTATTCGCTCCCCCTCTCCATCACGGCTTCAACGCATCAGCTGGCAACACTTCCAACGTGAACTTGATGCCACCACCACAGCACCCCCATCGTCGCTCCTCTTCTGTGCCTGCCTGGAAGTTCAAAGCTCAAAACGAGGCTCAGGATGATCTAGCTGGTACATCTATCACTCCTGTGACACGGATCTTGACGACCAACCCCGCTATGCGCGAATCTGGTATTAACCCATTTTCGACGCCGTTTGACGATGAACATCGGGTGAAGATTGAGCGTGCCCCCCAGAGGAAGAGTATACCGACAAATCCATTCAATGCGGTTGCTCTCTGATCCTGTCCTCCCGCGATGATGATGATGACTTTTGACGATTCCGAACTTTTCTTCTTGCGTCTGGACGCTTTCGTTTCTTGCTTTTATGTTACCTGTACTACGATACCTATCGCCGCTCAGGCTTTAATGCTCTTTTTGTTGTATATCCTTCCACTCACCCCATCTTTCTTGTAGCCTATCGCTCAGCCACATTCACTTAAGTAGCACTAGTAGCATATATACTCAATGTATTTTTACGAACCACGGGAACTCAGAACCCATTACACATTGATATTAGCAATGTCCTCTTGGATCACGGATGATTCGATGATTTTCGTCAGCACTCACGTTCACGTTCACCTCGGCCGTAGCACCTTCTAGAACAACAAAGGTAAACAGGTCGGATATTTGAGGATGACGTCGAACCGAGTCTTCCGGTCGTAATTCACAACCACCATGTTCGCTCTCGCACGAAACGTTCTTCGCCCATCTCTTGCTCGTACTTTTGCAGCACCCAGCACAGCTGCTTCACTTCACACTCTTCCGGAACTGCCCTACGCCTACAATGTGCGATTTTGGACTTGAAAGCTGCGAATTTGTTGCTGAGTAATATGTTAGGCTCTCGAACCTCATATTTCTGAGGAAATTATGAAGCTTCACCACCAGAAGCACCACCAGACATATGTTAACGGTCTCAATGCTGCAGAGGAGTCATATGCGAAAGCGCCTTCAACAAAGGAGAGGATTGCGCTTCAGACCGCATTGAAGTTTAACGGTGGTGGTGAGTCATGGATGATCTTCAGAGACATGATATAACCCAATACATTAATATGCAGGACATATCAATCACTCTTTATTCTGGAAGAACCTCGCTCCTGCAAGTGGCGACGGTGGAAAGCTTGCGGACGGTCCTTTGAAACAGGCTATCGAACGCGACTTTGGTTCCGTTGAAAACTTCAAGAAGTCGTTCAATGCTAAAACAGCTGCCATTCAAGGCAGTGGATGGGGATGGCTTGTGCGTTCGAATTTGCATTGACATTCTGAACCTTTCACTCATGATTTACCCAGGGATACAACCAAACCACAAAGAAGCTCGAGATTGTGACCACCGCCAACCAGGATCCCCTGCTGTGTGAGTTCGGTACTTTTACTGAAGATAGCGATATGTTAATCTATCCGACTAGCCCACGAGCCCATCATTGGTGTCGATATCTGGGAACATGTATGTCCAAGTACTTTGCTTTTCGCACAATGCATGGAGCTGACACAAAGTTGAACCACTGTAGGCGTTCTACCTCCAGTACAAAAACGTCAAGCCAGACGTAAGTGTCTTCTTTTCGCGTGCTTTAGCGTCATTCTGAATCACCTATAGTACCTCAACGCGATCTGGAACGTCATCAACTTCAAGGAGGCCGAGAAAAGATTCCTCGAGGCCTCTCAGTAGGTCCCCACGATGTGAAATAAAAGGTTCTATGGTGGCTGAGGACTATGTACTTTTAATTCACTCTAATGAACGATATTCCCTTAAAAATCCGTCTGTCTAACCGGACTCAATTGCAGGTGGTCCGTGCGCGTGAGATGACGTCAGAGATGTTGCTCGATGCTCATTACACGTTGCTCGACAAAGACCATATCATCAGAATGGATGTCATATCTGTGGATCGTCTGTGGCAACGAGAACGTCATGGGTGGGTATCGAGTCGTTAAATACCTCCAGCTATCTAGAGTTGTTCAGCATCAACCACCTACATTCACTCGCATCTACTGAATCAAAGCCTTCTCAAAACACCTTATTATCATGTCTGGGTCCGGAGCTATGCAATCCAAGGTCGGAAACTCACAGGTATACAATGACGGTGACCAGCGGTGAGTTGCAGGCGTCGTATCCAGGGACCCGGGACTCAACGCATGATATAGAACTACCAAAGGAACTGTCACTGACCAAAGAGAACGCTTCGAGTTTGCACCCCCAAATGCTCATAGCGAGATTGACTCCAAGTATGTCTCAAAGGTATTGTTGTATCAGGCATTAATCTGACTTTACTATCACAGGGATGAGCGTTCACTCGCGAATAGACTAGCCGCTGCAGAGAGCCATGAAATCGACAACCTCAGCAACAAAACCAAAGACACAGTACACGACCCATTAGAACCTGCTCGTTCGCATGGGAATGAGCCCTCAAAAGGTGCTAAAATAGATGCTGAATTGAAGGCTGAGGAAGAAGAGCTGCTCGAAAGGAAAGGAAAGGCGTAGAATGGAACTTTATTGAAATGAATGAATATTGTACCTGTACTATCGTAATACGACGCATGGAGATGATATCTGAAATATGATATGTCGGCCTACTTCTGTTAATTCTCATCCGCCGCGATGCACTTAACCAACAAAGGGCATTGCACCCCTTTCTCTACTTCCCCTTCAAGAGTTGGAATCATTACTCCTGCTGCTTCTCGACGGATACGACTGCATTCGGGCGTGGTAGAAAATTCGAAATTGCTTATTAGCTCCACGAGGAATGCTTGCATCTCCAGAACGCTACCACGTTTCTTGCGGTTAGTTTATCATTCGTCGTTGTCAGATTTAATTGGACATACGCAAATCGCCAACCAATGCATGAACGTTGACCGCCAGCAAATGTGGCCCTTGGAAAAAGGGTGAGAATAATGGTCTCAGTTTTCGACTAATGATCACTTACAAATTGGCGTATACTCCGACTGAGGATCCGGGCTTGGTACCTATCGAGTTATTGAGCCAACGGTCCGGATTGAATTCGTGTGCATCTTCGCCAAACACATTCTTATTCCTGCGCCAGAGATAAATCAAGAGCCTTATACTCCAAGAGGACTGACCATACCTATTGTATCCGTTCACCGAAATCAGGACCTTTTGACCTTTGCGGACTGGCACCTCACTGATATATTGTCCGTCGGATGTGAGTATAGGCTCGCTAAGAGGGATCACGTCGTCGACATTGGCCATTCGTTGAATCTGTGGTGCGACGGAATGGTAGCGAAGTGATTCCTAAAGGTAGTAGTAGTTGTAGGTCCATATCATGTCGGTCTGGGCATTCCGGTAATTAACTGCTTACCTTGAGCACCGCATTCAGGTATGGTAGTGTGTCGAAGTCATCAGCAACAAAGTTCCCAGTGGTGTCTCCCTTGGCCGCCAGCTCGCGTTTCTTTGCAAAGATTTCCTCCCTCAGCCGGTTTTGCATTTCAGGATGTCGACTGAGCTCGAGTAATGTCCAGGAAATGGAGTTTGCTGGAGGAATCAGATGAGGTTGATATTTTATAGACTGAAAGAAACACACCTGTAGTTTCATGTCCTGCTGCGAATATCGTGCTGTTCCATTGAACGTCATCAAGGAAAGTAACCTGCAGTCTAATTTGCAGGACTCACGTCATCTGGGCAAGTAACTCATCATCCGACAGCTTAGACTTTTCGTTTTCGGATAGGTTGGCTTTAACTACAGAATTGCGTTAGAACTAGTAGTCTGTTGGAGGGCCAACAAATGCGTACCCAAAAGAGACATGACATCTTTGTTGCCTTTACCCTGGCTAATATTCCCCGCTTTCTCTCTAAGAAGCTGCCGCGCAACATCCGTTGAGATTTCTTTTACCATCTGTACGCGTTTAGCCCTGTCATTGGTTGAATGGTTCAACATGAATTCGACAAGTTTGAAGGGCAGTAGTGTGGGCAGAGCCATGGAGACTAAGGTCGCTTTGGTAGGCAAGGCAAACAAGTCAGTGCTAGGGAAATGTCAGGTATGCGTCCGTGAACCAATAATAAGGTGAGCTGAATGCGTACAATAAGTTGTTATAAGCTGCGGCGAGGCGGTTATTAGCATCCTCCATTGCACCAAAGTGGTAATCAAATCCAGCTAAAAAACGTATTCATAGTAAGCCAAGGTAACTTGCTCAAGAACCTCAACGAACCATGTCCAATAGCATCCAAAGTTGCCCGAGAAACATATTTTGGAATGTTGAATACCTTGGATCCGCTGTCAGATTGAACAATGATATCCTTCATCGCGTTAGTGAGCTAGACGAAACTTCGTGAATAACTGAGTGCCCAGAGAAAGTATCAACGAACAGCAACAGCGGCAGATGAAAATACTGGGACCAATTCTCGGGATGCAGGAGCACCGAAACTTGGCTGCATAACCCTTCGCTGCCTCCGGTGATCATGACCTTTTGTCGGAGTTCTGTCAGCGTTCGAGCACTGATTTCATGACTGATCTTACCGGCCACAGCAGTCACGCCCGGACCTGTGATACGAGACAATTAATAAGAGTGCTCAGACAAGGACTAGCTGCTTGATATACTTACCGACCAAGAGCGCTGTACGTTGCCTCATCTCCAAGGTCCTTTCCCATCGGTAGTTTGGAGCATGAAGGACGTGCTGGACTGCTTTCGGGTCTGCAACAAATAGACGCTCGTCCTGTGGACGAATTGTGAATAAAAATGTTCACCCGGGAAGAGGACTGATATCTCACTCCAAATGTTCCTCTATATCGGGCAATTCCGCCATAGAGTGATTGCCATCGAAAGTCCGTCTGTTTGGTTCAGTCAGAACATCAGACAGCGACGATTACACAGTGAGCTTTCCTACCTCTCCCGCTTGTGGCTGCAAAAGTTCCTCGAGGTTTCCTGCCAAAGTTGAAGTCGCCATAAACAGATAAAGAATGAAAGAGAACTGACCTACGAGCCATGACTTGCTTTTCGGCCCACGAATACTGGCAATCGGCGACTTGCGCCTAGAACGCCCGTAAAGAAATAGTGCGACTGCGAGTAGCAAGAGAATTATTGAACTAGCGGAGTGGGTCGGCAATGGCCGACACTGGTTCGAGTTCGGCTCTTTTTTTGTACTTTGAAGATGCCTTTTATCTGCAGCACAGAATTTGAAGGTGTATGGGAATCATGGTCAGTGGAACTCCCGCATAAATGGGCACCAGGCAGCAGTGAATCACTGACATTGCACGAGTACACGTGCGTTGCAAGTTCTGTGCACCTTGTCACGTGTTTTAATCTCAGGATGCTCTTGCAAAATTTAAACGTTTAAACCCTCGGATAACCAGGCGGCTTCAAGCTTTAAGCTTCAAGGGACGATCCAGTCTGAGGCTTGAGTGTTCAATATTCACGGACAAAGACGGTGAACTTGAATAATACCATGCAATACGTGACTTCAGTCGGACCTCCTGCCATGTCGCTCTGCAAACACAGTGTATTTCACAAATAGAATCAAAATTCATCTTGCAGGCAACTTAAATATACATCATTTGACCTCCACACTATTGCCTTCAATATCATCCTCTCGAAGATATGCCTTGACTTTGAGGGAACACAGAATGCGTTTGAGCTGTTGATATGGTGGACTCGGAGGTGGGTAAAACATTAGAGATAGAGTCGTCAAAGCGGACATTTTCGATGTCAACAAAAGCCCAAGAAAAGTTCCGAGACCAGGATACTGGCGGAGAGAATAACACACGCAGACGGATGAAGTGGATAATTGGTTGCATAATATCATTAATATGAAGCAACAACATAGGACATGTGGGTAGCTGTATATGGAATGGGGTTGGAATGCTTTGGGTAAAGAGGATAGTTGCACTGGAGTGAGTTGAAGGACTGCAAGGAAGAGATCTGAGTCTTTGAATGGGTAGGTTATGCATCAATTACGCACCATATGCCCTGGCCTGCTTGTACCTGTCTGAGTCATTCATATCCTTCCTTCCCCCTTGCACTCTAAGACGACCCTAAGTCACAGTGTCGAGTAGCAATCAAATACAGTAAAGGGAAAATGAAGGTCAGCGTGCCCGGAAAGAAAAGGGATGACGAGGCAAGATTGACTAAAAACAATGACACTAGTTCAATGACACATGGGCAGACGTGAGAAAATGGGATTTTTATTAGCCAATCAGAATGCAGAACTCAACCGAGCAAAAAAAGCATTGACAGATAAAGAACGAATTCGGATAACTCCGAACTCGTAACTAGTTTCCATCGTGAGGGGGAAAGGTCGGTGATAGAGAACCAGGACAGACCTAGGTTTTTATAATGGAACGCCAGCGACCCGACCTCACGTATACGGCAACCAACAGATTTGACTTGACTTTCCGTTTGCATTCGGCTACTTTATGAAAAAAATATCAGGTCAGTAGCCGGTGAAGTTCCCGATATCAATCAAGTCTCATGGCCGAAGTAATACGTATTCACGGCGCTTCTCTGCACGAACCCCTTTGTCACTCCGTGTCAATTGTGGTATTTATCGTTACTCACATCAGCCTACGATATTAAAGGGTGCTTTGCTGTCCCGCCTTGTCTTTTGTGATGTTTTCCAAAGGGCCAGGTGAGTGCACGTGAGAGTCCGCCAATCTTATTTGCAGGACAGTGAATGATCATCTGTTATGGGTTGGCTTATGAGCATATTTCGAATGTTAAGAATGGCACAGTACAGCAACGCCGAACCTATGATCAATATTTAGAGCCCTCCCAGCATTCAATAGTCGAATAAGAGGC
This sequence comes from Paramarasmius palmivorus, assembly GCA_037176845.1. Classification (NCBI taxonomy): domain Eukaryota; kingdom Fungi; phylum Basidiomycota; class Agaricomycetes; order Agaricales; family Marasmiaceae; genus Paramarasmius; species Paramarasmius palmivorus. Next base: position 559,791 of record JAYKXP010000029.1, on the reverse strand, counting down.
GCGGGTAGTGGTGGTTGAGGCAACGTTGATGACGAGTGCCAGTGGGACACGGAGCATGTCTTCACAGGCAGGTCCGCCAGCCAGGTGGAATCTCAATCTGATCCAAATTGCATTTGCTGATGTAGCACGCGTTCAGTTTGGTCAGTCAAAAACCTGCCCTAAAGTCACATCGAAACAGTATCACGTGATATTGAACCAATCACTTTCTTTGTGGTAGGAATCTTTGAGCCTCAATACAGTGACGTTGCAGTGGCGAGATCTAGGCTTTTTCGATACTGGTGAACATTATCTATGTAATCTAGCAATTGATAACCAGACAAAAAAAATCCATGACAGAGCGAACAAAACTTCGTTCAATTCTCATCCGCAGAAATGCAGCTAACCAGCAGAGGACATTGTACACCTTTCTCCACTTCTCCTTCGAGAGTCGGAAGCATTACTCCTGCTGCTTCTCGACGGATACGACTGCATTCAGGCGTAATCGAAAATTCAAAATTGCTTATCAGCTCGACGAGGAATGCTTGCATCTCCAGAACGCTGTCATGTTTCTTGCGGTTAATTCATCATTCGTCGTCAAAGTTGATTGGACATACGCAAATCGCCAGCCAATGCATGAGCGTTGACCACCAGCAAAGGTAGCCCTTCAGAATAGATGAGCAAAATGGAACCGCAGCTTTCGAGTGTCACTTACAAGTTAGCGTATACTCCAACTGACGATCCAGGCTTGATATCTATCAAATTATTGAGCCACCGGTCTGGATTGAATTCATGTGCATCTTCGCCAAATACGCTCTTGTTCCTGTTGGGTCAATAAATAAAAATATTCTTCCCAGAAAGCACCGATCCCACCGGTTGTAGCCGCTAATCGATATCCAGACCTTCTGACCTTTGCGGACTGGGACCTCACTGATATATTGTCCGTCAGATGTGAGTATAGGCTCGCTAAGGGGGATCACGTCGTCGACGTTTGCCATTCGTTGAATTTGGGATGCGACAGAATGATAACGAAGTGATTCCTGAGAATATACCAGTCTGCGTCGTGTTATTTGATACGAACAACACAGCTACTTACCTTGAGAACCGCATTCAGGTAGGGTAATGTATCGAAGTCTTCAGCTGCAAAGGTCCTAGCTGTATTTCCCTTCGCCACCATGTCGCGTTTCTTTGCACGAATCTCTTCTCTGAGTCGAGATTGCATCTCAGGATGTCGACTTAATTCAAGAAGAGTCCAGGAGATAGAATTGGCTAGGGCGATGGATAAGGGCATAGGCTTTCCAAATTTCGTGAAAGACGCACCTGTAGTCTCATGTCCCGCTATGAATATCGTGCTATAGAACAAGTCAATGCAGTGAAAGATATTGCTACTGAACTGGGCACTCACATCATCTGAGCAATCAGCTCCTTGTCTGACAATTTGGACTTTTCGTTCTCCGACAAATTAGCCTTTACTATGGGCATCCTGTTGAGACTACCAGCCAGCGAGGATGAGAGGTACTAACTCAAAAGAGACATAACATCCTTATTGCCTCTGCCTTGGCTAATATTTCCCGCTTTCTCTCTGAGGAGTTGTTTTGCAACGTCTGTCGAGACTTCCTTTAACAGACGTGCGCGCTTGGCTCGTTTGCTAGACGACTGCTTCAATAAAAGTTCGACGAGTTTGAATGGCAATATCGAAGGCAGAGCCATTGAAACCAGCGATGCTTTGGTGGGAGAAGCAAATAGTTCAGCACTGAAGGTATATCAGATATACGACTTTGTCACAAAGATTTCTGCACGTACAAGAGGTTGCTGTAAGCTACCGCAAGAGGATTGTCAGCATTTTCCATTGCGCCGAAGTGGTAGTCAAATCCAGCTAGATTTACATTCGTGAGTCACTTTACCCCGCTAAGGATGACCACGAACCATGTCCAATAGCATCCAGAGTTGCTCGAGAGACATATTTCGGAATGTTGAACACTTTACAATCCTCGTCCGATTGAAGGATCAGATCTTTCAGAACGCTGGTGAGCTGAAGAAGAAAGTTAGGAACCAACTTTGCCTGAGTAAGAAAGCTCGACAAACAGCGGCAGCAGCAGAGAAGAATACTGGGACCAATTCCCGGGACGCTGGGGCCCCAAAGCTTGGTTGCATAACCCTTCGCTGTCGTCGGTGTTCATCTCCTATTATGCCACCTGTCAGTATTTAAGTCTCTAAGGTCTATAGAAGCTCCAACCTGCTACGGAGGTCACCCCTGGCCCTGTGATATCAAGCGTCAAGTAAAGCTCACGGAAGAATAAAGCTGGTATACTAACCGAATAAAAGAATTGTACGCTGCCTTATCTCCTTGCTCCTTTCCCACCGGTAGTTGGGCGCATGAAGGACGTGCTGAACGGCTTTTGGGTCCGAAATCCAAAGACGCTCGTCCTTGAACGGATTGTTAATTAGCACAATATTCGGGGTCGGATGATAAGAACTCACTCCGAACGTGCCTCTGTATCGCGCAATTCCGCCATAGAGTGATTGCCATCGAAAGTCTGTCTGTTTCATTCCATTAGCAAGACGCAGCGGGAATGAGGCGTAAACACGTACTTCTCCTGATTGTGCCTGTAAAAGCTCTTCGAGGTTTCCTATGAATCATGTCAAGTGATCGCGAACAGATCGAATAATCAAAGGACTTGCCTACGAGCCACGATTTAGGTTTCGGCCCTCGGATTCTAGCAATCAGCGATTTCGACCTGGAACGCCAGTAGAGAAACAGAGCAATCGCGGGCAGTAAGAGACAGAGTAGAGTTATTTCCATCGTAAGGGAGAAAGGTAGGGGATAGAGGACCGGATGGCCTGAGTTTTATGATAGAACAATCTCACGACATTCGGCTATTTTATGAGAAAGATATCAGGTCAGTAGCCGGAAAACTTCCCAAAGTAATAGAATTTAACGCAGGTGCGATACGCACTCGCAGCGCTTCTCTTCTTATAGCCAATTTTTGCGTCAACCATGTGTTGGACAAAGCTGTGTAGACTCATTAATCGTTCGCTCTCAGCTATGATATATTGCTACTCACATGAACTCAACTGACTATCAAAACCTGATCCTTCCCATCCCATGTAATCGTTTCCAGTGTCAGGTAATCCGCTCAAATCTTCGTGATAGACCACGAGACGCTGTCATTCGCACATCTCGGACCTCTTGATGAAGGATAATCATGTCAGATCGAATGCTCAGCCCAGACTCGACAGTCCACGATAGTTCTGTCATTGGGTAGCACAGGATGCACCACTCCGATTACGTTATATATCAGCTTTGGGGGGACATTTCAAATCAAGCGAGAGCCATACTGCTATATCAATTCTAGCACTTCATGCGATCCGCCACGAAGCAAAATGGATTCTAGAATAAACATCAACTTCAAGTCGAAGGAAAATGAGGGAAAATCACGAGTGCCTCTTGTCATTGGTCCAAAATTCACCCTTGGAGTTCGTGAGGGATTCGCGTCGTGGTTCGGCTTTGACAAAGGGTGACGCCCTGACGATGTGTTTTCAACTTTGTGGAGGAAGTAGTGACGTTGTGAGTGCGCGTGAATACGAGCTTGCGAGCGGTTGAGCTTCTGCCTAGGGGAGACTAGCGCGTGAGAGTCCAAGGTCACTGTCAGCGCATGATCTGAAGTTTGAACGTGGGAAATGTTCTCGTGATACGGAGACGGTCCCTTTTCCTTGCCTTTTCCTGAACCTAAGGCCTAAACGTAAACGCGTAAACCCCCACGATGAGCCAGCACCCCAACCCGAGCCACCCTGACATACACAGTCAATACGACTGTGAAGCGAATAAGGGAACGACTCTCTACTACTCACCGAAATGAAGAAAGAGGTTAGTGTATGGAGTCGCATGATGTCCGAGGAGACACTTTACAGTTTACTTACACCTTTTCTAGAAAATATTCATCCTTCCGTCCAACATCCCCGGATGTCTGTACCAATAGCGGGGATGATGGATTTCTCGGTCGGCGATATAGGCTACTGCTCAGCAGCGGAAATTCCATCATGAATACACGGGAACCCGCGTGCGTTCTTGTTTCATTCTTTGAGTCTGGCAATGCTCTAAAACTTTTCTCGAAGTTCAGAGCCTATGGTTTCGGGTGTAACAACGGCATGACGAATAAGGTGCTGCCAGTTACGCTGGATCCATGTTAACAGTGAGTCAGAGGCCCAGAGGCTGTTTTGATGATATCCATGCATTCTTAAACCTTGCATCTCCGTAGGCAGCCGCAGGCTTGGCCCCGTGTCAGAAGGCTCGAGTTCAATCATTGTTCCGCGTCAATTTGGTGAAAGATGCAACGGTCAGAATGGATATGACTACCGGGAAGTCCACATCAAGCCGATGCTCCAGGATGATAGTTGGACCGCTACGAGCGGTCTTTAGTGTCGGGCTAGAAATGAACTCCGGTGCCGCTCAGAGATTACATCCATAAAGATTTTCGTCGCAGACTAGCCGTAGGATTTCTTTTCATTGACTCGAGTCTATATTATTACTCATAAGTACGTCCGTTCCTCCACAGAGGAACCACTATCAGGCCCATTTGATGATCATGATTTCAAGATGCCATACATATGTGTCACGGCCACTAAATTGACCGTGACATCCATTCTTGACATTCAATACAATGTCCAGTTTAAAGCTGCGCCCGTTCTGGGCTCTTTGTAAATCTCCCCACTTCCCTCACCCATGCCATTCGTCGACGTCGAGACAAGGACAGGAAACGTCAAGTTCAAGTACATCATATCCACACCGACGTCTGAAGATTCTAGGTCTATTGATCCAAACCTCCCGACAATTCTCTTCATCCACCCTGTATTTACCGCACCGGTGATCTTCCATTGTGAGCGACCTATTTCACTGCTTTCTTGACGCCACTGACGCCATTCAACAATTGTAGCTCAATTTTCAGACCCGCGGCTTCGACGATTCAACCTTGTCACATTTGATGTACGGGAGCACGGAGAAACCTTTGGCGACGCGACTCCGCCAACGTACGACCAGTTCGATGCTGCAGAGGACACCGTCAGGCTCATGGTGCGGGCGCTGATCTTCTATCTCTTCGACATATTCTGACCGAGTTGTGAAGGATGCTCTATCGTTACCACCTTGCCATTTCTTTGGTCTAGCATCCGGTGCAACGGTTGCACTACAAATCGCTCTCTCGTACCCCACAAAAGTTCTCTCCCTCACCCTTCCCTCGCATGAATGCCTCGAAGAGGTATGTCGGATATTCGTACTGCTATTGCCGATGCTGAGCAGTAGCTGAAAAGCCTCTCGATGTCAGTGAAGGGCACGTAGATGTGTACGAGCGATGGAGGAGTGGCATACCGGATGCAGAGACAGTTGATGAAGAATTGCTCCAGGAAGCAATGATGGGTGCAGCTGAGTATGCCTTTACAAATCTCAGTGAAGTATCACCGCTCGGGACGGCGTGAGTGTTCCGAACACCGTTTGTGACCAGGACTCGAGTATCAAGTACTCATTCTTGATCCAGGATTGCTTGGAATTCCACCGGAGTACAGCGGCGGAGATGGACCTACCCCAATTTGGGAGCATTAAAAGCATACGTTATCGACTTCATGAAGGACCGCAAAAGCCATCCTATCTCGGAACTTGCTCGCATCTCATGTCCCGTTGTAGTGATACAGGGAACTAACGATATAGCATATCCTATTGAATATGCCGAGGACTTCTGCAAGCAGCTAGAAAAAGCAGGAGTTGATGTATCTTTGATTACGATTCCTGGGGCGCCGCATTTCCTATGCGTTGACTACGGTGATATGTATGATCTCTTCACTTCTACAATCCAATTGTAGTGGCTTATGACCTTTTCACAGCGTCAATCCACTATTATATGATCTGGTGACTTCAAAATGCGGTTCGAGTTCCCCGAATTTGCCGCCTGTCCGACCAGAAGGAATGGTTCATTCCCCTTGGCATTCCATGTTAAAAGAAGCTGGATGGAAAGGCTCTGACCCTGGTAACCCTGAGGATGACGACGACGATGATGTATTTTTTATTTGAGCACTATAGACTATGTATCAACACACCTGTATGCCAGAGCAGTCATTGCTGTATGTATCGCTTTCGAATATGTAGCCCTGAGCTTCGACAGCTTTCGAGATGAATTAAGTTGCTTAGTCATGACAGGGTCTAGTTTCGAGGCAGTGAGGGTAATGAGCGCTTCACATCTTTTGCTCGTACCACCATGAGCCAATATCCAGTTCCTCCACCATCCTATGGCGCCGCGCAAGCAATGCCCAAGAGCAACGGTACACGGCCGTTCAGAGACGAAGCTCACGATCCCCTACTTGGAAGCTCCAGTCGTTCGGGTCCAGGTGCCTTCTATGACCAACCAGATGCCGGAGATGTTGCAGACGATTTCAAGGTACATATAATACTTTTCCAAGCCTCGAGGTGACTCACGAATCCACTTCAAGTACGGTGTAACGGTATCCGGAAGTTCTGCAGCGATTCGTCATGCATTCATTCGAAAAGTCTATACAATCTTGCGTGCGTAGTTTCAGCCGCGCTATTACCGGTGCACTGCTCATATATGAACCTTCTGTCGCAGTCTGCCAAATTGTGTGTACTGCAATCCCATCCATCATCGAGAGAAAGCTAATGTATCTTCAAGGTCGCAACTTGTGTCGTTGGAGGAGTTATCTCAAATTCCCCTGATACACTCTCATGGGTTCAGACACAGTGCGTCCATGTTAGCGCTTCTGCTAAGGCTGGAAAACTCACCTGCCATAATTTAGCACCTGGTCTTTCTATGTTCCCCTCTTCGGCACCTTAATAAACTTGTTCTTGCTGTATTGGCAACGTCACAACCACCCATGGAACCTCTTTCTGCTCTCGACCTTCACGGCGTTGGAAGCATTCACCCTGGGTGTCGTGGTCTCTTTCTATGACAACCTCATCGTTCTGCAAGCCTTGTATGTGAGGTCACTTGTACAAGCAATGTCATTACTCAAAACAGCCCTTTTCAGGATCATTACCACTGCCGTTTTCTTGGGTCTTACACTTTTCACATTCCAGTCGAAGGTGAGCACACTGACTTTCTTTTTTGGGCCGAAACAGCTAAAATGGTCTCAGTATGACTTCGACGGACTAGGCCCGTGGTTATTCGGGGGACTGATCGCTCTTGGTATGCTATATCTCTCCCGGTTGAAATCAGTGGTTGATCCAATCTCCGCAGTCATGGGTGGCTTCGTTGCTATGTTCTTCCCAATGAGCCGTACTGTGGACCTCGTCTTTGCTATTGGAGGTTGTCTAATCTTCAGTGGATATGTCATTTTTGACACACACCTCATTATCAACCGTTTGTCTCCCGACGAGTATATCCTCGGAGCCATTGACCTGTATCTTGAGTACGTCTTCATGTCCTTTCTCAGTTGGCTTCTTACTGATCAGTCTGACCAGCTTTATCAACCTTTGTGAGTGGCTCATACCAGTGTAGAGTCGATCGAGCTGACTTTCTGTTCTTAGTCCTCAACATTCTACGTATCTTGAACGACCTCCAATCTGATCGGTAAACACAAACATATCATGGCTTAGGCCTCAATTTATCCATCATCTATAACTTTGTATAACCCTTTTGGCGTTTTGTACGTACTTTAGTCTCTAGGTAGTTTGTTGAATACATTGGCTTTGCCAGAATCAAGTGATTTTCAGAGGCCCAGATATCTGCCACTGGGCAAACTGAGTGCCACATTTTCTCTACAGAGTACATCGCAATGCACAAATAGTCATTCTGCATGGGCGCGTTGCTTCCCTTTACCTCTACTCTCCAGCACATTCAAAAGCCTCTTAATCATCTCTCCCTGCATTTCAACCGTATCCCTCAGCTCGGTTATCTGCCTACTCAACTCGGTTTGATTTTGGGCTAGCTTTCTGTTCGAGAGATCCCTAGTTGGGCTTGAGCCCGTAAAGGTCGAATGCCGGTGCTCCACGGGAGAATCTAGCTCATGATCATGATACCCATCTTCCTCTCGCTTGGTTGTCATTTTCTCCCAGACAATACTAAACTCCCTGCCTAGTACAAAACTAGGCAATGCGATGAGAAGAAGCCCAAACACGAGTAACGGGAGGGTAACCAGCCGACCAAGGAAGGAACGTGGTGTAATTTCGCCATATCCAACTGTGGTGATTGCTGCGGGGATTGAGTTATTCATAGACAATGAATGTACCAGCGTGATTACTTACTGACTAGCACAAACCAAGCTGCTGCTGGAATGGACTAGTGTCCGGTATCAGAACTTTGAACACGGCTGACTGTAGGTCATAGCACGTACCGCAAATTGCGAAGGGTCGCCATCTGAATTGATGAAGGTCTCTAGAGTTGTATCCCACGTTCCGCGCTCGGCGAAATACCTAAATAAGAGAAAAGAGCAACCATCAGTCAGCGGGAGTGGGCGTTTATAACGACGTATGATACTCACAAGAGCGTACTGAACACAGTGAGTACCATGACCACGAAAAATCCAATTGCCAAAAGTGCATGCTGAGATCGTCGTACCGAGAGGTACATTACCTCAATAGTACTAACCCAATAAGATCCAGGTGGAACAGGTAAGAAAGGGCGCGAACGTACAGGAGGATAGTGTTATTGTATCTGAACGGGCGGAAGACCCTGATTAGACGGAACATTCTCAGGATAGAAAACCGGAAGAAAACAGCCTTGTATCCACGTCAGCGTCGGAGCATACTAGACAGGCTGAGAGCACGCACTGTGTCTTGCTGCATTAATATTTCGATATAGTAGGGTAAAACAGAGAGCAAATCTATAATCCCGAAGAAAGCTATTGACCTATCACAATCAGAAGTTCGAGCATCACGAAGACATGGACAGGAACACATACATGTCATCCATTTGAATAAGCTCGCCCAAGTCCCACTCCATGCCACACAACGCGCAATATACTCTATCGTGAACATGGCGACAAACGTCGTCTCTATCCCAAACCAAACTTGCGGGCTAATGGAATGAAATGCTGGCACTGTCTCCAGCACCGTGACCAATGCAGAAGTCACAATCAACGCGGTCATGAGTATGTGCACCAGGACAGCATTAGAAGACGACTTTGGCTGTTCCAGCAACGCAAATAGGTCCCTCTTCCATGGTGGGTGAATTGCCGCTAGAACCTCGTCATCACGAGAAGTTTGAGTGCCAAATATGTCGCCAATATGCGGAGATGAAGCGCGATGAGTATCTTCTGTGAGAAATTGAGAAGTTGAGGTCCGCAGTCGAGATAGTTCGATGCCAGCGCTTGAGGACATCAAACTGGCGTCGACCTAGAGGGTCTGGAGGTGGACAGCGGAAGAGGAACAATGGATTCCCACGGCAAATCCTCTTCCCAATCTCCCTCATGTTCTCCCTCATGACTCCGTAAATGGTATCAAGTGCTGCGGCCATTCTCAAATCAACTCTTCATCGATATCCATGACAGGATTCTGCCCAATTGGACTGGAGATTACTGCGCAGCCTTGTCAGCTGAAAGAACATTAGGTTTTCGGTACGGTCAGAGTTAGGCGCTCAGAAGTATACAAAGGTCGTGACGAGTGGATCAGGTTATCATCAAATTCGCTTGTCCAACTTTTCCCTCCCAAGTTGAACCATAACCATGGAGAATGGGTCGGAGGCGTTTACGACGCGTGGATATCAGCAAGAGATGCTGGAGGAGAGTCTGCGCCGCAACATTATCATCGCAATGGACACAGGCTCCGGCAAGACTCATATCGCAGTCCTGCGTCTCAAAATCGAAACTGAGCGTGAATCTCGCAAGGTGTGAATTTCTTTTCTTTGTCGTTGTCACATAACTTTGCTTAAGTTTGAGTACTAGATATCCTGGTTTTTTGCCCCAAACGTAGCACTTTGCGAGCAGCAACATCGTGTCATTAAGAATGCATTACCTGTACCAGTCGGTATAATTACGGGCGCACTAGAGCCAAACCAGTGGAAGGACCAGCAGCTATGGAGAAACGTGCTCAGCGATTATCGAGTGGTGGTCTCCACCCCTCAGGTCTTGCTGGATGCTCTCCGTCATGGCTACATCGTCATGGGCCGCGACATCAGTCTCATGATATTCGACGAAGCTCACCACGCATCTGATAGACACCCATACAATCTCATCATGCAAGAATTCTACTTCATCACCCCTCGAAGGACAGACGGTAATATGTCTGACTTTGTTCAACCTATGATAATGGGTTTGACAGCTAGCCCTATTTTCGGAGGAAATGTGGACATCGCTTTTCGGTGAATATTCGATATCATCTGTTCATCATATCTTCGAGACTGATTTTTTTGACCAGGAAAATCGAAGGAAACCTTGACAGTACCATTCGCGCGCCTCGACTTCACAGGGGCGAGTTATCGCAGCATGTCCATCGCCCCGTCTTCAGTCACATTCTATATCGCACCACCACCACCTCCTTCTCCATAAACCTTGCAGCTCTTGACCAAGCAATAGACAACCTCGACATCGAAGATGATCCTTATGTAAAATCTCTTCGTCGTGATCTCGGGAAAGCTGCTGTCGGCTCTGCAGACTACAACCGTGTTGATAGGAAGCTTTCCAAAGTCATACACAAGCAGGATTCCTTCACCCATAAGGGTCTGCGGGACTGTTCCAGCGCAGCGCATGCTATCCTGGATGATGTCGGCGCTTGGGCGGCCGATTGGTTTATTTGGGAGGTCATTCAACAAGCTAAGGTCGCCGCTGGACCGCTACAACATGTCATGAAAACATGGAAGATCCAGGAGAAAGCTTATCTTCTTTCCATTTTGGAGAAGATCTCGGTAATACCTCCATCATATGATCCCGACGACGTTTCATGCGACTTGTCCGACAAAGCTGCGGCACTGATCGAGTGCCTACTTCACGAGAAGGAACAAACGGAGGAACAGAACGAGATCTTTGTTGGGCTTGTCTTTGTCCAACGTCGTGATGTCGTCTTGGCTCTGAAGGAGGTCCTGAGCAACCACCCGGCAACAGCTTCGCTTTTCCGTGTCGGATCGTTGCTTGGAACCTCCGAAAGCAGCCATCGCCATTCGATGATGGATATCACTCGCCGTATGGTGAAGGATACCCAGGATGAGACGCTGTCGGATTTCAAGATTGGGGAGAAGAACCTGATAATATCGACTGCTGTCGCAGAGGAAGGAATCGATGTTCAGGCATGCGGGTGTGTGATTAGATGGGATTTACCCCAGAATATGGCGTCTTGGGCCCAAAGTCGTGGCCGAGCTAGGAAGCGGAAGAGCACATTTATCCTGATGTTCGAGGAACATAGTGGTGATGAACAGAACGTGTTGAAGTGGCAAAGACTGGAGCACGAAATGGTTACCAAATATAATGATCCGTCACGATTGGACCCACCAGAATTCGGTGAAGACATCGAAGATGACGATCAAGAATTCCGGACGTCGTCTGGGTGAGTGCGGAATATCTACTCAAAAATATCCAGCCTGACAGCGTTTCTAGTGCCTGCCTTACCCTGCATTCCGCCATTCCACACTTGAACCATTTCTGTGCCGTCGTCGTCAGAGGGGTGGAACATAAACCTTTGTATGAACTAGACCCCCCTGAATACCCCACTGGATGGCACGCTTTTGGTTCACAATCTCAAGCCCTGATGCAATACACAGGGCCTTGGGCTTCTACTGTCACACTACCTCGTCTACTTCCACCCGAGCTTCGCAAGTTTACGACAGATATGATATATTTGTCAAAGCGATCGGCTTATCGACACGCAGCGTACCAGGCATACCGGTGTTTGTATGACCATGGGCTTCTTAACGAACATCTCCTTCCAATCGTTGATGATGACGAGGACGTCAGAGAGCTCAAGAAGGAAGTAGAGCATCGGATGTCGACAGTAGCAGTCTCGAAGCAAATGGATCCCTGGGTTCCTGCCGATGAGGCAATGACCGACGGATGGTATTGGTCGGAGCTCACTATCGGCGACCTTCCACCGCTGCAATTTTTTACTCGCGTGCAGCCTGTTACTTGGTTTTTGGATGACGGGCCAGTACTCCACATCTCAGTCGGTGAACAAATGAGGATCTGCTTGAGGCCACTTGGCACGGTTGGAGAAGATGACCCCCGCATTGTGAATGCCAGAAGCTATACCTTTGCGCTCTTCTATGCCGTCTACGGATCGCGTATGGAGCATAACAAGCTTGACTTTTCATATCTACTACTTCCGGTTGGCGTAGTACGCGAGCAAACGTGGAACGAACGCTCGAACAGAATGCGCACAGTCCAGCCCCGGATTCACCCACAGGACATCTTCAATGCGAGCGCTAGTTTGTTCGGGGAGGAGTTTGAATATCCAACTGACGTTGTTCTTGTCAGAGACGGTACCAAATTTTCCAAAGCTTACAAGTTTTTAAGGTGGAGATTCGCTTCGGAGCCTCTGACTGAGGAAGAAGAGGAAAAGATTCGTAATTGGAAGCGATACGCTAAAGACGAAGAGTTTAAAATCACATTTCCGCTTCTTGTGGTGGAACCGATTCGTCGAACCAACTTCCTAGTTCCGTTTCCTCCCTCTGCCAAAGCGGCACCTGTGGTCGAACCTATCCTTCTAGTGGCAGAACAGTCAACAATAACAATGCTTTCGCAAACCGAGATTCAATATGCAACTCTACTTCCATCAGTTCTCCGAGCTTTTGCCGTCGCCGTTACAGTCGAGTCTCTTCGTACGTCGTTGTTTGGCGATACGGCGCTGTCAGAGATACCAAATGATCTCCTGAAGATCGCGATTACGGCGCCAGTGTCCCAGGAACCCAAGAACTATCAGCGGCTCGAGACTTTGGGAGATACGGTTTTGAAGTTTATGGTTGCCATCCAATTATTCGACGAGTATCCGTTATACCCGGAAGGCTATCTGACCATGAGGAAGGATCACTCCGTATCCAATGCGCGACTGGCGAGGGAGAATATGAAGAGGGAGGTCTACAAATGGGTCATCCGTGGTAAGAAATATGTTACTTATGCGAGGTTCCAATCTCACTTTGTGGCAAAAGATCGTATACTGGGGAAGAAGTGGAAACCGAATTATGTGGCATCCAGCGCCCCCGAGTCCCCCACACCAGGTCTAAATCAGGGTGACGTACAGGTTGCGGAAGAGACCACGAAAAACGCCCAAGACAAGCCCAAGAAACGTCCCAAGAAGAGTCAGCAAGAAATGTCGACCAAAGGTAATGTTTTGCCTTTATATTAATTGAGCGATACTGAACTAAGCCTTCTGCAGTGCTTGCGGACGTCATTGAGTCATTGATCGGCGCGGCGTACTTCCATGGGGGTTTCGAGCTTGCATACGAAGCTACAAAGTTTTTCGATCTCGGTTTGAAGCAGTGGTTACCCCTTCCTACTCGTATCAACAACATCCTGGACCGCGTTGATAAGAACGAGCTCAACGGCCTACAAGTACCGGACCAAGTCTCATATGTCGAGAAGATCATTGGTTACACTTTCAATCGCAAGTTGCTTCTTGTTGAGGCACTTACACACGCGAGTCATCAACAAGACCTAGGAACTATCTCGTATGAAAGGATGGAATTCCTTGGAGACGCGGTGCTCGATATGATCGTCAATGACTATCTATACCGAGCACCCGGGAAAGAATACAGCCCAGGACACATATATCTGCGCAAAGTTGCCATCGTGAACGGAAATATACTGGCGTTCATTTGTCTAAAAGCAGCTTTGGATATCAATGCAAGAATGCCTGGGCCCGACGACGATGGCCATATCTCCGTGACGGATGAACATCACATCATTCGTCTATTCAAGTGTTTGCTTCATAGCAGCACTCATATTCTTGAAGAACAGGACAGTACGTGGGCGCGCTTCCGGCTGCGACACCAGGAGATTGAGGAGGCCCTCTCGGAAGGAAATATTTTTCCATGGGCGGCCTTGACCCAGTTACAAGCACCAAAGTTTTTCTCCGACATGATTGAGAGCATCCTTGGTGCCGTATACCTGGATTCTCAGGGTAATCTGGACATCGTATGCTCGGTTTTGCGCAAACTCGGCTTATACCAGATTCTGGAAAGAATCGTTCGAGAGGGCATCGATGTTCTGCACCCTGTCTCTCGATTATCTATGTGGGCTTCAAAGAAGGAGAAGAAGATTGAATACCGTTCTGGTCGAGATCATGGCAAAGTCTTCTGCGCTATTCTCATCGACGGGGAAGAGATAGTTCGTGAGAGTGCTGGCTATCATGGCCTCGCTAGCAAGGAAGAGGTGCGTCTGGCTGCTGCGGAGAAGGCCATCAAGGAACTTCACCTGCGGGATGTGAATACAAATTACAATGTACTAAAGAAGGTTAACGCGTAGATTCCTTTCTTCTTGAATGTCGTGTACACTACTTAGAATCCTGTTGCACATGGATGCAATGCTGTTGATATTGTCATCGCCATTTCTGAACTCTCGATGGTTTTTGTCAATGCCATAAGGAATATTGGATGACGTGAGTGAACTGAGCGCATGCGGTTTTGCACTGCGCAGGTTAGGGAGTTACGCGTTACGCTTTGCATATCAAGCGGGCTGTCGAGCGATATCATCGAGTTGTCCACCAACATTTCAAATTTTCACATTTTTAACCTCCAACATTGTACATCATCGAAAAAAGCCTTCGCTCACTACCCACAGGTTCTACTATCCGTTTCAACAAAATTACTTTAACTAATCCTTTTTCTTTACAGGTGCAGATGGTGGTTGCCAAGACGTAGTCATAGCCACGGTGCTTTCACAAAGGCTGTTCCTCAGCAAGATTCCGAGTACAAGTAATTGGGCATAACGGTCTGTACGTGGGATGCCACTCATGGAAAGCTCGCGTTCAACCAAACGATTCGTCAGATCGCATACCAAGTCTCGAGCAGGTTGTACGTCGTGTAAGGACCGGCGGGTCAAGGTCAGTTCCCGGGTCTAACCCCAGTGTTCATTCAATCTGATTTTTGTACATGCTCTCTAGTGCGACGAGGTTCACCCAGTTTGCGGCAGCTGTAAAAACAGAAGGACAGAATGTGTTTGGCCCCCCGAAAGACCACGACGCTCCCCATCATCTTCCCAATCCTCCAAAACACCAGTACCCAGTCCGAGTCCCGTACCACTCCAAGTGCAAATCTCCTCTTCATCCTCTGACCTCAACATGACCGGATTCAAACTCGTCCATCATTACAGTCTCGTCACTTCAACCACCTTCAAAAACGGCAGCCCCTCTTCGCAATTTGCAAGCCAGTTCGTCGTTCCGGCCTTTGGATTCAAGGAGCCTGCGTTGATGCATGCTCTACTCGCACTCTCTGCCATTCATCTACACAAGCTCTACGATCCACTAGGAATTGCGGACCAAGATTACTTTAGTCTTGGACAGGAGCACAAAAGTAAGGCCCTCGCCCTTGATACAAGTCCCGCACCATCGGACATACATTCTCTCACACGGATTTTTCTCGCCGTGTATAACATGGCCGAGTCCTTTGCCGTGTTGGGTCCTCCAGGACTATTCACCTTGATGGACACAGTCCGAGATACCCTTCGCGGTGAGGACTATTTCCGATTCTTCCAAGACGAGCAGCTTTGGCCGCTGGATTGGCCGTTCAACTGTCAAGGAGTCAGGATAGTTCCCACCGAAGTTGAGGAACAACTGCTCTCGATTTCATATATGGCAGATACTTCGCACTTGTTTCCGCCCCTGTTGAAACGTATTCATCTCCCCGACACAGCGTGGCCGGATTCCGATGAACTTGTTCTGGATCCAGCCATTTCTGCCGTATACAAAGCATCTGTGGATGCCCTTCGAGCTTCGTGGTACTTGTGCCATCTGTGCCCAGGAAATGGACTGGCACTAGCGAGCGCAACGTCTTGGGTTGTCCGTATGACGGACGAATTTCGGCACTTGTTGGTAGTCGAACGGAGACCAAGGGCACTAGTGATACTATACTATTATTGCTTGATGCTCAGTCATTTGGATCCTCAGCAGTGTTGGTGGGCGGGAAAACACGCGGAATGTATGGCTTGGATCAGGACGATGTTGAGTGCAAATTGGGTTGAGGGTGTTATGGCGGCAATGCCTGGGGTGGAGCGATAGTTGGAGGCCTTCGGATCTAGAGAAGGATATACTTAGGTACAATCATGACACACGGTTCATCGAGGTTATACTTTCGGCGGAATACTGTACTCGTAGAAATTTCTGATAAATGGCTCAATAATTCATAGGTTGTATAATCGCATGCACTTGTGAGCTACTTATGCTCTGAGAAATCCCCCTAATACTTGAGTAGTCCTTTCCAGTCGACTGAGACTGGTTAGGCGCGCGTGGGCGCTTACGGTCCGTCGGCCTTTCTCGTCCGATCATCATCGATTCGTTGAACGAGAAAATGACTCTATCCACTTCTACACCATGGATCAAGCAAGGCCACCGGTAGTGAGCCCAAAGGACGATGCTCAGAAACAGCCTACCCTTGGCCTCATTGGCATGGGCGCTATGGGGAAAATGTACGCCAACTTACTCTCCAAAGCTGGTTGGAAAAAGTACGTGGTATTTTTTGCTCAAAGACAACTGGGATTGACTCGTGGCAAATCATAGGATTAACGTCTGCGATCTTCCTTCAAAATATGAGAAACTAAAAGAGGAATATTCTGGTGAGGTTTGCACTTTTTGAGTGGAAATTCTGGTCTTCTGACATGCAAATCCAGATGTTCCCGGTGTAAATGTGATGAAGGACGGACATGCAGTTGCTCGGTCTGCGGATTTTATGATCTATTCAGTCGAAGCAGAGTTTATAGATCGTGTCGTTGCTGAATACGGTCCTTGTGAGTGTCCTGAAACATGACAATGATTGATGTCTAATTCCATGACTTACAGCTACGAAGCTCAATGCAATAGTTGCTGGACAAACTTCAGTTAAGGCTCCAGAGAAAGAAGCATTTGAGAAATACCTACCACCGGATACTCAAATCATTTCTTGTCACTCATTACACGGTCCAACAGTCTCGCCATTGGGCCAACCACTCGTACGTGCCTCTTTTCACGACCACTTTTGGATTCGCTCACACCACATCTCTAGGTTCTTATCAAACATCGAGGCACAGACAACGCTCTTCATACTGTTGAAGATATACTACGGTCCTTTGGGTCCCGATACGTTTACCTATCATATGAAGATCATGACCTCGTCACCGCAAACACTCAAGCTGTTACACACGCGGCTTTCCTTAGGTACTTTCTTTATGACGCTGCCCCTCCTACTTACTAATTCGTTAACTGCAGCATGGGAACTGCTTGGTCCTGTGCCCAAACCTATCCTTGGGAGCAAGGACTATATGTTGGCGGCATGGAAACAGTCAAAGTCAACCTCACACTGCGAATCTACAGTAATGCATGGCATGTCTATGCCGGTCTCGCCATCCTCAACCCAAGTGCTCGTCAACAAATCAATCAGTACGCCAGAAGCGCCACGGAGCTGTACAAGCTCATGATTGTAGCTGGAACTGGCGGTACCCCGGGGGACGACGCGGAAAGGGAACAGAAGTTGCGGCAAAGGGTGGAATGGGCGAGACAGACGGTATTTTCTGATTCCTCAGCGAGGAACCCGATATTGTTGTCTCAAGATATTCTGGACCGATTTAGTATGGGACAGCTTCCTGTCCAGGGCGATACGGATGTTTCGGCTTCCCGCTACCGACCTAACTCGCATCTTTCCCTGCTTGCCATGGTGGACTGTTGGGCGCACCTCGGCATCAACCCCTTTGAGCATCTGCAGCTTGCAGCGACACCGCTATTTCGCCTCTTCCTAGGAGTTGCTGAGCATCTATTCCTCTCTCCTTCGTTGTTGGATTCCGCTATTCGCTCGGCTATCTACGACACTTGGCATAGATCGGATGACCTTGAGTTCGTGTTGGCAGCGCGTGGATGGAGTCAGTGCGTCAATTTCGGGAGCTTTGAGGTGTACAAAAAGAGGTTTGGTGAAACGAGGTCGTTCTTTGAAAGTAGGTTCGAGGAGGCTGGTGTTTTGGGGAGCAAAATGATCAAGGCGGTCATGGAAAGTGAAATGAAGCGGGAAGGAAGCCAGGAAAAGCCATAAAGATCGAGTCATCGGTTATTGTAAGTGTTTGAGCTGTCCAAGGTTGGCTGTTGACTGATACGATCTCTATCAGACTTATTGGTATTTAGCTGAATTTCATCCATCGTGTTTGTACAACATGTACATCGTGGGGTAGTGAAGCAGAAATGACAATGGATTGAAACAACAATAAAGCTGTTATTCAGGAAGCCGTTCACGCCACTGGTGTCGGGGTTACACTTAAATATGTTTGGTATTATGTAGAGCACGCTTTCGCCGTTCCAGACATGTACAATCAAATTCAAACACTCCCGTACACAACACATACAAACGCTAACTATTCTGATCAAGGTGTCCAAGCTGGGACCATGAATTTTTCCTGCAGAATTATGTAGCTGGTAATACCAAGTAGTATCCTTGCACGTCTGTCCAATCCGCCATCGACAGGACAATCAGACGTTTCCAAATATTCACGTAGAACGCCTCCAAGGTATTCCCAACAAGCCCATCCGAGCTTCTCGACGCTGTCTTTGGTAACCTTGGTTTTCACCATGAGCTGGAGCGGAGAGAGTTTGTGTTCCGCCGATCCGTTCACTGGTCGAGATATCGGGGTGTTATACTGGACCTTGACGCGTTCGTAAATTTCCTGAGTAATGAATGGTTTCACAGCCTCGCGTAGAATCCACTTTTCGGTGAACTTCCATTCGCGTTTATGGCCGTTAAGAACACCATTACTATGTCCGTTGGCACCATTGGTTCCGTTGGAATGTGTTTGCTGGGATGGCATTATTTTCAGGGACCTGAGATTGACAGACTTCTGTTAGATACTTAGTACCATGTATAGTGATGTCCCTTACGGTGGTATAGTGTTGACATATTCCACGAGAATGTGATCGAGAAACGGCGTTCGACCCTCAATTGAATTAGCCATTTCCACACGGTCACCATAATGATTCAGGAGGATATGTTGAAGTATTGTCTTGGACGTCGTGTACTGCAGAATACATGGATTAGCATATGATATGTAGGATAGTGGTTGTCGTGACACTCACCAGAGCCGAGTGAAGGGGGTGCCATTGGCCAGAACACATCTTGCGTCTTGCATTTGGACATATAGCTTCCGCGATAGCGAGGGTCGTGTCGGAGTGGGGAGTAGTGTTAAGGGCATCCCGTGTGAATGCCGAGTCGCTCAGCCCTGTGGACGATATCATCACATGGGGACTGATGCCTCCCACAAGATCTCGACCAAGCTGACTTTCCTGAAAGGAAAACTTCTTTAGCGAGACGTGATCTTGCCTAAGGCCTGCAGCTTCATGCTTGTTGTAAGCGGAGATGAGTTCTGCTTCGGTAGGAAGAGGAATCCCAAGTGTACGGGCTGATGGATCGACTGCACGGAGAAAATCGCGCAAGCAGAAGTAGTAACCGCCAAAAATTTCATCGGACCCTTCGCCTGTAAGAACGACTCTGTATCCATTGGCATTGACGTGCTCTGATAGCATCATCTTGCCTACACCATGAAAAGACAGCATAGGCTGCTCAATATGGTAGATGCATTTTGGGAATCGATCGACCAAGTCCTTCTCTGTCGGTGCTACCATGTGTACTTCTGCGCCAATCGACTGCGCCATCCGTCGGGCAATGGGACCCTCGTCTAGGTCTTTACGGTCTGGTCAGATTGTTAGTACTTCACCCAACCATGCCTATAGACATTAAAGCTTACCAGGAAAAGCTAAAGTGAACGTCATCAATCGAGCGTCTGGATTCTGTTCCTTCAGCAAGGCAGAAGCGATCCCGGCTACTGCAGCGCTATCTATACCACCGCTCAAGTAAACACACAAAGGTACGTCCGATCGCAAGCGAACTCTGACTGCGTCGATTACACGTTGCCGGACGCCTTCAATCATTTCACCGACGGAACGGGTTTCTTCCAGGCCTGGATGAGGGTATTCATGATCCCAATATGGACGAACCTCGATTCGACCGCTGTATGTGCATGTCAGCATATGTCCAGCGGGCACCTGACGGAAAGATGTTAGATCTATGGGCTTGGGAATGGAGGTGTGGGACATGGGACACCTTGTAGACGCCCTTGAATACCGTCCGAGTATCACCATACTCGCCCATCTGCATGATACTTTCTACATCCCACTCCGCTTGCCAGCCCAAAGGCAATAATCCTTTCATTTCACTCGCCAGCATCAGCTTCCCATTCGCGACGGTGTGATACAATGGTTTGATGCCGAAACGGTCTCTTGCAGCAATGAGGAATTGCCGCTTTGAATCGTACAAAACGAATGCAAATTCTCCCCGAAGATGGTGAATGAAATTCTGGCCGTAAGTCTGATATCTGATGATAGGTTCCTCTGGTGATAAGCGATGATTGTTCTGAATAGAACAGAATAGAAGCGTACAGGTGGATTACAAGCTCCGAATCAACCGAGGACTGAAACAGGCAGCCTTTGCTTTCCAAATCGCTCCGTAAGTCGTTGTAGTCATATAGTTCACCATTGACAACAGCGTGTATAGTATTGGTCGAGTCGTGTACGGGTTGTTGTCCGCCTGCTATATCAATAATGGATAGGCGTGCATGCCCCAGTCCTATACCTCTTCATGAGGACTCAACAGTACAGCGAGGTGAGAAGCGAAGCACCCACCAAGTAGACTGTCCTCAGTCACGTAAACCCCGTATGAATCTGGACCCCGATGTTGCAAGGCTTTAACAGAGGCCCAAAGACGATCCTGGAGCTGAGATATGTCTTCGGCGACAGTGCTCGCGGAGAGATGTTTGAACGCAGAGATTCCGCACATGAGAGTGGTAAGAAAGTAAAGGGGAAATAGAGAAGGATGACCAGAGTTAACAGGAGTCGGGTACTGGTTGTCACGAATTAGATGCACGGTACTGTCCTGGAGATACTGTATCTGAGCAACGTTCTCGGTTGGTAATTCATTCTCTCGGGGCGAAATGACACGCACAGATAAATGAGCCGTGTGGGCTAAACGTTTTCTGAACATCGGGGTTACAGCTTGCATTCGGATGGAGATATTGGGTTTATAGGTTTTGGGTTCCTCCACGCCATGAGCAACGTGAACTCTGCGTGGAGCTATATGCCTCGTCGGAGAGTGCGCTTAAGACCACTTTCGAAAATTAGTCCGTTTGAAGAAGCTGGGAACGCAGACTCCCGAATTACATTGGGCACTGATAAGACGTTAAAGTTGGTCAGAAATGGCATTAAAAATGCTAGTGGAGAGGGGCACGTACCTATCTCGTATACGATTCCATCCGCCATGTCAGGCCCGTCTCTGGTACTCTTAGCCTCAGGGAAATCCTTCAACAAACAGAGGGCCGGTAGAATTGATTTTGACCTTTGAGAGATGTCGAAATTCGAGCCACAGGAAGGTAATGATAGGCCTCGTCTCCAATTTAAGCAGGATATCGAGTTTGACGAGGGCATGCTCCTACAGGTAACAGTGGGCAGCCTGTTTGGTGGTGAATGACAAAGCCCACTAGCGCCCACCTTATCGACTTTTGAGCGAAATTCGAGCGCTCAACTTTATGACTTGCCCGTAGTCTAAGCAAGGACCAAATAAACACTTAAACTAGCACTAGTGGCCCAAAACAAGCCCAAGAGTAGTATATTCATCGAGGCTACAGTTACACTACAGCTGTGTGGCACCTAGGCTCTCTGCGACATCTTCAGTGAATGTGACAGTCTCTCCACTATCATCATCATGATAGGACTATTCAGCAATATACTATCAGAACCATTTAAGAATACACGGCAGATAGGCTACTCACACAAATGAGCCTGACTTGAGCTAGATGATTGGGAACGTTTCATCAGAACTTGGTAGAAGTGTTCAGTAATCCGAACTTACTGTCAGCATTTTCACCTCTAAAGTCACCCGGTTGGACGTAGATCGTTTGCAAGGTCAATCCCTCATCAATAGCAGGAGACCAGGTTTCGCAACTATTCGTAAATCTGATGTCCACAAATGTCAGTCTTCAATATACTGGAGTGCGTTTCATGCCTACTGTTCTCCAAAAGCTGCTACCGTCTCACCGTCGGGGACCTGAAACAACAACCGGTTGTCGACGGCCTGCACGATGCCAAAGATTCCGGCAAGGTAGACGAGAGGAACGAGGAAGTGCATTGTTGATATTTGCGAGCTTGATGGTCTTTAGAATCTGGCTATGCCATCTTTTTATAGCTGAATGAACCTCCTAACCAAATCAAGGACACGGAAGGTTTCCCCCGTGTATACAACCGTACAACATCACAAGGCCGTGTGCATGCGTTTCATCAATACCGGTAAAATTCAAGAATAGAAGCAAGGAGATCCAGGTCGAGGGATTGCCTGTTTAATCGTTTAGTCGTTTCCGTACATTGTACAACTGTAGGTACATTAGTCACCATATATTGTATACCATAGCAATTCAAGGTCCACATCCACCACCTTCCTCTTGAGCTTTTTGATAGGTCTCCTTGAGACGTAAAGAGACAGGGTCGACTAATTGCCGCAACGCAGAGAGAACAGCACTGGCCGTCATTTGTAAGCTCCAGACACTAACGGTCTTAATACGCCGGTTCATGTTTGCCTGGGTTACATGGTATGCGAGAGCGTCGTAAATCTGTGATAGAACATTCAATGATTGGCCGTTTGAGACCTTTTAAAGAGATTGAATATTACCTGGAGAGATATTTCATCCATAAGTCCGGCTAGATAGGTAGCGTGTAGAGTCAGAACATGGATAACTGGTAAAAGAGGTGGACTTGCTTTCCCACATCTAGACAGCAGAGATCGATATCAACACAAAGCGTGAGTGAATAAAATCAGTGATCCGCTTACCGTCCAGGCACCGTCGAAATCGCGGAGAGGCTTGACCACTCTGCAATGGATAGGAACCAGAGTCCGGTTTGCACTAGCAATGGGATTATTACGAATCATAAGCCTAGTTCCGACACAGCACTTACTTCATGAAGGCCACAATCGGCCTGATTAACGCGTTGTTGACGTATGAGAGGTCACTTGTGAAGATTGGCACGGCAGCTTTCACGTCACGAAACCTCAAATCAATATCAATGACAACTTTGGGTTCGTCATCGACCGCAGGATTCGGCTTGTTTTCTGGTTCCGGTGCAGACAGCGGTGGCTTTGCTAGTTCTCTCTGACCGGGTATGCGCTGTAAGATGGGATCTGGTGTGTTGGAGAGCACAGTGGTCGTGATGGCATCTGCAATTTCTTCGAGTATGGCATTGAGGGTTCCATCTCCAGGATCTTGGGGAAACTTGATATCAAACACAGCGTCGAGTTTGCCTGAAGTTATCCAGGAAATAGGGCCTTCCATTGTCGTGGAAGCCTGCAGGTGGTCGATATTAACACCGTCGATGCGGATACGCGACTGAGTACTGATCATCAGCATAGAGCTGTAGTAAAGGTGTGCAACCCACCATTCTGGCCCATTCCCCATCTTTGAGATCCATCTCAGTTGTTCTTCCAATACTCTGAGGCTTATGCAAGCTGAAAAGACAGTTATCAAACTGCCCAACTATGTTCTCAGCGCAGAGAAAGTCATAGAACAGCCATCGCTTCCGGAAGGTCCGAATGTCCGCTCTGAAGATTGAAGCGGTATATGGCCTAAAGCCTCCCGGTTGATGAACTGTGACCAAAACGTCCTCGAGCTGTAACGATTCAAGTTCAAAGTCACCGGGGTGTGATTCGTGTCGAAAGAGAGCAGGATCCAATGGATGATCTGGATCATAATGTACCGACCGCCGGTCTGAGGGAAATTATTAAAACACTTTCAAGGGAATCGATTTACGACATACCCAGGACTCCACGAACACCTTTTACAGCCGCAGATTCTATGAGGCCTTTTCCATCTAGCCATCGCCACAGTGAGAGTGTGACGTCAATGGAACCGATGTTCAAATCGAACATCGAATAGTTACAATCCTCCTCATCCGGTAAGGGGAGTTCATCTTCATCGTCGTCGATATGATGGTATGCAGGGTGATGAGCAACGTCATAACCCAACGCAGCCTGATGTTCTTTGAGTTTCTTCTGCTGCGCCTGCATTGAGGCGGGTCTCCTCGATATGTACACGTTTTTGAACGAGATACGGGAGTCCTTCCATTTGGGTACAATGGCAGACTCGAAGATGACAGTGACCCCGGTTTCGGAGGTGAGGTAGTCACTGATACCTCGAGCAATGAAATCTGCAGTCAAGAAGGTTAGTAAATGAGAAAACCATCATGCAGGGCGACATACTTTGAAGCCGAAGACTGTTCGCAATGGCGAAGATGACAGAGAAGAACGTTGTCGTTCCAATCAATATCCAAATGGTCTGGCTCATGAGAATCCAAGTAACGATGCCAGAAATGTCGTCGGCGTTGAATTTGCGAAATGACCTGATGGTGAACCACTTGAAACGAATGCGTAGACCTTGCCAAAACCCATCGGCCAGTCTCAGAAAATCATCTCGAGTCGGCCTATGGATGTGAGGAGCAGACAAGGCTAGTCGACGGAAAAAGGATGAGTAGTTCTCGAAGTTGTAAGGGAGTGTAGGTGGTTTTTCACTTTGGGATGAATCGTGGGGGTCCAATTTCGATGTAGGTTCGTGTTGAATTATGCTCTCTTCTGTTCGTTCAGAACTCCTGGGTGTAGACTGCGACTGGTCTATTACTTCCTCTGCGGTCATGGGTGGTCCTTTATCCTGTTCCAATACCGACTCCTTCAAACTCCTCTCTACATTTTCCTCGGCTTCTTCCTTCACAGCACCCTGATTCTTTCGTTTGCGAAGCCAGATGGCTGTTGAATGAAACTGGCGGGCTTGCGTGTTCAGAGAGGACGGTCGAGTACCGCATTCCGATAACCATTGTACACGATTCGTTCTGTTGAAAGTTTTTGGTTCCCGAAAGAAGTTTCGAATTGTTCGATACCGGTCGAGAGCGTCGGTGACTGAACTTCGAGGAAGCCGCGAGATGACCGATAGAGTAACGTTGCTACTACTGCATATCCGCAGGGCCATTTGTCGAATACGCCTCCTCGGAGTCTCTAGGTCGGGGTTTTCGATCCCTGCAAGGGTCCGACACGGAGGTCGGTGAGAAGGGACTCCTCGGTCACACGAGGGCTGGAGCTGGAGCTTGTAGCGCTTGACTGGCGCATTCACACGTTCCCTCTATTCCACCACCATTCAAATTTCGACCATTTCCTCTGCCAATTCTAGGTCCATATATTGTTTCATATACTCTTCGACAAATCCACATGAATATCTTGGCATCTGTGTCGGAAATGCAACGAGTCCGACTCCGCCTTGCAAAAATGGGATTCAGTTCTGCGATCCTGTTACAGACGTGGCAAGAATGTGGAGAATTCTCTATCTCAAACACAGCCTGAACCTGGCCAAGAGCTCCAAAGATACTAGTCGAAGCGACTTCGATGGCTTTTACCACTCATCGTCCCTCGGCTGGAAACTACCGCACAACGGTCTGCAGCACTGCAAGATTCTAGCGTCCGCATCGTCGTGAAGTGTGTTCCTAGCTCTCCTTTAATGGCGGTAGTGACAACCAGTCAACTCAGAATTCTTTCTTGTTCAATCATACGGCACGACACCGCCCAAGGCTTATTCATTGACGACCCGAATATATTCCATCAAAGCCATGAAGCTCACAAGCTTGTTTATGGCATTTCAAAATGATGTGAAAAGCCATGGGGTTTATGTTTATCGCCAAAATATCATGAAGTACAGCATAGATAGATCTGTTTCACGCGCCGCGTGGAGTATTCCTATGTCTGGAGCACACTCTGCGGCCACCGCCGGACTACAGACCTTGGAGAACGGCTCTACATTTCATGAATTCGCACTTTTGGACGAGACGCGCTTAGATTCTTTGTGTCTCTGAACTCTTCAATGCGAGGCAATGAGTGTGGCTGTACCATCCAAATCACAAGACAGAGCATATCCAACTTTCCCTAGGACATGACTTGGTTCGCGGTGCCGTCTTTGACTCGTCGTGCCGGCCTCGACGTACCGTGATATGTTGCCATTGGCTAGTTCCATCATGCACATCATGGACGAGCAACAAAAACTGCCGCTTGGACTCAGTTGAAGATCCCATAATATGACATCTCGACGACAGGCTGTGATAATGATCAGATCTGCCTCCTTTGTGGGCGCTTTCTTTCGTCCCCCTCCTTCCCCGTATAGTCCACGCTTGGATTCGGTTTCCTAGACTTCTGACTCAGAGCTGTTGACTTGAATATCGGTATCCTACGGTCCGCAGTACATGCTATCGGTGCGAATTCTCATATGTGTACACTCTCAATGTGAAACGTTGATTTAGTGACTCGCGTTCAGAGTGCTCTGATTGAGCTCCATTGATTCGACGGAGACGGGGATGGCTTTCTATCGATGCTTACCACTCTGATGACTAGGAAGGCTAAGTTATTGTGCCTGGGTGAGGTATTGGCGTTAGTACTTAAGTGACGACATGGATTCTAATTTGACCAGATTGCATGGCAAGGCAAACTTCGAGGACGTCTGTAATCACACTATACGATATTCCGGGCTCAAGCCCCCAGCCATGGGCTCCAAACATCTGGAGAGTCAGGTATCGTTTGTATTTGCTATCCGTGTTTTCTGTACCCAATGATTTCTTGCTTTTAGGTTCATCTTGAACTACAAACGAATTCAGGTGTGTAACTTCTATTCTCAACAAACATCTTAGCTGACCGAAGAACAGTACGCTACTGTTTGGGTCGAGTTCCCAGATGTTGAACCGACCCTGCGATCTATTGGCGCGCCTCCAAGTTCTGTCCGCAGTGATGGGAGACCTGTTTACACTCTTCCTGTCCTCGTGGACCCAGGAAGAAACCCATCTTCCCCGATCATTCTATCCAATACTAGTAACATTTCCGAATATTTGGAAGCCACGTACCCATCCATTCCGGTATTCCCGTCTGGATCTCGAGCCGTCCAAACTCTTTTCGTTCACTACATCCAGGAAGTATTCGCCAAACCCCTTCT
Source organism: Paramarasmius palmivorus (assembly GCA_037176845.1). Lineage (NCBI taxonomy): Eukaryota > Fungi > Basidiomycota > Agaricomycetes > Agaricales > Marasmiaceae > Paramarasmius > Paramarasmius palmivorus. The sequence continues at coordinate 532,677 of JAYKXP010000029.1, read as the reverse complement.
TCCCATCATGATCCCTCTCAGTCATCAGCGTCTGCCGGGCCGCAGCCAGGATTACCTTCGACCTCAACCCGGCCTTTCTGGAGGGTATCCTACGCCACAGCCGCTGCCACCAGGTCCTCAACGCGAGCAAGCTTGGTTAGCAGCTAAGGAACAGTTTGATTTCTTGGCTTCGGTACTGTCAAAGAACACTGGAGACGGAGATGGGGTCGTCGTAATGGGACACGAAGTCTCTTACGCCGATTTTGCGCTATGCTCGGTTCTTATTTGGATCGAGCGGATGGCACCGCATGACGGGTGGTCCAGAGTTAGGACGTGGAACGGTGGACGATGGGAGCGTTTATGGGAACGCTGCAAGCCTTACATGGGCGAACATTAGAGTCGACCCACAACGGCAAGCCTTGACTATTTTCCGCTATCAGTTAATGTTATTCTGTTAAGTTATTCTAGACGTGTTCATACATGATTATACACAAGTACCTACCATATTATTCGTAGATCGTAATCAACTCCTACTCAAACTGTGGCGTCACTTCGAGATCAAATCATTCCGATTCACAGGGTTTCCGCGAACGGCCTCGGGAGTTTGAAATCTTATCAAGCTTTGAATTGTTTAAATGTACAACAAACTAATGGTAACATCTATATCCCGTATACAAATCGGAATAGTACAACAAGTGTCCCCATAACAATCTTTCTCCTAGCCTAGTATCGTACACCGACTTCTGTATTCTTTCTCTTCCTTCCCACTTTCTGCCTACAAAAATGGTGCAAAGTTGCACGAACTGCGAAGGTCGAATGGCAAAACGCGTAAATGTGGTCGCGCAAAAGGCGGGCGCGTGCACTTTTATCGTGGCATTAATGTTGAGCGACGATATTGTGATAATATCTAGGATTCAGCATTAGCGATTGGAACGAGAAAAAGATGCAAGAAGACGCACGGTAATCGCGAATGTAATGTAGCAAGCCCACATAAGGGGATCAAGCAGGGAAGCGTCGTCATGAAATGATGCAGTAGACGCTGCTGCCAGAGCTGTTCTCCTCCGAAACTGGGACTTCGGGAAGGGTAAGATCGGTAATGCTCTCGGATGTTGAAGAGGCAAACGTTGTGAAGGTGTCCATGATAGTGATGGTTATAAGGACTAGTAGCAATAAAGGACGTTTGCAGGGAGCAGAGTTGCTTGCTCTCTCCAACGAAACTTGCTCGTCTTTTAATCCGCGCTGTTAATTGTCTTCACCTTATCGTCATGTGTGCTACTTTCAAGTGATAATCGCGGGCTAAAACTTGACGAGTGAAAATCTAGTTCCATTGGGGTGCAAAAAGACAATAAGTGAAGCGACTAGGTTTCTGTGCGCCTGCACTTTGTATCCAAAAGCGAGTGGCGCCTCTTTGACTTAACAATAAGAAATTTGATGTTCTGCCATATATGGGAATTCATATCAAAGTACGTTCTCGCACGATGATATTAGTGCATTCCATCTTCCGAAGAAACGGATCCGATGAGAGCGCTAGTGTCTGCTAATGTGTCCGCTGAACCCAGCTGGTTGATGAGACATCGTATAGACTCCGAGGAACAAAAGTGAACGAGGAAACGTGTCGCAAGGAAGGAACTACACTTCACAAAAGAAAGGGAATGTACGGTCCGAAGGAGACATTCCTGAGTACGAACCAAAGATACGGTGGAGGATGAACGAACCTGAGTGTATAACCTCAGCCTGGAATCCGCATATCCGCAAATATCTGAGGGTGTTTCTCATACATTTCGGGCATCGAAGCGTTGGAGATGCACCTGGATGTGTAAGGTTCTCTGCTCTTCTGCATCACTGGTAATGACAGGTTGATGTCAAGGTGACTTACTTCAAGTTCTGTTAGGAATCCGAATCTGTGAGATTATTGTTGGAGAAGAAGATCGCCAAGAATGGAGAGTAAGTACTCGCTGCAGAATTTGACTAACGCTTCAAAAGTCCTTGTCGGTGATACTCACCGTCTCAGATGAACTGACAGCTGGAAAAGTTGGAAGAGCACTGAACTATGTCGCTCGCCTTTCAGTTTGTACATGGTGGTAGATGGTGGTTTGACCAAAAGAGAGATGTGTCACAGCGTGACAATCCCCGGGGCCGACTGGCAACGAATCCAGCCTTTCGCTTCAAGCTGTTTCCATCTCTGCACTTAATCCCTGCACTTTCCTAGATCGACCTCTCTAAGGACCTGCGGTAGTGATCATTATCCAACATGAAGTTCTGGCGCCATCCGCATCATATCGTTTGATGACCTCGCCACGAAATACATAAGCTGTCAAGGTCAGAAACAGACCTGCCATGGCATCTTCGGAACCCCCAGTCATCCTTATTACGGGCTGTTCCACTGGTTTAGGGCGGTCTCTATCATTGGAGGCCCTTTCTCGTGGGATGAGGGTGATTGCGACAGCGAGGCGGCTGGAGGCTATTGATGATCTACGTGAAAAGGGCGCAGAGACGCTCACATTGGATGTAAGTACGAGTCGGGAGGCCTTGATGGAATTTGCGAGAGAAGCCATTGGTATTTTGTGAGTTCTCACTGGACTATATTGAACTTGTTGCTCATCCTGCATATCATTTCAGCGGTCAGGTCGACATACTCGTTAATAATGCAGGATACCTCCTAGCTGGCGCCATCGAAGAAGTCGCGTCCGTCCACCTTAACCCCTCCCATTCTGTGTACTTATGACGACGATATAGAGAGGAACAAATGAGAGCACAATTCGACACCAATTTCTTCGGGATCATCAATGTCACCTGTGCTTTTCTGCCTCATTTTCGAGAGAGGAGGACAGGAACTATCATAAATATCAGTTCAATGGGTGGATATCTCGCGCTGTCCGGCTGTGCGATATACTGTGCAACGAAGGCCGCCCTGGACTGTGAGTTCAATCCTGACTTTTCTTTAATACCAAGCTAAGCCCTTTGCAGGCATAAGCGCAGCTTGGTCGAAAGAGTTAGCACCCTTCAATATCCGTACTATGTCCGTAGCACTTGGTGCATTTCGAACGGCAGTGGCAGGTTCCAACACGAAGGTTTGCGAGAACCAGGTGATTGCTGTTACTCTTTATCCAGATTTCGCTCAGCTGAACCATTACATCAGATCGAAGGATATGTCGAGCCCCGTGAATTTCTTGCTTGCTTCCAAGGGAGCTCCGGAAAGGAGCGCGGTGACCCAGACAAGGCGTCGAAGAAGTTGCTGGACCTTATTGCTCTAAGGGACAATGACGGGGTACTTCTTAAACTTCCCCTTCATTTGGCCATGGGTGAAGATGCGGTTGATAACACGGTGAAAGTTCAGAGTGAAAGAAGGAAAGAGTCGGAAGATTGGCGAATACATGGGTGTGGCACCGACTTCGAGGACGTCGTGCTGATTGACACGGGCGGACGATGGTGATTCAAGTATTACAGACACTTGTGTATTTTTACCCTCATACAGTAGTGTAATTATATGCGACGGACACTTCCTTCTCCTCAAATTTGGGTATACATGCCTAAGGAACCGTAGGTTAGCATGGGATGAGTCGGAAGAATACAAAAACGTGAAAAAAATCAGAGATCTTGGTGGAAATATTGTCTCATAGGGCGAACCCTCTGAAGTAGCAAATATTGAAGATGTAACATCATAGTGAAGAAACAAGGGCTTGAGCCAAACATTTACTCACCGAGACTTATAGCTTTTAGCGCACTGCTCGCACACTGCTAATCCTAATGAAAGTAGAAGGGAAAGGTGAGAACGAGAGGAAGAAAAATTCGCGCTTTAAAAACGGTGGCCGGCAATTACCGAGTCACGCGATCGCGCAGAGAGCTTGCATCCCAACACTTGTCGATCCTGTACCTCTATTATGGCCTCTGTAAAGGCCTCCAGATCTTCCAATGCTTCTAGCGACAGTATGCGATACTGGCTACCAGTGCTAGTGGCCATACGACTAGCGATATCATACCTTCAACCCTTCGACGACCTCGTCCATGATCACCAATTGTCTTCACCGCTGACTTCATACCGAAATTGTACGTTTCTGGGTCATTGGCATTCTTCAAGTGTTGAATAATGATGTCTTGTCAGTGCAAGAGGGTATATATCTCTATCAAAATAACGTAGACCCGTATTCAGGAGGAGTCTTTCGACATGTGAGTCGTTTCGTGTCGAAATTCCGTCGGGAGCTGACATAGTGATTTACTTCATAGTCACCCTTGTATCTCTCCTTATTCTCGACGATAATACCAAAGTCTGCTGGGATATCTGCGGTGCTATGGACGCTGTGTGATGCGGTGGGAGCGTACTCATTGGTGGAAATTTGGAGAGCGCGTCAAGGACTAGGGAAGACCGAGAGTTCAAGGGATGCATTAGTTGCTGCTTCGTGCGTTGTCATTTTTTGGTATTAAGTTTGGCCATTCGCTGAGGGTGTTATACATTACAGATATCTTTTCAATCCGTATCTGTTTTTACCCAGTCTGGCGCTGTCCACGTCGTCATTCGAAAATGCATTAGCACTCGTCGTGATAATGTTTGCTTGCAAGCGTGCGTTATTTCTCGTCGCTTGGAAATCTTACTATAACATCTTCTACAGGTCAGGCCTCCCGGGCACTTTTCGGCATGGCATTCCTACTACACATATCCCTCTCGTCTCTCCTCCTGTTGGCGCCAGTTATTCTTCTCCTTTTGAGTGATCCAAATTCGCACCTCGCGTCTCCAAGAGCGTTCTCGGGCGATATCAAGAAACTGCCATTGCTGCTTGTGGAATTTTTTGCGTATTTTGGTACTTTGACGGGAGTGGCTTGTGCCATAACTGGTGGTCTGACGTGGATACCACAAACATGGGGAGCAAGGTATGATTGCAGCCTACGATGTTAACTAGTTGGCTGATTCACATGCTAGCTTGACACTACCTGATTTGACACCGAACACTGGTCTGTGGTGGTACTTTTTCACCGAGATGTTCGATCATTTTCGACCATTTTTCCTAATGGTGTTCAGTGTAAGAACTATCCCCTTATGCCTCATAAAATTCTAAACACAACTTGCTCAGGTCCATCTCTTGATCTACATTGCTCCAATGTGCATCAAATTCCAGTACGTTTTCACTTGGACTTTTCATATAAACGCTGCGGACTGATTGTTTCGGCTTCCCTAGATACGATCCACTCTACGCGTGCTTTTTGCTGTTTGGCATCCTAGGAACGTTCAAGGCGTACCCGACTCTCTCAGATCCAGGTTTATTCCTCACCATGCATGCCATTTTCCCTGAGATATACCCATGTGAGCTTCACACATTCATGTATCCATATATTCGTCACTGACAGTTCATCAAGATATGCGATACCCGATAGTGACTGCATTGCTACACCTCCATGCATCACTCCTGCTCCCCTTGTTCCATCATCTTTGGCTGGCACAAGGAACGGGTAATGCGAATTTCTTTTATGCGAGCACGTTGGTTTTCGCGTGTGCGAATGGGGCAGCGGTGATTGATGCGATTTGGGCTGGTTTGAGGATTGCTGTTGGACAGGAAAAGGAGGGCTGGGCAGTCGCTCAGGAATGATTGGGATGTATTCATAGGACATGTATCTAAGTAGTTGACGACCGGATTGTCATTTTGGGAGCTTGCATGTTGCCGATTGTTGCTGTCGTTGGTCGGCAGGATGGCCGCTAGCAGCCGTGGGAACGGGTAATCTAATCAATTGACAAAAAGGGCGAAACAAAATACTTGCACAGTACTCTCATCTTTTCCCTAACTTTCAACGTTTTTCGACCTCTTGGTCTTTCACTGACTGACAATTTTCTAGCTTTCTAAAAGGATATTCAACGTGTAAATCAGGAAGTAGCACTTGATACTTCTAGGAAAGGTTTGTTTATGGGTTTGCCAGAGGTTTCCTTTGTCTCACTTCTCGCAGGCCTTACCATCTACGCAGGAGATTGTACTCTCGAGCTCACTTGTTGGCTCTTGCACGGGCTATCGACCACACGATCTCATTCCATTACGTATCATGGAATTTCAGCCTGCACCCGCTCTAACGAATTTCTCGTTCAATGTCATTGGCAAGGAACCCGATCTTCTAAAGCGGTTGTCAGCACCCAACCCAGATCATTCGAATCAATATGAAGATGAAGACCAAACTATGGACGAAGATTTTCCCCCGTCTTCTACAGCGTCGGACGATGCTGTCACTGAGAAGATCGTCAGACCCCTTTCGCGGCCTACTCTGCTCCAGGCTTTATCCCGGCCTGAGGGCGTAAACGTGGTTTCCATGGGTGGTACTGCGATCAACGCTACTAGCGTGGATCAAGCGAACGGCCACATCACCCTTAGCGGACAAAGTCATGCTGCGAACGTGGATGTCGTTAGTACATCTAATCGGCCATCTTCATCGTCTTCCGGACATAACGTCCCAATACCCACAGTAAAACCATCCTCCACAGCTTCTACCCCTCACTCTCGGTCTCATCCTTCGCATGCCAAGTCATCTGCAACTACTCGTTCGGATACACCAGACCGTGCTCTGTCTCCCTATACCCTACAATACCCAGGAGACGAGTCAGATGCACGTTCTTCATCTCCTTTGAAGCATGCAATAAAGATGGAATCCACCAACTCTGGCTCGATTGCGGCGACTCGTTCACAGTCCGAACGTGTACCCTCACCTGCACCCCTAGGAGAGCCGGAACCTTCTACTTCCTCCTCACCATCACTTGCATCCCTAAGAGAACTCCATGCACGTATAACAACGTCGCTTTCCTCATTTCAACCCCTCACCGCATCTTTGTTATCGCCCAATGGTCAAGACATGCATGCCAATGATATTGGCGGCATTTTATCCAGTGCTCTGGATCTTACTGGACAAGCACAACACCTCTCCCAGACGTCAGTTGCTGCTGCAGATGATTGTCTAAAAGCTGTCCAAAAAGCTTTAGAGTCGGCACAAGGATCCCGTTCCGCGGCGCGTGATGCGCATGAACGCGTCGAACAGGCGATTCGAGCCGTCAAAAGCAGAGAAGCAGCTTGGAGCGAGAAATTCGATGACCTGAAACACCAATTTGCGGAACTGGAGGACTGTATCGTAGCTATCGAGCAAGAGCATGTTCACCGAGCTTCTGCCGAGGATGTGGACATGGCTGACAGCGAGTCAGCCTCCAAGGATGACTCTGAAGATGAGCATCGACTCCAGGAGGAAGAAGAGTTGCGTCTCAGATCACTCAAAGAGTCTGAAGAGGCAGCGAGGCTAGAAAGGTTGGCAGTGGAGCAGAAGATTTTAGAAGCCAGGCAGGAGCGAGATAGGCTCCGGCGTGAGAAGGAAGAGGCCGAACGCCGAAAGAAGGAAGCTGAAGAGAAGGAGCGATTGCGGCGAGCCGAAGAGCGAGAGCGCTTGAGGAAAGAGGCCGAGGCCGAGCGCCAGCGTAAACTCGCGGAGGAACGTGAACGGAGGGAAGTAGAGCAACGGGAGAATGAAGAACGTGAAAGAAGGGAGAAAGAGGTGCGTGAGAGGCTTAAGATGGCCGAAGAAGAGCAACGTGCAAAGGTCGAAGAACATCGCAGAGAGGAAGAGCTTCGGTTAGCTGCGGAAAGACAGGCCGAGGGAGAACGACGTAGACAGGCTGAAGAACAGAGGGCTCGGGAGCTCGACGAGGAACGCAAGCTAAGAGAGGAGCTCCGGCTGCGCAAGGGACAGGATCGACAACGAACCGCCGAACAGACAACATTACGCCAGTGCAGCCAAGAGGAAAACCGTGGGCCTACTACACAACAATCCAGCGCCGGCTGTGATCGTAATGGTGGCACCATCTCAGCTTCTGAAGAGCCTACCCACCCTCCAATTGCAACTATCACAACATCAAAGAGTCCATCTCTACCTCCGCCTCCCTATTCAGAGCCTGTATCGCCGCCTGTTTTGAGGAAGCTCCCTGCGCAGAAGCACTCGAAGCCTCCTAGCACGTCAAATCCAGTTGCGCAGCAAACTCTCGCTCCCCTTTCCTCATCACAACCCAAACTATCCAGGAAGGAGAAAAAGAAGCAAAAACGAGAAGCTGCTAGTCGTGTCGTGTCGGGAGACGTTCGATTGGGACCTGGGCCTGTGGACGAGGGCATGGTACGAGCAGCTGCTCTTGGGATACGACCTTCGAACTCCAATGGCACCATTTCCTTACCAGCCTCTCTTCCTAAGCGCCCTGATTTATCCATTTCCACAGCTTCCCAGAATAAGGGTAAAGCAAAAGTTCCTGGTCCGGCGGACACAAATAGGCCAACCGACACCCAAAACGCAATACGCCAATTCCCGACCCAGATGTCCCCTATCGAACAAGATAACGCGTCTACCACTAGTTCAGAGGGGCCCGTTCTCCATAGTCTTGATCCCACCAATACGGGCAACCTTCCAATGGACTTGAAGGCATACAGTCCTGTGTTGCCCGAATGCCAGATGATGAACGTCAGGCATCTCGTACCTGCTACACCACCTGCTATATCCTCTCCGGTCTTCGAGATGTTCGTCAAAAAGGAGGAAGGGGACGAATTCAAACCAGTGGTTACCGATGAACTAGCTCTGGGTAATCAAGGGCGAAGGTCGTCAACTTCTTTCACTCCAAACCAGGAGTCTAAACGTCTTCCGTCCGAGCCTGCCGCTATAGGCGCCCGTGCCCATCGGCGTGCGCCATTGGAACCCCAACCCAATATGTCTTCAGCACCTTCACATAGCATTGCTACGCAACAGCCGCCTGGTTTACCTACTGCACCCAATCCACGAGTAAATGGTGGTTGGCACAACTTCCAGAGCATAATGCCTCTTCCTGAACCTGACGTAGCACCGGTCGTCGACGAACCCGAATACGCAGTGAATTCATACATACGAGGAGACCATTATTCACCTTCACCACCAAGACATGGACCATCACCGGGACCTTCGTCGGGCCATCATTATCGGCGTTCTCCTACACCTCCACGTTATGAACGAGCTGTTTATGACCCAGCACCGCAGCGTCGAGAACGGGAGTTGTCACCAATGCGAAGGACACCCAGCCCTGTTTATCCGAGTGCAGGAAGGAAGCGGTTCCGTGAATATGATCAGGAAGATGACCACGACTATGGACATCGACAAGGCTGGAGGCCCGAAGATCGTCCATCTTATGAGCGGTCCGATTATGCTAGCGGATCGCAAGATAGAGCCCGTACCCCACCACTTCCACAAAACCCGCCGAGACACTATACACCGCCCGATTCTCCACCAAATTTGCAATCAAGGATACATACTAAGAGGCAAAGGGACTATTCGCCGCCTACCTATGCTGGTCATCAGCAAGCTCCACCAATGCCCCCCATACCAACACAACCTCGAGGCAATAACCACAGTCGTTTACACAACCAGCAATCCCGCAATAATTCGAGGAATCCGCCGGCTGATTGGGCAACTGCTACACCAATGGCTCCACCAAACAACTCATCCTCTGGCCCAGCGCTTCTCAGCCGCATGCATGATACAGCGAATGCGCCAGTCCAAACGCAGAGGAACAACCATAACCCACGCGGCAATTTCAACACAGGGAAAGGTAGAAACCGCAAGGTAACAGGTGGCGGGGGCGGAAACGGCGGTCCTCGTCAGAATCTTGCACAGAGGATCGACAAAGAACCTCGAACTCTCGCGGCTCGTCTTCAACAATCTCCACGTTGAGTGTCGACTTCGTGGTCTATTCGTTCTTTCGCGTTTCTTCGTTACAATTAGTCAACTCAGTATACCTTACAATGTACATTATCACGCATTCCATTTGGGTGAAGCGACTTTCCACATGTTCTTGGTATTAATTTACAGCTCCTCTTGCACATTTTAAAGCGGATGTCCGTGCGTACGATGATCATGCTCCTCCACATATCGACAACTCTCTCATCTCCTGTAAGACACCTTCCACCTGTAAAGAACGTGTTTAGCGGACACGTCGATAATGCGGCACATTACAAACCTGAGCGTCCAACTGTCCAGCGGCATAGTCGTCTCGAACACTATCGTCAAAGTATCTGAGAGAATGCACAGATCAGCACGGGTACATTGATATCAAAGATGGATGAATAAACCTCTGTACACCGCTGAGCTTCTCGTAACCTTCTTCCGCGAACTTCGCTTGCATCCGAATCATAGCTTCAAAACTGGGATCAAAGTAAGGCACACGAAGGTCGAGCAATTGGGGCAGTTCAGCGATGAGCTGATCGTTCAGCATGTCAAATACTTCTTTGGTCTCATCGTGTTCTTGTTGAGCCTGTGCGGAATGATGAGTGATTTATATCAACGGTGAGAACGAGTGCCTTGCCCTTGGGAGTTTGGTGGGATCTTCACTAGGCTTATCTATCAACTTGCGTAGTCTGCTTCGAGCCGCGTCGTAATCGAGAAGCTGGGGAATGATTGTTGGCTACGTGGTATTCTTTCGTTGGACCATCAAACCAACCTTCTTATTTCGCTTTGCAATATGTTCGTTAACGACTGGGAAATATGCACACATCTTGCCGAGTGGTTCTGAAATAGCTGCCCGGTATGGGATATCCTGCGAAGGTTTGTTAAATGGCGGACAGAGAATTACACAGGGTTGAAGAACACACCAATTCTCGTGAAAACCCGCCATCCAAATCATCTACAGCTCGCTTATATGCATGTGCAGCCATGGCTCCTTCTGATGAACGATCCGCTGCTCCGTAGAATACTTCGATTGTTTCAGCGATACGTGCTTGCGCAGCAGTCATTGCTGTTGGTTTTCGATATCAGCGCAGAGCCTTTCGCCTATGTAGTGTGAGATTCCGACCTTTCAGTGAGTCCCAGTATGTCTTTCCGTCCTTTTGTAATGCCTGGCACTCCTTCTCGTATCTGCCGAGTAAGAATACAATGTGAGCTTTCTTTCTTCGGACCATTCAAGAGAATGCACGAACTGTTTGAATTTGGCCTCTTCTTCGGTGAATTCTCTATCGACTGTCCGTTCAATCTGACCCGTTTTTTGCAAGAGCTAGTATTGTCGGCCGAGTTCAATGTCAGTGGAATAGACATTTGGTGCCTGTGGATGCTATTACCGTAGTACCCGCTCGATTGACAGATTTCTTAAAACTAGGATGTTTGTTAGATACTCTCACATACAATTGGGATTTTTGTTTGACAACTTACCCAGACCAACTCATGGTTAGACGTTGAAGTAAGGACCTGGGGTATGAGGGGACAAGGAAGACGGCAAAGCGATGTAGAGCCCGCTTTGTCAGCAAGAATGTCATTGCGCTTTTGCCGCCGGTGCCGGAACGCGTCGCAAACTGAACTATTTCCTCGACCACCATGGCAGATTCTCTCTCCCCCGAGTGTACTCCGTTGAAGAAGGAATACGATAGCTGCTTCAATGCTTGGTTTGAGGGTTATCTTGAACCAGCAGTTTCATTACCCAAAACCCAATCACGAGAAGAATACTCAAAGAGAAAGGCCGAGGAATTCCAGCAAAAGTGCGGCAAGGTTTGGGAGGCGTACAAAGGTTGTGTTCAAGTGAGTTATTTGGTATCCGTAACAACCCTTGCTTACGCCGGGTCTAGAGAGCATTACAAGAAAAAGGGCTGGATAAAATGGTACAACAAGCCAGGGACGAAAATCCGCTTGAGGCACCACGACCGTTACCACCAATCGTCCAGGAGAAAACAAAGTAATCTGGCATCCGAGGAACAAATAAAGGAACACGATATTGTAGCTGTAACCATAGTCGTGCGTATGGCTGTTATGTATTGTAAATCCTTTGCTGACAATATGCAGTGAATAATTGTATACTAGAATCTTGATGCAATTCACACCACTCATCATTAGAGTTTAGACCGCAAGAATATTAAGCTGTCTAATGTTCAAGCAGACATTGTTAGGACTTAAAAGGCGTGTGTTGTTCGTTCGCTCCATATTGGCGCTCACTTACGCCACTAGCTGTCAGAGCGTTGATGGGTAGAAACAAAGATGTGTTCCTTGGAAACCATTTGCTTTGTCTGCATACAAGGTTTATGTTGTTTTGCGCCCTATAAAATCTGTTTGCAATGCGACAGCTTTGCCCCAGAACAACATCGTCGAAACGTCCTCCGGATCATCTACTCTACGTCTCTCAACCTCTCTCTACCAGATCATGTCTAAACCTCACTGCACACATTGTGGTTGTCGTATAACGTCTGGAAATGGAAGGCCGTTTACCCCAGATATCACAGTTACCGTTCAAGGAGATCGTCCTGCCTCGATACGCGCTCCTCGCTCAACTCACAGGCGAGCCGAATCCAATCCAGCTACTTCGACTGGACCTCCTGCTTCTCGAAATGGTGGAACTATCCGCGAAGACCATTCGATTCAGCAGAATTCTGTGAACTCAGTCTCCTCATCCACAGCCTCCAAGCCCAGAATTCGGGTACCCAGTGAGTCCGCTGGTACACCCAGCCAGTCCGTTCGACCTGGTACCCCCATTCCCCAGACCTCCAAACGGTATTCGTCGCAGGGTAGCGTAGTACCATCCTTTGTGGCAGACGATTCCTTGCATAGAAAACGGTCACGTCGGGAACCTGGCGATTCCCTGGCGACACCACGACTATCCTTCCGTTCTCAGAGCACCCCCCGAGAAAGCTGCCCATTAGGCCGCAACGCCGGAGCTACCACCAGTACTCCTTCAATGGATTCGGTGCAGGTTGGTAATGCCGATGTTCCAATCATTACGACCCAGGAACCCTCAGACGGCAGCACAACCGACCCTGAACCGAGCACACTCAATTCACCCCTTCTCGGCACCAGTTGGAATATAGGAGATGTTAGTCCAGATCATGACGATGATGACGCTTCGACCTTCCTTCCACCTGTATCCCACCTTTACGATGAGCACATTCGTGTCTCTCCAGGTCGCGTGCAACAACCCCAACTTGTCAGTCCTGGCAAGGCTACGCGTATGGGCAGTATTCACCTTAACGTGCCCCAGTCGCGCGGTCCTCAGCACAATCCGCCTGATATGTATGGCATGCACCATGCAGCAGCGTCCGCTATACCTCAGGCAGATCCTAGTCCTGGAGGTGTGTACGTTGGTGGTGCCGACTTGAGAGGGATGGGTAACATTGGGAAGGATCCTATTGCCAATGACCCTGGCTTGACCGCTCGTTCTGGTCGTCAACGTCAATCACGACGTGTATCGTGCGTTCCACCTCAGCCCGGTGCTGAACGCACTAAAGAATCCCAGCCTTCAGGGTCTCCAACTACCACGCGTATAGAAACAACAGTGCTCTACGTCCCTGCCGGACAAATCCTTGCCGGGATGTACAAGAGTAAGAAGGTGACAGAATATTACACGCCTTACTGCGTATCTGCTTTGAACTAGTATTACATATTTTGGTTTGCGGACCTCTGACGTGTTATTTATGAATCGCATGAACCCTTTATTTATATATCTACATCTACTGAACACAATCGAATTAATGATACACGACGGAGTACGGTCAAAGTTATAACTAATGAGCAAGCATGGAGTACAAGGACTGTTCTTCAAAGGCCAGAAACACTTCGCATGGGCCAAATCCAAACCCGATTCTGCATATGAGGAAATGGTGCTATTGTCAAGATAGGCACAAAAGTGTCGTCGCTCTTCCTGAACTTCGCAACCAAGGTATCCCAATCATAGTGTTTATCTAAACGCTTCGCTTCACGCACTGTGATCACCTTGAAATCATAGGGAAACTTCTCATAATCCAAGACAGTCACCAATGGTTCATCGGGCTGAACGTCCAAACGTTTACGTCTAGAATGTTCGTGCATGAGCGCCACGGCTAACCACTTTGAGACCTCTTCTTCGTCCGTGCTAGTGAGCGAGTCAACCATCATGAAGGAGAAGAAGCCGCGATCTCGGAGATCAGCCTTTGGTGTAAGGCCTGGAGTGATCGCGTTAGTAGGGGGACATTGCATCGCAACTACTTTTAACGCACATGTGTCCAACGCTTTCTCTAGCCGTGTCTCTTCACACTCGTCCTTATGCCTTTTCCAATCACTTTTTTGACACTCGATGGAGCAGTAGTATGAATCTTCGCATCCACTGCAGCGAAATCGAGGTATACGTTCACCTTCCTTCGGGTCCTTCTCGAGGTATGGACACTAGAAGGCGGGATTAATCGCAGTCCCCGACGATATCATACTGAGCTTACCTTTCTGCTAGAGCACGCTATTTGGTCGTATTTTACCTTCAGCTTTGTCCTCTGCTCTACTTGCTCCACAAAGGTTGCGAACTCTTCGGTGAGTGCTGGTGGAGATTCCATCGAGTCCACGCGGGAAAGAGCTTTTGATGCTACACTACATACGGTAGCATAGACAGTGTAGGTTCCTATACGGCGAATGATGTCGATGTAGAACTCTGGGATCATTATCCTGCCGACAGTAGGGTCCTTCTCCTTGCGCTTGTCGTTATGATTGCATTCTTCTTCCTCCCGGGCTATGATTTGACCGGAATTCAACAATGATTTCAATATCCCCGTCTTCAACGCCTCGATGGCTACAGAATAACCGAAGTGCTTCAAGGCCGTTACGATATAGTCTGCACCTGCTCTTAAGGCTTTGATATGGTCCATTGTGATCAATTCCCCCGGTATTGACGCCAGTCCACGGATGGCAACGCAGACCCAGTAGACGGAATTTGCAGCCACAAGCGACCGGTCGAATTGGTGACAAAACAGCCCGAATGACAGGGTAAGCCACAGAATACTGTGGATCGAGCGGCTTATGGAGTCCATGAGGGGATTTCGAGCAGCGAAGATGAGTCGTGTTATGAGCCCTACGGCAAAGGATTGAACTGAATCATCGCGTAACCTGTCCATAAGCTTGGTAGTGATGTTGCTTTCTCCTGGGTTGTTCCAAAATGCGAGGAACAGTCTTTTGGTATGATGGAAGGCATCGGGAATGGTATTTCTTCGTTCGATGTCGAGAGAAACGTAGGAGATGTTCCCGGCGGCGTTTAGGAGGAGGTCTATCACGATTTGGACAACATTTTCCGCCTCACGGAGTAGAGGATCGAGGGTAGATTGTGAGACTGCGAACAAGAATTTGGATAAGGCGTAATGTATAGTGACAGGGTATTCGACCATATCATCGATAGGCACGGCAGAATGGAAGATATCGGATATGGGGTTCAGGTAAGAGTCGAAAAGGAAGGTAACCCAAGACCAGATGCGGGGCCAGGCTTCGCGGATTTCGTCGATGAGAGTTGGGGTATAATCCTGATCTTCAAGGAGCACTTCCGCGCAGAGGATCTCTGCAATGGTTGCCTCTGCAAGAGCAGCAATAGCAGATTGTGTGAGACCAACAATTGTTGCTTTTTCTGCATCATCCATAGTCGAAGAATCGGGGAGGGTAGTCGGGATGTGGTGTAGAAGAATAGAGACAAGTTCCGGGACAAACTGGGGGTGTTGCGAGATGATTTTCTCAAGTTCTTGCACGGCGACACGAGATCCAGACTTGGCTTCTGTTTTCAGACGTTTTAAACGTGTCTACCAACTCGTTTGGTCAATTTGTTCGACAGAAGGTCTACCCTCGTACCTGAACCAGCCTCGCATCCTGTTTTTGGTGCTTGCAAGCACATCGAGGACACATGCTAGTATATGTTATGAAAAGTTGAGCTAGAGTTTGAATGCGGGACTAGCTCGCAGTGGAAGGAGAAAGAAGACAACAACGTCGCGACGCGTCGATTTTTAAGGGGGCATTTTTGACATAAAATTCCCACAGTTGTGGTACTGAGCGAGATGAAGTATTTACAGCCAGACCTATACATATACTGTTTGGGGTGGAAGAGGGGCGATGCCGAAGCTTTTGAGCCAGTGTCAAAAGCTGACAATGAATGTTTGTGAATTCATTGAGTCGAACAAGCTAAAAGCTTGCCGATACATTTTCAGTCTCGACCTTCGTTGTTCGACCGCCTTCTTGAGTCACCTTTGGGCGACATGAGTTTAAAGGACAGAAAGGGAGTAAAGTCAACAGAAAGCCGTACCTCATTTGGATCCCCATGGGTGGTTGTGACAGTGTTGACTCTGAAGGTAAGCTCAATGTCGCTGCCCTTCCCGGGTTGTTGACTACCTCTAGAAAGCATGGTCAGTGATGTGATCAGTCTGATTGTTATGCGGGCACTTACTCTATGCATATTTCTGATTCCTCACTCGAAATAAAGGTACTTAGCCGCCTTACTGCTCGACAGGCTGCAATCTGGATGGTTTATCAGATCAGCATTTTGTCAGCAAGGGCATCAACATACGGATGCTATGACTGTTGCTGGTATGAGAGCAATAACAGACATTACAGGGTTCAGGTTGAGGGCGCTGAAGACCTGTCCAATGAATTACAATCGTCATTTCAAGGAAAAAGAAAATCTCATTTACCACTGCGATGGTATTAACGAGAAATCTAGAGCTCTAGGTGGGCATGATAGTAGGAAGAAATAAAGGTGAAAACACGCACGATACCACGAAATATAACAGCCCGTCTAAGAACAGTATTCTCACTAACTTGGCCCGCTTCTGCGACACCACTCCCAGCTTGTATGCCATCAGGCACATAACGGTCAAATCAAGAACCATCGTATAGATATAAGCGGCCGTGATCAAGTGAGGCTGGTTGTTGGTAATAATGCAACCAGCGCCATCCGACCATTGAGCCACAACCAAATTTACGTCTCGAAGGATGAGGCCCCAGTGTCCCAAGATCAAAACGACCAAGCCGCCAACGACGTAACGTTGATTCATCCAGATGGCCATTCTGGGATCTAATATCTTAGCCAAGGCATTTGTAACGAATGATCCGGTTACCCACGTTCGAATACCGAGATTGACAACAGCCAGCCCAGATCCTAGACTTCCCATAGTCTGAATGAAGGTGTATAACGCCTGGCAATCTATGGGTCTGAAAGTGCGATGTTAGTGTCGTGTTCTGATATTTGTTCGAGCCCAGAGCCGCTTACTTCCTAACGTTAAGTCCTACTGCGCTGATATCTTCCGTGTCAGGATATTAGGCATTCATTGAGATCTTGAGAGCTCACAATCCGACCATAGCAGAGAGTATGCAGTAGCGATTCAGGAAATAGAACACCTAGCTTGGGACGTTTGTCAGTGCATTTTTCTCGTTGCTCTTCGAACATTTACCAAAGGCCACTTGAACTTCTGTCTCCCCGTGATAACTTTGTACTCGAAGTCAAGCGTAATGACCCATTCCCATCTATTTGTCGTGCGTAAGTCGTTGCTAATGTAGCTTCTTTAAAGATGACTCAACATATAGAGCCCTAGCATGACATGTATAAACATCGTGAAGGATTCTGAAATGGAGCAAATGGTTGAGGGACGGTCAGAGATCTTTGAGCGCAACTTCGTACCTAAATTGTCTTCGATGGTTTCGGGAGATTTCCAATCTACTGCCATTGAGGAATAGCTGGTGCATAGGTGTTGTAGAGGTGGCCAGTTCTTCTGACATGATCCATTGGCATATATGTAGTATTCAAGTGCCGTGAAGATGTCATCAGGATAACGTCTTGATCCGTCTGCGCAGAATTGGGTAACAATCTTTGGGAACCAAAATAAAATACGTGAACGCGAGTGCGAGTAAATATGAGTATGCCACTTACCTGGGATTAGGAGTCGTAAAGGTTCCACGACAGTGGTGACCTGGAAGATAATATGAAAAAGATGTCCGAGCGAGCCCGAGATATATACCAGTTTCACGTCTCTTGGGGTGTAAAGATCGTGTGCATGGTGACAGGTAGTTCTGGGCGGTCATTTCAACGGCGTGTGAGGGGATTTCGGCTGAATAGGAGCTCCTCATTTTGTTATGAGCATTGAAACGAGCCTGTAACGGATTCTGGCCTACTAGCGTAATTTGGGAGATGATGCATGGCTGAGGGCAAGATGCTGCGATCTATCTATCTATCTAAATCTCTTCTCACACGCTGCCACGACAACTCGTTTCTACGCCGGAGTTTCTTCGTACAAGCCCATTCTCGGTAGAACTTACAGGGCAAAAAATTTGTCGATGCTTATAGTTATACGACTGCTCCTCTATCTACCCTCACACGCGCAATGTCGGCGGCGTATCCCGCTAAGGACCTACATTCATCACTGCTAATGCCTCGTCAATCAGAACATAACGAAATAACTCCGAACCAGCTGGTTTAGCCAGAAAAGACAGAACTCATGATTCGGAAAAGGGGAAACATAAATAGGTGTGTTTGCTTTGATAAGTGGGATGTCACCATGTTGACCCACAGCTTAGCTCTCTTTCTTTCTACTCTCATTGTTGTAGCTTTATCAGACCAG
Organism: Paramarasmius palmivorus; assembly: GCA_037176845.1. NCBI lineage: Eukaryota > Fungi > Basidiomycota > Agaricomycetes > Agaricales > Marasmiaceae > Paramarasmius > Paramarasmius palmivorus. The sequence continues at coordinate 514,372 of JAYKXP010000029.1, read as the reverse complement.
GAGCCATTCCGAGTGGACTCAGCGACGGGTGAAGAGTGTGTGCGTATAGAGCTCCTCAAATCATATACCGAAGCTAACGTTTTTACAGTGTAATGTCTTGAAAAAAGCACTCCCTGACATTGTTCACTTTCCCGAATCTCCAGAATATCAGTCTCGTCTAGAAGCCTACTATGCCCTTCAACAGCACGACTTGCGTGCAAAGTGTCGGGTTATGCCACACTCCGCCTCAGAAGTTTCGCAGATACTTCGTGTCGCCGGTCAAAATGACTGTCCTTTCGCGGTAGTTTCTGGGGGACATATGCCATGGCTTGGATCGTCCAATATTGATGGTGGACTTGTGATTGACTTGGGGCACATAGATCAGGTCGATATCAACGAAGAGGAAAAGAGCGTAGCGTTGGGTCCGGGTTCGACATGGAAGCGTGTTTACTCAATCATGGAACCTCATAATCTCACAACTGTTGGTGGAAGAGTGGCTAATGTTGGTGTCGGTGGGTTCCTAATGGGAGGTGAGTCGATATATATATTGTTTCTGGCTCAACTTTTACTTATACTCGGCCAGGAGGGATTAGTTTCCTTTCGTTTGAACACGGGTTTGGATCAGACAACGTTATCAACTACGAAGTCGTCCTATCCAATGGCACTATCGTCAACGCCAACGAAGACGCCCATCCCGATCTCTACTGGGCATTAAAAACAGGAAGTACGAATTACGGAATTGTGACGCGGTTCGACATGCCCACATTCCCATTATCGAAGATTTGGGCATCCCAGAACACCTATCTCATCAGTGAAGAAGGTCAGGGAAGTACACCCGAGCTGCTCTACAACTGGATTCACTATCTCAAGAGCCACGATAACGACAACAAAGATGTTATCGCGACCATACTTGGCGAAACCAAAAACATAGGGCTCGCCACTGTCGTTCGCGTCTACCTTGCGCCTAAAAAACACAAGCCCTTGACTCCAGCTCTACCCGTTTTGGAGAACACCAAAGTTGGCAGTCTGTATAACATTGTTGACGAGCTTCTTGGGGACAACTTTTATCCCAAGAGACGCGCCGCGTGGTACACACTCACTGTCAAGGCGGACACGGACTTCTTCTACGATATGTACTTGCAGGGACAGAAGATCTTCAGTGGTTTCTATGGAGTCGACGGTCTTCAATGGGCTGTTCTGTTACAGCCCATTACGAAGAGCCTGATTTCAGCGACATCTGGAAGCCCATTCCAGAACGCACTCAAAGCTTCTGATGATGATCTCGTCTGTGAGTATTCCGTTAACCCGTCTTATATGCCTTTAAACTGACTGCCCACTGCTAGTGATCCCAATTGTCAGCACCTGGACAAATTCAAGGCATGATGAGGTCATCGAGAAGGCTACGAACGAGCTAGGTGCTTGGGCAGAAAAGGAAGCTGCGAGACGTGGATTGCTCAATAGCTTCATCTATCTCAACTACGCAAACAAGGACCAGCCGGTGTATGAACGTTCGGTTACGAGAGAGGATTTGGAGCGTATGAGAAGAGTCAAGAAGGTATATGACTCTGCGGGTATCTTTGACAGGCTATGGAGAGGGGGATTCAAGCTACCCATGGCCCAGGAAGAGATGAAGGAAGAGACGAAGGAAGAAATGAAGCAGAATGTAGAGCACGAGCATACTGAACTGTAATGCTCGATTGAGAAACCAGGAAACTACATTCTTCTCTGGGAATACATAGTAATCATATGATGTTAATAACTAGTGACATTCCCCCATGGAGTTGGCCACCACAGCTCAGCTGAGTGTACATAGACATGAAAAGGCGGCTCTCGGATAAAAGATCGCAATCCTCCCGGAGGTGAACACCACTGCACTAGCATTCCTCGTTTGCGTAATGCTTCCAACTGTGAGGAAACCTCCACATCCTCGATGGCTCGACTGAAATGTGCCTGAAGGCGCTTCAACCTTTGGGTATTTGAACGCTCCATATGCCTCGCTTCGGCTAATGCAAGAAGAGACTCTGCGCAAGTGGCAGGGCATTTTCCGCACATAAGCACCTCGATGTTTGGGCAGAGAACATCGACGTTCGTTGCGGATGGAGTAAGTGAATCGATAATAGGTTCGAGAAATCGACTCGAGTCGTGCTCGTAAACCAGCCCCCATGGGTTGCTCATCGACATCCGCAATCTAAGCTGTTTGAGCAAGGGCATTCCGGTCAGAAGGCCAATCACAGCGGCGCTCGTTGCCTGACAGTCTAGAGCAAGACTCTGAAGAACGCAACCTGAACGTTCCAGGAAATCGAGGAAGTAGAATTTATCGAGATCGATCGCGCTCTGTGAACATGCAATGCCGAGGCCAAAATGTACGAGTTTTGGGGTAGTCATACTGTCGAAGACTTGTTGCAGACTCGTAAGTGGAACTTCGTTCGCAAAGTCTCCAAGCGCAGTTGTGACATGAACATTGAAAGTTTGAAGGTTGGGGAGGAAGATTGGTGAGATCATGACAGGTGAAGGCATAGTGTCAAAGTAAATGGACACTGTGTAATGGCGGAGCGATAAACACGAGGATGAAAGGACCTGTGTAGCTTCCGACACACTGATAGCCTGCACCCTCGAGGCCAATGAGTCCGATGGACCATAGAGGACCACTTCTGTAAGAGAATCCCACCGAATCGGTAGATGATAAAACGGTTCATTCAAGTGAAGTGAGTGTAGCGAAGGAGCACGTCGCAGGACCGCCCCCAATGAAGGGATTTCCGCGTTCATACTAAGCCCTTCGAAGGGATGGGGATACGACCTAAGTTCCTTCAGTGAAGGCAATTCTTCTGTCGGTGTTGTCAGGATCTCCCTGATCCTGTCAGGACACTCCAATGATAGGATCCTCCATCGCGATGCATGAACAAGTAATTGCTGAGCAATATCCATGTGAAACTGCTCCAGCTCCACGATATCTTCTCTATAATCCATGTTCCACTGAAAGTTATTCGCGAAGGAACTCCCCGAGATTGCTAGGGCTAGGGGCATTACTCCCGTCCGCTGAAGCCAGGTCCGTACTCCTGCGCTCCATATGTGCATAAATGCGCGAAACTTTCCGGTGATTGGAGGATTTTTTGGATGTGGAAGACAAAAGTGGACTCGAGTCCAAAGCTCTGGTGTATCGATGGCCACTTTGCGCCATAATCGACAAACCTCCGTAAAAAGCAAAGGCGCCTCGAGTGCACGAGGAGCTGGAAGCTGATGCTGGGGCAAGCACTGGCTGAAAATCTCCCGGAGGACGTCGGTGTGAACTTGTCGAATGGGTGAGATGAGAGTGAGGTGGTCATCGATGACGCTTTGTAGCTCATCCTGCTCTGCCTGCAACCGGGCTATTTCGTCCTGAATGGTTCGTATTTTCTCCTGCCTGGCCGATATTAACTGCCGAATCACGAGTTTCTCTGCAGGAGAAGGAAGGAAATCAGTGCCCAGTTTGCTGAGGAAAGGTGATGGGGATAAGATCATTATGGTCAAACAACAAGTCAGTGAATGAATTCTTTTGCAACTGAATGATTCAGTTCCCGCTCTATGACCAGTTGTAAAGACGTAGCCTTGTTGGGTCCATTTCATTCTCCGATTGATTGCTGAAAGGCGAATCGTGCATGATTCCTTTGTCGCCCACTAGATGGTCCATAAATGAGCCTGGGTGTAAGGGACTGGTGGATTGAAGCGGGGAGATGATGGTGGAACCAGACAAGGACGCGTCGACAGAGTTCTCGTCACGGAACCGCTTCTCTTCCAACGACCACCATGTGCAAACCAGCTATCTGAATGCCGACCATCGAAATATGGGCTCAAAATTGACATCCACAGGATTCTAGGCACCCTCAGTAACGCCTTCCTGCATCGCCTCTACTAGGTTCCTTCAAAAAAATTCGCAATCCACAGCAAACGCATAGCAAAACGTTTCTGGAGCTGTGTGTGTATTCTCCACCTCATGAAACAGAATGATCTTTCTCATGAAAATCCACTGAAATTCCGTGATATGCAACAGGATTTTGAATTCTGCTGCGTCCGCGGTCATTCATCATCGGGCGCCGCAGCGACCGAGATAGAATAGGTTTCCTCAGTGTTATCACCCGGACCTCCTATTAAAGCTCTTTCCTGCCGGCCCATCTTCGCCATATGGAGACTACTCGCTCGAAGAAAAAGTTCATCAAGTCGCATACCAAGTCGCGTTTGGGATGCTTCTCGTGTAAAGAACGGAGAGTCAAGGTAAGCTCTGCAAGCTTTGTGAAAGGCAACAGGCATTTGATGCATCACTTCTAGTGCGACGAAGTCCATCCCATTTGCGGTAATTGCGAACATCGAGACATGGAATGTGTATGGCCACCTTCAAAACCTGCAACACCTTCACCTCGACCCCCCGACCACTCACCCGCCTATACAAGTCCGACTCCCTCATTTGAATCGCCTCTCGGCATGATCCCAGTCCTTGATGTGTCCGGCTTCAAACTCGTACATCACTACAGCCTCGTCACATCCCTTACTCTCAACCATGGCAACGCCTCTGCCCAATACACGAACCAATTCGTTGTTCCGAGTATCGCGTTCAAAGAGCCTGCGTTCATGCACGCTCTACTTGCGCTATCATCCATTCATCTCCATACCCTGTATCATCCGCTAGGTATAGCCGACATGGATTATTACGGGCTTGCGAAACAACATAAAGACTGGGCAGTAACTCTCACTTCTGCCAAACCTATATCCCACACAAACACTCCATCCTCAGATACCCATCTCCTCACGCGAAACTTCCTCATCATATACACAATCGCCGAGTCCTTGGGCGTCACCGGACCTCAAGGGATATTCTCCCTGATCGACACAGTCCGTGATGCTCTCAAAGACCAAGACTATTTCTACCGCGACGAGCAGCTTAAACCATTAAACTGGCCCTTTGTCGGGCAGGAACTCGTTCCCAGCGACGACGAAGCAATACGTGCATCTTTCGAGGGTAATCTACGATTATTCCCTCCGGCGCTCAAGGATCTTCACTTACCTACATCCACGTGGCCTGACCCCGAAGAAGTCTCCGACCCAGACATCTCGGTGATATACCAAGAATCCATCTCTCGTCTCCGTGCGTCGTGGTATATGTCCCAAATTCGCCGAGATGCAGGTTTAGTAGGCGCTTCGTCATGGATAGTCAGCATATCTGACGCGTTCCGGGATTTGTTGGTCCTTCAGAATCGTCCGAGGGCTCTGGTGGTGTTGTATTTCTATTGTGTCATGCTTGGGAATTTAGATTCTAAGCAATGTTGGTGGGCAGCGAAGAGTGCTGATTGTTTGGGCTGGATTGGAATGATGTTAGATGGGGAATGGATGGAGAAAGTTTTAGGCGCGATGGCAGGGTAGATTCCTACACGGATTCGGCTTCGAAACCATATCATCAGGGTATCTAACTTGTAGCTTTGTTGCATGTATCTGTTGCGTTTATTTATCAATGCGTTCCTGTGTCTGTTATATAGCCCATGACTCCCGTTGGGGCAACAAACCCGTTATCAACATGCATGTAAGTACCTAACTCATGATCTCTCCAATACTATACACTCCATCCACTTCGCATCCAACATCATCCCAAACCAAGCTCTATAATCCTGCTCTCTCCCTGCCCACCAGCACTGGCACGGATCCAACTGACCTAACATCGCGCAATAAAAATACAACACCACCAACGCCCTTTGCCTCCTCTCGACTACCAACAACTCCCGAAATCGATCTGTTATGCGAAGAATCCACGACACTGCCCCTGCTAGTTCTACACCAGGCCGTTGGCATATATACCAAGAATCACGGAGCATGGAGATAGCCTCCTTATACGTATCCGAGATTTCCTGATCGAGGACTTCCTCGGGGTCTGGGTACGACAATAAAGGGAGGTGTATTTGTGTTAGGAAGCGAGGAAACCTTCGAGGCGGTGAAGATGTAGCCGTCAATGCTGCTTGCGCCAACCAAATATCCTCTTCTGCCTCCGAAGGGACAATCGATATCCCACGAAACGGCCAGTTCAACGGCTTGAGTTGTTCATCTCGAAAGAGATGATCTTTATGAAGAAGCGCATGGCGCAACGTCTCGATTAAGGAGAATACCGCAGGTCGAGAGTCGGAGGCTGCCAGCGATTCGGCGAGTTTGTATACTGTTAGGAAATTGCGAGTGAGAAGATGGGTATCGGCGGATGATGCTACGTTGTTGGTATCCAATGTCAGGTCATGAGTGAGCGCCAGGTTTTTGTGATATTGAGCAAGACTGAGGTAGTCTTGGTCTGCTAACCCAAGGGGCTGGTACAGGGTATGGAGATGAATGGAAGATACAGCGAGTAAGGCGTGCATGACGGCTTGTTCTCTGAACGCCACGCTAGGAATAACGAATTGATGGGTGAATAGCAATGAATGGTCGCGTTTGAGGGTTGTCGATGTGACCAGGCTGTAATGATGCATGAGCTTGAGACTAGACGTGTCTAGAGGTGCAGGAGATGAGGAGATGGATGTTATATTGGGAGATGGGGCGAGCCATTGGTATTGCCACTCTGGCTCATCTGCAGCCTGAGGCGGCGACTGCGAAGGTGTTGCTGGTGTTGCTGGCGAGGAATGGGTGCTAATCGAAGCTTGTCGGATTCTATCTATCCAGAAGCATTCTGTCTTCCGGCGTTCGCAGTTTCCGCAAATAGGGTGTACTTCGTCGCACTGTCATAGAAAGAATGAGCCCTATTTGGTACTAAAACAGATGATCCCACCTTGACTCTGCGCTGTTTACAAGTGAAGCATCCCAATCGAGATTTGATATGAGACCTCACAGAACGTTTTTTCGACTGTTCGGAGCTCATTTGGCTTGAAATGTTAGCAATGAGTTCATGTCTACAATTGTTTAAGAGTGAAAATTCTGCACCATTCCGCTTTAGCCTCTAGAAAAATATGATCGTGTAGCTGATGCAACAGTCGAGAGAAGGACGTGAAGATGGTGGTACATCAGTAAAGACATGCTGACTGCGGTCATTTCCCGCAAGACTGACCGCAGCCAGCCTCGTTCACGTAAACCTCGAAACAATTCAATAGCTGTTATACTAGCAGTCTCTCCTTTTGCGACAACCAAGTATAGGATTGCATACTTAGAAGACTTACTCTACTTATCAAGTACATTCACCAATTGTGATGGTCCCAAGGAAGGAAGGAAGTAAACTCTAATTTCAACCATTCACGCCTGAGTTGAGGCCTACCCTAGCTTTGATTGACTATCATCGAACATCGCAGCTGGTTGGGAGTCTAGAAGGCAGCGGCTGTTATAGCCCGGTGCTTACAGAACACCTCAGGGATGCCCTGCCTTTGTGATCCACTGGCCATGGTCTGTTACATCTGTAACTTGTCCCTTGTAGAATGCCTACAGAGGGCTTGTGGCCAGACCTAAAAGAAACGATGTTCAAGAGCGATTCAAGGAAACATCCACAGACCAACATACCTTCGAGATTGTCACCTTCTCATTAAAGTGACATAGGCATCCACTCGTTCACAGACCCTCAGAAACTATACACTCCATCCACTCCGCATCCAACATCGTCCCAATCCAAGCTCTATAATCCTTCTCCTTCCCCGCCCACCAACATTGTTGAGGATCCAACTGACTCAACATCACACAGTAAAAATACAACACCACCAACGCCCTTTGCCTTCTCTCGACGACCAACAACTCCCGGAACCGATCCGTCATACGAATGATCCACGACACCGTCCCCGCTAATTCCACGCCAGGGCGTTGACACATGTACCACGAATCACGGAGCTTGGAAATGGCATCCTTATACGTATCTGAGATCTCTGGATCGAGGACTTCATCGGAGTCTGGATACGACGATGTGGGGAGGTGTAATTGCTTTAAAAATCCAGGAAATCGTCGAGATGGCGTCGAAGCTCCTTCTGCCAACCATACATCTTCCTCTGCCTCCGTAGGGACAATCGATACCCCAAGAAAAGGCCAATTCAACGGCTTGAGTTGTTCATCTCGAAAGAAATAGTCCTGATTTCGAAGTGCATGGCGCATTGTCTCAATTAAAGAGAACATCGCAGGCCGAGTGTCAGTTGCTGCCAACGATTCGGCGAGTTTGTAGATCATTAGGAAATTACGGGTGAGGAGATGGGTATCTGCGGATGATGGTATATTGTTATTGGCAATGGGTATCTGAGCAATGTCGAGAGTAAGTGCCTGGTTTTTGTGTCGTTGAGCGAGACTGAGGTAGTCTTGGTCTGCTAATCCGAGAGGCTGGTAAAGGGTATGGAGATGGATAGAAGATAGGGCGAGTAAGGCGTGCATAACAGCCTGCTCTCTGAACGCGATATTGGGGATAACGAATTGATGGGTGAATAAAACTGAAGGGTCCAAGTTGAGTGTTGTCGATGTGACCAGGCTGTAATGGTGCATGAGCTTGAGACTAGACGTGTCTAGAGGTACCAGAGAAGAGGCAATGGTCGTTGTACTCGGTGATGGAACGAGCCACTGATATTGCCATTCTGGCTGGTCTGTAGGCGTTGACTGGGAAGGTGAAGGTGAACTTGGAGTTTTATCGGGCCAGGTGCATTCTGTCTGTCGTCGTTCGCAGTTCCCGCAAATGGGATGTACTTCATCGCACTGTTACAAAAAAAAATTAGACGCGTTTTATAGCAGAAATACGTATTCATACCTTGACCCTGCGCTGTTTACACGTAGAGCACCCCAGTCGAGACTTGGGATGAGATCTCACAAAACGTTTTTTCGACTGTGAATTCATCGTCAATCGTCTGGTCTCAGAATGTCAGTATAGCGTCCACAGTGATAGTAAGAAATGTACACACTATTCAGCTATAGCCTCTAGGAAAGCTGTTTTCGCGTGGTTGAGGTAACACTGGACAGAAGGTGGTGGTTTTTGAAGACATGCCGGCTGCGGTCACTGAAATTCGCTGGAAAATTGACCGCAGCGCTTGTGTACCGTCACCTCATTATTGCTCCCGTTCATGTGAACTTTGAACAAGGTTCCTCATCTCCATTTTGTTCAATTACTGTGAATAGGTGTTATACATGCACTACGTAGGATAAGTCTATACTTGTGCACCTCAAGATGATAACTCTAGAATACATTGGACCTACTCTGCGTATTGGATATTGACTCTTGATTCATCGTCGATTAGGACGAGATACATCAACCAATGATATACGAGCGAATGCTCCCAGGACGTTATAGGGAGACAGCTGGGTAAGTAGCCCGAATGTGCAGACATGCCGTTTGCAGGGCATCCCATGAGACCGCAGCAGCAACATTGTGCTACATCTGGTCCCTCGCGGAATAGCTACAGCGAAGCTGCCGAAGCAATACACTCCATCCACTTTGCATCCAACATCATACTAATCCAAGCCATAGCATCCTGCTCTTTTCCTGTCCACCAACATTGTTGACGATCCAACCTACTCAGCATCACACAATAGAAATATAAAATAACCAACGCTCTTTGCCTCTTTTCGACGACCAACATTGTCCGAAACTGGTCTGTCATCCGGACCATCCATGCAATAGCCCCAACTACTTCGTAACCAGGGCGTTGAGTCAAGTACCACGAATTATGGAGCGCAGCAATAGCTTCCTTGTACGCATCCGATATTACTGGATCGAGGACTTCCTCAGGGTCGGGGTATGGTGATATGGGAAGATGCAAGGTCTTTAGGAAACGAGGGAAACGGTTTGGTGCAGCTGTCGTTTCCTCCTCTTCTACAGGCGAGAACACCATTGACCCGACGAACCAATTCAACGACTGTAGTTGCTCGTCACGGTAGATGTGATCTTGATCACGAAGCGTATGACGAATCGTGTCAATCAAAGAGAACATTGCAGGTCGGTCACTGGCTGCTGCTAATGATTCTGCCACCTTGTACATGACGAGAAAATTCCTTGTCAGGAGATGAGCATCCGGGGACGTGGATGTGTGTGATGTAGTGTGGGATTCTGGTGTGAGATTAAGGTCGAGAGTGAGGGCGTGGGTTTTGTGACGTTGTCCGAGGCTGAGGTAGTCTTCGTCTGCGGCCCCAAAAGGTTGATAGAGGATGTGCAAATGAATGGCAGAAAGCGCGAGCATGGCGTGCAGTACCGCATCTTCTCTGAAAGCAATACTAGGGATGACGAATTGATACGTGAACAGCACCGAAGGGTCAACACATGTTGTTGACGAGGTGACTAGACTGTAATGATGTATGAGTTTGAGACTTGATCTGTCCAAGGATGTTGGTCTTAAGGTTATACTTGAAGTTGACGATGGGATTGGCCACTGATTTTGTGTGTGGTGAACGGTCCCTGCACTAGTACTAGTACCAGAAACTCCCTTTGGTTCCTCAATCCGCGAAGATGGAAAGGAGAGCGTTTGTGGCCAAACGCATTCTTTATTTCGGCGTTCACAGTGACCACATGTGGGGTGAACTTCGTCGCACTGTGAATAAAATCAGATTTCATCCATAGAACTCGAGTTTGCAGACATGCCTTGACCCTTCGTTCTTTACAAGACAAACATCCCAGTCGAGACTTTGTGTGAGATTTCACTGCACGTCTTTTGGAGTAACCAGCACTCATTAGCACCTTCAACACGTTAGAACATTCCCCAGACCTGGGACGCAAGGTCTACGCACTTGAGCGGTTGAATTGGAATAACTTGGACTTCGAGAGATGACGCAGTCGGTCCGACCGGCGACACGGAGTCTGATGTAAGCGGCACGGAACCTGCTTATCTGCGGAGGAGATAAAAGGGACTTCTTCCTCCATTTCCTTCGTCTTGGCGTTGAAGTTAGGCACCTTTTGGACCGTATCAGAAAGTCCAACCAGGTCCAAGCAGACCGCTGCTGTCCGGCACCTAGCCAGCCTCGACTCTTTTTTCACTCATTCCTTCAGATGAATTTTCCGACGCATTTGAGGGTGAGGGTGAGGATGCCGTTCGATGGATGTGGAAGCAATGCAGCTGGTAGCACTATTATGTATGTGGAAAACGTTGTCGCTTCCTCAGACAGGGGACAGTGATTGATATGTTGATAGCTTACCATAAGCTTCGACCACGGGGTAGACCTTGCCGCACTGTAAATGAAAGTTTCCTTCATAGCCGCACCTAGATCTTTCGTTCTACATCCTGCGCGATTTTCTTTATGATACTTCGTGGTACGTCTCTAGGAGTATCCAAAACTCGTCAGCTCTTTCAGTGCGTTGATACTCATCCCAGACCTGGGACAAGCGCTATGGACTACTACTCGCTTGCAAATCGCAAGCCAGTAATTGATGACGTGAAAACGACTGCCAAGATTGAAGGTCTCCGAAAAATTCCATAACCGGTACCAAGGCTTGGCTTTTCATTTTCTTTAAAAGACCCCGATGACCTTGGTATTGATTTCAGTCTTCTTCGACGCGAGCACCCGCAATGGGAAGGAAGAAACAACCCTCACTCGAGGGTCATATCTCGGGTCAGGCGAATAAACCTCTCTCTCGACCAGCACATGCTCTACCCTACACAAAAGTCATCGAGGAAGTCGGCTGCAACCCAGAAGATGGCCTGACGAACGCAGAGGCCAAGACTCGACTTCAAGAGTATGGCAGTAACGACCTCGGCGAGGATGAAGGAGTTCAACCCGGAAAGATCTTGATCCGCCAGATAGCCAACGCAATGACCATCGTAAGTCGCCTTTCTGTTAGTCGTGGTGGACTATGTTTCATGTCTGTCAAATAGGTCCTCATCCTGGCCATGGGCGTCAGTTTTGGAATCAAGTCCTGGATCGAAGGTGGTGTAGTAACTGCCATCGTCATCTTGAACATCGTAATCGGCTTCGCGCAAGAGTTCAAGGCTGAAAAGACTATGGACTCGCTCAGGTCACTCAGTTCGCCCACTGCACATGTTGTCCGCGAGGGCCAGACTATCACTGTTCCAACTGCGGAAATCGTACCTGGCGATATGGTCGAAATGAATACGGGTGATACCATTCCTGCAGATGTTCGGTGAGTCATGTCATTCTTCCATGTCAATCAAATTCTAACTCTTCTGCGCAGTCTGATTGAGGCCGTCAACTTCGAAACCGACGAGGCCCTTTTGACTGGCGAATCACTTCCTGTTGCCAAAGATGCCGACGCAAAGTTCAACGATGACACTGGTCCAGGCGATCGCCTCAACGTCGCCTTCAGTTCTTCCACTGTCACCAAAGGCCGCGCTCGAGGTGTCGTTTTCGCTACTGGCATGTACACCGAAATTGGGTCTATCGCCATGTCTCTTCGACAAAAGGGTGTTCGACGACGTCCGGTGAAGCGCAAGCCAGATGGTAGCGCTGGGCCACACAGATATGCTCAGGCGTGGGGTTTGACCGCTGCAGATGCCATTGGACAATTCCTAGGTGTCAACGTTGGTACTCCGCTCCAGAAGAAGCTCTCTCGGCTGGCTCTCCTTCTTCTGGGCATTGCCGTCGTATGCGCAATCATCGTTCTTGCGGCCAACAGGTTCTCTGATGACCAAGAAGTCATTATCTATGCTGTCGCAACCGGTCTCTCCATGATTCCCGCGTCGCTCATTGTCGTTCTGACTATCACCATGGCTGCTGGAACCAAACGTATGGTTGAGAGGAATGTCATCGTTCGTAATCTGAGGTCGCTTGAAGCGTTGGGTGCAGTTACAGGTATGCAATTCATGAAGCTGGTCTTATCACGATAGCTGACATGTGTATAGATATCTGCTCTGACAAGACCGGGACTCTTACCCAAGGCAAAATGATCGTAAAGAAGGCCTGGATCCCTGCCAAAGGCACATATTCCATCAAAACCACAGACTCACCATTTGATCCGACCGTTGGTGAACTCGGCTTCACGTCCAAGCCACCCACCAAAGATGATTCCGATGACGACGAAAAGTCCTGGTCCGCTGAAGAACTTTTGGACGATAACCCACATCTTTTGGAGTTCTTAAAGGTAGCGTCCTTGGCCAACTTGGCGAACGTTCACAAGACCACCGAAGGGACTTGGAATGCTCGAGGCGATCCTACCGAAATCGCTATCCAAGTCTTTGCTTCTCGATTCAACTGGAACCGTCTTGGGCTTACCCAGGGCGAACACCCGAAGTGGAGGCAACTTGCAGAGTTCCCATTCGATTCTGACGTCAAGAAGATGTCTGTCATCTTTGAAGACGTCGAATCGTCAGAGAAGTTTGTGTTCACGAAGGGTGCAGTGGAGAGAGTTCTATACTCCTGCACCTCGATCTTCCTCAGTGAAACCGAGTCCGCTATGACCGATGAGATCCGTGAAGGCATCCTCCAGAATATGGAATCTCTAGCGGCCATGGGTCTTCGAGTTTTAGCGCTAGCGAGCAAGCCCTGGGAAGGCAAGGTTGTCAAGGGTGAAGAAGTGGACCGGGACGAGGTTGAAGACGATTTGATCTTCCGCGGTCTAGTTGGTCTTTATGATCCACCCAGGCCCGAGTCTGCTCCGTCTGTCCGCCAATGCCAGAGAGCCGGAATCCAAGTTCACATGCTTACTGGTGATCATCCTGGTACTGTTAGTCTACCTTTCGTTCTCTGAAAGGCTAGAGTTGCTAATTGTATCCCATATCAAGGCTCGAGCAATTGCTGCAGAAGTTGGTATCCTCCCGTCAAACATGGGTTCTCTAGCCAAGGACGTCACCGATGCAATGGTCATGACCGCGGCCCAGTTTGACAAACTCAGTGACGACGAGATTGACAAGCTTCCGTTATTGCCATTGGTTATTGCACGCTGTGCGCCGAGCACCAAAGTTCGAATGATTGAAGCTCTGCATCGACGGAAGGCTTTCGCTGCCATGGTAAGCTTCCTGAATCGTGACACTCATGACGTTTTACTGATAGCCATCAGACTGGCGACGGTGTAAACGACTCTCCCTCGCTCAAGCGCGCTGACGTGGGTATTGGTATGGGTTCCGGGTCAGACGTAGCCAAAGACGCATCCGATATTGTCTTGACCGACGACAATTTCGCATCGATTCTCAACGCCATCGAAGAGGGTCGCCGCATGTTCGATAACATTCAGAAGTTCATCCTACATCTACTTGCGGAGAACATTGCACAAGCCTGTACTTTGCTCATTGGTCTCGTGTTTAAGGATAGCACTGGGCTCTCCGTGTTTCCGCTCTCACCTGTGGAGGTTATGTGGATTATCATGGTTACTTCCAGTGTACCTGACATGGGTCTTGGTTTCGAAATCGCGGCTCCAGATGTGATGCAGCGGCCACCACAAGATGTATGTCAACCCATTCCTACTATATTAGTATATGATTGCTGACTCACCGTAGCTCAAACGAGGTGTCTTCACCCTCGAAGTCCTAGCTGATATGGTCGTATACGGACTTTGGATTGCTGCCCTATGTCTTACATCCTTCACTCTTGTCCTCGATGTTTTCGGAGACGGCAATCGTGGCTCGAACTGCAACGACTCCTACTCGGAAAGCTGCGACACCATATTCCGAGCCCGGGCGACTTGCTTCGCCTGCCTGACCTGGTTTGCGCTCTTCCTTGCCTGGCAGATGGTGGACATGCGCCGTTCTTTCTTCCGCATGCAGCCTGGCTCCAAGAAATACTTCACGCAGTGGATGTTCGACGTCTGGCGCAATAAGTTCCTCTTCTGGTCCATCTGCGCAGGATTCATCACCATCTTCCCTGTGCTCTACATTCCAGTCATCAACGACACGGTGTTCAAGCATAAGGGCATCACCTGGGAATGGGGTATTGTGTTTATCGCGGCAATCCTGTTCTTCATGGGCGTCGAGTCGTGGAAATGGGCCAAGAGAATCTACTTCAGGAGGAAATATGCGAATACGGGTGGCAAGAGTGACTTGGTCGATATTGAGAAGGTAGCGTTTGAGAGGTACTTCACCACTAGCACAGTCGAGGGAAGGAGCTGACGCCTGCTATGTCTGTCCTCGGAGGACAGTTCGGGTTTTGTTCACAACCGGCTGCACATGCATGCCGTGGCAATGGCTCCCTCGAACAGGCTTAGCGTCACTAAACTTTCTTCTTCGCTCGGAATCATGCTAGTTCGCGTAGATTCCATCATATACACTCATAACTTCCTTCATGATTTTGTCGTACGACACCAGAAATATAAAATGCGTTTAACAATTAATGAACCGAAGGAATACAGTACGCATTCAACAAATACAAGGAAAAAATACACACAGCAAGAGTCGATAGATAAATGGAGATCAGACATAGTACATATCAGCATATCAGCTAGCATTAACATTGGCATAGTTCATTTCGGAATTCCTGTCCATAAAACCGTTCAAGTAAGCCATGCTTTCAATGTAATGGCCCATATCGTCGAAACTGAAAGGGACTGATGTTAGCCGAGAAGTAACGGAGCAGGCAACAAGCTTACTTATATCCACCGTAATGGGTTGGGTGTTGCCCGCCTTGCCAACCGCTGATATTTGGATGATGATGAGTGGCGTGCCCATAGTTCTGGCCTTGATTGACCGGAGTCATCCCAGAACCATCTTGCATGTATCGTGCTTGCTGGGCATGCCGATTTTGATCTTGAGGGATACTCCCAGCGTTGGCGGTGGCCATACCAACGTCTTGATACACAGGCTGATCTGCGTACCCCTGATTGTATGGCATGGGATGATTCATGACCATCTGACTCTGACTGGAATCAGTGGAACTCGACCGCGAATATCCAGCGCTTTCTAGCTGGCCACCGTATTGTTCCCGTTGACCCATCTGGACAGTGGAAGTGGGGTAATCGTACGAGTACTGTGCTTGGTTCGGCGGAGGTACCATTGGAGAGATTTTCCGGTTGGTGTGAGCTATGGAAGGTATTGAGGGGTTGTGATGGTATCGAGGGTTTGACGGTTGTTGTGGCTGCTGCGGATAGTAGTTGGTCTGTGCCCCGTATTGGGCTGGTGAAGATACTTCAGTCTGCGTCGGGTAGAGGCCGGCACTTTGAGAATGATCCAAGTTCCATGATTCTCGAACGTCCTTTCCCTCGAACCCTAGACTCGACTGTCTTTTTCCTGACGACTCAGCTCCTGAGAACTCTAGTCCTCGGGCGAGGTCGCCTAAGAAATCACTGATTGTATCATTAGCTCGTGATACAGCGCTGATGAAGACGAAACTTACCGAAAACGGCCTGCTAATGACCACCTAGGAAAATATTGATAACAACGCAAGCAAATCAGGAGATTCCAGCTCACCTCTCTTCCAAAGCTTGGAGTATTCCCAGGGCTCTCTCAGCATCTCCCATCATCTTGTCATTATCAATTTTCAGTCCACTGTGTTTGCTTCGCCAAATATCAGTAAGCAAAGCAACGCCTGCATTGTATGCCGCGCACTTTGCGGGAGATCAGCGTTGGCGTGGGAGTGTCAGGGACAAAACGACATACGATTGTTTCAGGCATCCCTAGAGGGCCGTATTCAAGGTGAGTCTCCAGGATGTCTACACACATCCTCGCAGCCTTTGAACACATCAGTATCGCAGGGAACGATAGCTGACTATGTTTCTCGCAAAACGCCTTGTGAATTTGAATCTGAGTGTCGTAGTAGATAGTGTGGAGGTAGACCGTTTGCGAGTAAAACGCATCTTTGGTGGGCTTCCGGTCCGGGTTCCATTGAACTAAACCTTGTCAGTTTCATGTACATTTTGATGATGGATGAAGATGACTCACGGTGGTCTGGTAGCGAATGCAGCCATTCATTCATCGCAGAGGTTATTTCTGCAATGATCTTCTGCTCCCATTGGTCACCGAACAACCCCGAGATGACCTTGGACTTCTTGATGGAATAGATGTTTCGCATAGCAAATGCGCTGATATCGTAGAGTTTTACCAACGATATAAACGCACTAGATCGAGAAGGTATGTGAGCTGGTTGTTTGAATGCGAGATCCGGATCCGGATTCTCCCAGTACTCGTCGTCGCAGTCGATAGGTAATTCGGTATCGAAACTGTAAGATTTATGTCAGTCTGCATCCAACCTTGATATGGATGCTTGCAATTACTCTTCTTCTCTCAGTGACGGTGGGCGGCCCAAGAAGCCAGCGATTGATCTGTCCAGCGCTATTAGAACCCTGCAGGGGAAGGTAAGTGAAGCAAGCAAGACGTCAATCGACAATACCCACCAGAAGGCTCGCCGTTTCTGCTCATCCTCAGCCGTCAGATCGTGACCCTCTGGCTTCCGCCGATGAACACCGAGCTCGACAGCATAACGAATCCCTATAAGATCTCAGTTTCCTGTGACAGGGTGGACGTAAATGAGGATCAATCTCACCTAGCCCCACCGATGTCCATCCGGCAGTTGTACTTGACGCCCCATAGACGTAGAGCGTCACTAACTGAATTAGATGAGAAAAAGTGACAAGAAAGACGTCAAGAGACATACGCAATAGTACTGCACCTCATACAGGGACGATGAATCGAACGATGTCCTCCGAAAAGTCTGGGCCTGTTCGTACCACTTCCATCCACTGGACAAGTGCTGACCTGGGGCAGAGAATACCCTGGGATCATCGGAGAACTTGGAACCTAAGGCGCAAACCAATAGAAGCGTTGCACCAAATCGTTGGTCTCGTAAGTGCAACCCCTGCCTCACATTAGTTTCGAACGTAGGTTTGTGGATGATTGGTAGGAAACAGTTAACGTGGGCGAAGTAAAGGGCGATGAGAGATGCCATCAAATCTCTGTCCGGAAAGTGGTAGTCAGGAAACGTAAGGGGCTGTTCCCACTATGGTAGTCTTGTAAGCATCGTGAATCTGAAGGGAATGAGTTGCTAGCCGTACTGATTGTGTTGCCCAGAACTTGCTACGTTTGAAGTTACCAGCATCATTAAGATCTCCGCCGGTTGACTCTTTCTTGACGTTGTACGCTGTCTTGAGATACATGAAACCACTGGACGGCCCGAAGAACCTGTCTTCCATCACATTGAGAGAAAGCTTCTTCGTGTGTTGGAGTAGGGCCAAATAAGCGAGGTCCTCTTCGTCTGACGATCCCGCAGGTTGACTTTGACCAGGCGAGGACCGTGACGGTATATGTGGGAAGTCAGGACTTGACCTCGTCAGCTTCGATGCAGGCGGCGAACTAGTGCTTGCAGGAGAAGGTTGATCTTTTATACGTTGAGGACTTTCTGATTCACGGGAACGGTTGATCTATGGCAGGGAATTGACTACAAGGTCTCGACATATAAATGAGGACGCACCTGAGAGATCTGCTCCTCTAAAGTCTTTATTCGGCCCTCCAAGTACGCCACGTATCTTTTCCCTCTGAGTTCAGTACAACCCCCGTATCATGTTTGGTTCCACGTACACGCTCTTCGGTCCTCGTTTCTGCGGATGTGGATGTTGAGTCAACGTAGACAACGCGAACATCCGGATAACGCACCTTCACGGGGTCATTATGGGTACACTGAAGATTGAATGAAATACAAGGCGAGCATTTGCCTCCTGGCATGTTTGCACTGTCGCCTAGATATGTTTTTCAGTAAACTCTGAGAGATTAGTGCCATTATATCAATTCCCCACATTTTACTGTAAACCAAGCTGTCAGTCAAATGAGGTCGGAACCACAAAGCAGCCACCCACTCTTCTTCCTAAGAGGTCCCCATAATATCTTGAGTGACTACACTTTCTGGAGGAAGGTGTCAAAGCTTACCGTTCTGTATATGTCGTCAGTGATGAGACCAAGAAACCTGGGGAGCACGGCGAAGGACTTACTGCACATATCACAAGCACCCTGAAGCCTTTTCTTTTTGCCAGATGTGACAGAAGGACCGGCTCCTTCATCGGACGACATGGTGAAGATGGAAAGGGAGAATGAAAGATAATTACGAACTGGACTATGGAGTCAATAACAATGGCATAATCTTTCCAGTTGGATTTTCAAGGTGACAATTCGCATGGCAGTGCAGGGTCGCTTGATGGTTGATCGATCCCGCTTAACAAGCGCCCAAAGCCGAAATACTGATTTTCAGAGGTATCTCCAGCTGATTCACTCAGGTCCTGGGATCCAATCTTCTCTGTTAGATGGTATGTAGTAGCTTTGTACATATGCCGGTAGCCTAGTTCTACACCCAACGCCCTGAAAGAAGCCAGTCCTGAAAACTCGGATCCGGACCCAAGTCGGAAGGTGAAGGAGGTGGCCGAGCCTGAGTCATCTTTTTGCCAAACATTTGAAACAGAAGAGGCAGGCAGGGCGGTGACAGTCCGCCGGATGTCTCCCGAATGTAAGTCAGGAGTTGCTGAGGAGTTACGAAAATGAAAAACTTGGGTCAGTCAGGGAGCCCAGAATTCAGGAACTTCACCCGGTGGCCAAGCGTTGGGAAAGCGGTTGCTGACGGATCTCTCAATCTCTCAAAATCATTTTGATAGCGACGGACCTTTCATCATCTCCGGGCCGTCTTGATTGGACAAGAGCGACCAATGATTGGCATTATCAGGCATTGGATAGGAACGCGTCCTATATATCGCATACCACAGCTCGACCTTGCTATCGAGAAACTCAAAGGAGCATGAGCATTCGCCAATAACGCATGATAATGTCCTGTTGTCATTATCTTTGCTGGTGATCGTGAGAGAAAGCAGAAGCAAGGCTTTCATCATCACGACGAGAAAAGGCGAACTTTTGCAAGGGTCATCAGGACCGAGTGCTATGACTTGTGGCGCTTACAATGAATGGTGGAGTTTGCGGTTCCGATACAGCGACCCGTTGGACTTGCGTTTGAATCGAGCGACGTCAGGCGATGTCTCGACTGCGCGTATGATTCCAGATGAAAGCTCTGAAGAGTCCAATCTACGTTGGGAGCAAAATCATTATCTTTTGGGAACAGAAACATCGCGTTCCCAGGAGGAAAGTCACCAACTCACCCTAAGCACTAGGTAGTCTCATCTCTCAGAGATAGCTCATGGCGTAGATGGCATTCTAAAAGGAACGTTCAATTGGAGAAGGTGTGGTAACTCCCGGGCTTTCTGATACTGTTGTGCCGTCTAGCGAAGCTTTGATCATGATGTATGATATATGTTGTACTTCTTCCATTGCCAAGATAGGCCCTCTTGAGTCTCCATCCGCGGCGATGAGAATCGAGATGGGGTCTCCACGGTTGGTTCTGGGTTAGCTTCCTCTTTCTTCCTCTACCCTTGATCTATTTCAGCTACTTTTCAGGTAATACCTTGACCTGAAGATACGAAAACGTACTGACATCCTTCTTCCGCTGAATCGCCGTAAAGTCAGCGTAAGTCCTGACTTCGTGTAAAGACCTGATGGTAACGATCACGTTGCATTGCACACTCGAACCAAAGACAACAAGCAGTTTTCTTAAGCAAGAGCCTGGCAAGGGAACAAATCCCCTGAGAAGATCACTGGTGAGATGGAATAACTACTAGCTCAACGCCATTGGAGCATCGACGCACCACGAGAGACCACTTCAGCTGCAAATATCGGGATCCAACGCAGGGGGATCCGAGTCCAAGGCCTCTGATATGTTGCCTGGATATGTGAATCTGGCGAAGTATTTCTTGCCAGTCTCGACCGATACGGTATCGAATATGGTTGAACTCTGCATGATAAAGCCCGCCTGCTTCGGAGTCCTCTAAGGATAGTAGAGCCAACAATGCCTTCCCTTCAGGCTTCAGCGTACGCAGGATCTGCATGACGAAGAACCGGGCGGGGCTGAGTAAATATTGTGGCCTAGATATCAAGGATCTCGTTTCTTTTGGTAAGATTGACTGTTGGTGCTACGGTGGGCATCACGGGAGGTTTCAATTGAACTTTCTTGAAGACTTGGGATTCTCAGGCGCGTCCAAGATTCGGTTTAGGCGACTTATAGCTAGTTCTTCGTTGTTCCGTTGGTTTCTTCATGGGCATTTGTGAAAATACCATTCTCACAGAAAGGAAGTACGCACCTCACACCCATACCCTCAGTGTAGTCTGGAGCCTGATTTAAGACTACATTCCCTTTCGAGGAGAAATGCTGCGGCTTCTCCGAGGTTGAAATCTTGAGGACTGAAGTACTGAAGTGTGAAGCAAAGAGCAAGCAAAGGAGGCTTACTAGAATTATTCCTTTTCCCTTTGATCAGCACCTTCACGCCTTCTCACCATTTGTCGCTGCGTCCTATTCTATCTTCGTTTATACCGACGCTCTCGCGCAGTCTAGTTCAAAAGAGGTTCTAGTTTGATGGAACTCGGATGGAACTCATCCAGCAGACCAGAGTTCCCGAAGTATTTCGGCATTTCGGATGCCCACATACATGAATCGACAAAAATCTGACTCATACATACTAAAGCTGTTCCTCTTCCCCATCTTCAGTAACGACAAACTGCGCCATGGCTGGTAGTGAGATTGAACTAGAAACGAGGACTATGCCTCGCGAAAACGGGTAAGCTCAAGCCTCTCTCATCGGGTTGTTCATCGTGCTGAATGCGGCGGCGTCGCAGGTTATCTGACCACGGGTCGTTTGTAGAGAGATCTGTCGAAGTGGGTAGGCCACTGAGATTCAGTCTTCGCATGAACTCAACACGTTCTAAAGGAAAACGATATCGCACCTGTCAATGCGGTGTCTCTTCCGCCAGTGGTGCGTTCCGGTGGATATCTTTCGGAAATTTAAACTTATCGCTCAAATATCGATCAGGACACCGGTTTTGGAGCCTGGGCATACCTTGCAAGTGCATTCTTTTTGGAGTTGATTGTTTGGTTTGTGGACGGTATACATCCAAATGAGCTTCACTCAATGTTATCCACAGGACGTACCCATTCTCATATGGTGTCTTCCTCAATTACTACAATACCAAAGTATACCACGGAGCCTCCTCGAGTGTGCTAGCGGTTGCTGGCTCGGTCGGATCAGGATTGCTATACCTTACCTCCGTCGTCATTCTTCTCTTTGTGAACCGATATCCCTGGTACAAACGTCATGTTATGGTTTTTGGGCTTGTAATGGCAGTCGCAGGGCTCGTCGGTGCTGCCTACTCGACACAACCGTGGCAACTCGTTCTCACACAAGGTATCATGTATTCGCTGGGTGGTAGTGAGTGTCCTGGCTTTAAGAGTCTCCGAGATCTGATGGGCTCTAGGTTTGCTGTACTTCCCAATGTCGACATGGATGTTCGAATGGTTCTCCGCGAAGAAGGGGCTGGTAGGCTTGTTACCTCTATTTTTTGCACGACTCTCATTGAGCAGTGAAAAGGCGGCAGGCATCATCTTCTCTGGGACAGGTAACATTATTGACATCTTGTCTTCGACATTCACTTATCTAAATGATAGGCGTCGGTGGTGTTGTGATGCCGATAATCGTCGAAAGGTTACTCGACGCGAACGGCCCTAAAACAACGCTTTTGGCAATGGTGAACACCGACGTTCTCGCAGATCAAGACATTATCTGACCTCGGCTTTACAAGGCCATAGCTTTTCTCATCTTTACACTACCATGCTTTCCCTATCTGAAGCCCAGGCTTCCGGTAGCACAAATTGTCGGCCCTAGGTCCTTCGACACACGCTTCGCCCGCTCTAGTTCATTTTGGATCCTTTTTGTCACCAATGCCGTGCAAGGGTTAGCGTACATCATTCCGTCTCTGTATATCCCCAGTATGGAGCATATCATGCTATAAGTCCACCGCATACTGATCATTATTATGCCCAGCTTTTGCCTCAGACCTCAATTTGAGCAGTACCTCAGGAACGTTGGTACTTTCCGTGTTATACGGTGAGCAGGCAGACCATGATAGAGATCCTTTGACATTTTACAGCATATCCTCGTATAGGTGCTTCCGCTCCTGGCTACATTTTCATGGGATGGCTGTCAGACCGATATGACTTGCGATACTCGATATTGTTGTCCTCTATCGGCTCGGGCCTCTCCGTCTTGCTCCTATGGGGACTCGCAGAGGGTCTCCCTCTATTGATTGTATTTGCTTGCGCATACGGCTTTCTTGCATCAAGCTGGAGCGCTTTATGGACGCGTTTTGCCACAGTCTCATCTGATGACCCTCATCAGGCCTCGTCTGTGTGGTCGATTTTCTGCGCTGGTACGCTTATAGCTCACCTACCTGACCTCACAGGAGTCTCACGCATGTCACTTTAGGGAAAGGAGTTGGAGCCGTCATATCAGCGCCTATCGCATCCTCTCTACTTCGCACCTGGTATTTCACTGGAAAGTCGGATTTCGCGTATAGCGTTGAGGGCTATGTACTGAAGCGTTGCCTTATCTTCTCTTTTGGATATATCTGACGTGTTTTCTGCAGGGTCCGCTTATTCTTTTCACCGGGTTATCACTGCTAGTGACCTCCTTTGCTTCGTTCTATCGGAGTCCACTACTCCCAAAACGATTCACAGAATTCCTTACATCGAATGCTAACAGAAGGTTGCTAGCAACGATATAAAAGGCAAAACAGTAGTTTTGTACATAGGTGGACCAGGGCTTTCCCAGGATAGATGTAAACGTAGATGACCAGTCACAAATGATAAGGGCACGATTCACAGTCCTCGGTCTACCAGGTCACCGAGGGTATCCAACAAAGAAACGATCAGAAGGTCGGGGAGACGGATCCCTGGGCCACAAGTCGGTTCTCCAGATTTCTGATGGTAACTTCAATATTTACTCTAGCGCACAGAAGATTCAAGGCATACCTGAGAGACTCCTCTTTGGCGAGAAGCTGTTGCCTCTTATCAGTGATCTCCCTTTGTACCCGCAGTTCAATCTCGCGAAGCTAGTGAGTAGTTTGAGGACCAAACAACAAGGAACTTAAAGACTACCAACCTTTTCCTCTTCCTTTCGAATCTGCTCCTCCTTCAAACGGAAGCTTTGATTGGCCATCTCCCCGGGACCGAGGGACAGATCACTACAGAAAGAATCAGCAAGACAACAACGTACTTGTGAAGGGGAACTGACGAGGTGTCACGCTCCATGGATTTGGAGAGCGTCTCCGTGCGGTATGTTTCGTACAGGACGTCTTCGGTACTGGATTTGAGGTCGTACAGATGCGAGCTGACCATGCATGTAAACGTCATCGAAATGCACCACCCGAGTAGAAATAAACTGACGAGAACAACACACTTTTGAGTCTTACGAAGTCGCAATGATCAGGGTTGTCGACCTCGACGGCGCCCCAGGGGTACACTCTGCCACGGATAGCCTCACCATCAATTTCAATTTCCTCTTCCGAACCTATCACTGCAAAGGGCATCAAAGCCTATGGTCCAGCGTTAAGTCAGTGTACACATTAGGTAGAGTATACGAAAGCTCACTCGAAGTTCGATGTTTTCTTGTATGGTCTCTTCATCATCTTCCTCCACGTCATAGGGAAAATTATAGATGGGGATACTGTAATGCTCGATATCCTCCATTATCTGGAATGCCATGGGTGCTGATTGAGGCGCTTTAGAAGATGGTGTACGTTAGTAAGAACTCACCCTCTTCTTGAAAGACCTTAGCTCGGAAAGTGTGAGAGAATCTGCTCTACCAATGACTGGAATGACATTGACTCTATGAGATAGTTTCTGCATCAACACGATATCCATCTCCCGCAGCCTAGATCCATGGAAGTTAGCTTAACCTTAAATCTGTGCATTTGGACGGCGACTTACGCGTGTCCGCCGGGCTGAATGAAATACAACACTGCGTGTACTCTGTTGTCCCTAAATTTCGGGTTCCGTTTGATTCGAGACTGTTCCGCCAGAATATCGTCGTATTGGCGTTCTAGATAGGCAACTATTTCTTGGAACCTAGAAGCAGGGACGTAAGAATAAGCTTCAACGAATGTGATACCTCGGACGTAATTGTGCAACGTCCGAGGCACGTTTACGACCGCGCAAGCAACACTCACGCAAGCCTGTTGTCGACGTTGTCCCCAAAACCAGGAGTGTCGACGATAGTGAGGCTGATACGCATGCCTTCTTCCTGAATGTCTGGTTTGGAGTGCGCAGTGGTCAGATGTCGCTTTGGGCTCTTGAGCGATAGGGACATACCGACAGTGACTGGCTTGATCACGACATCGGTTTCGTTGGCCGCATTCTCTGGGCTGGCACTTTCCTTGTGTTTGAGAACTTCTTGTTCACATAGGGTGTTTATGAAGGTAGTCTTTCCGCTACCAGAAGCACCTAAGAGCCAACGATGTTCATGATCATGCCATCAAAGGAACCATACAAAGACGTACCAACGACCATTACGGTGAACTGAATACCCTTGGTACTTCTCCTTCGTCGAGCTGGTAAAGGCATAGTAGGGAAAACAGTGAAAAATGGTTTTCAAGGGAGTGACACGACGGGAGGGAAGAGACGTGTTCGAGTTTAATTGTAAATGGAATCCGTCTGTGGTGGTTGTCGTTAAGTAGTGCCGCGCACGGACCCATATCCCGTCATCTAACCAGCAAAGGAAGGTGAAAGCCTGCACTCATAACATGAACAAAGCGAGGGATCCACTCCATAAATAGATTAGCTCATTCGAATCAGAAAAGTGTACAAAAGGAAAATGTACTGAATATCATGACCAGAGCGTCTTGCCACTTCTGTACCACGTCCAAGCTGCATAAACAGCAAGTAAGGAGAAAAGTGTTCTCAAGATCTTTCCCGCCTTGCGCCGCAACAAGACCAGCACGCCCGTCGCTCTAGGAATCATAATCAGACAACACGTAAAGCCTACTACTGGCAAACGAAGAGACAAACCTCATCAACGCGTTAGATCTCTCGTCGACCAGCTTGTAGATCCCCAGCTTGAACTCTTCTTTTGGAATCTTGAATACAGGGCCATCATCTGGAAGCATGTATGCACATCCACTGGTCGCGGGGTCTGGGTTTGTCGCTGCGTAGACAATAGCACCAGAAATTCTCGATACAGGCGTGTATGGTATGCCTAGCATGAATATCTTTGCAGGAAGCGGAACAATGCCTGTGTCTGCGAACCATGGATGGATTGATGCAATTCGGATTCCGAGTTGACTGTAAACAGGGTGCAGCGAACGCATGACACCTAGCATTGCATGCTTCGAAGCAGTGTATTGCGGACCTTCAGGAATTGCGAGCCAGGATGCTGAATGAACGTGAGAAAACGCGCAAGACTGGTGTACCGTTCGACTTCTCACCCATTGACCCAAGTACAACAACTGCCTTCAAATCTCCTTCTTGGTGATTCTTGAGAAGGTAGTGACGTGCAGGTTGAATGGCTGGAAGAGAATTTCAATACGACACTCTGAATAATGGAAGGTAGCTCGGTTACTATTGAGTGCACCCATCAAATTGACTTGAATGGTCTTGTAGCCAAGTTGCTTCGGTTTGTTGTTGGCGTCCAGTTGAACGTCGAACCTTTCGATCTCGCCAACTCCGGCATTGGGGATCTGGCGTCTCATTAGACTGATGCAATGAGACCATGAGTAAAGACCTACCACGACATCCACCACACCGAAATTGTCGATGGCATATTCGTACATTGCGATGACATCGTCCCAAACCGTAACATCACATTTAAACGGGTAGGCAGTTCTGTGAGTTGAATGTCACAAAATGACCAACGAAGATAGGTGCAAGACATACCCTCCAGCATTTCGTATCTCTTGCGCAGCCCTCTCTGCACCGGGAAAGTCGCGGTCAGCTAGGATGATCTTTCCACTGTATAGCAAATTGAAGTAATGTATCACGGAGACGAAGTAGGTGTGGACAAACCCATATGAAGCCATTTGGGCAGCGGTCTCCTTTCCGATACCATTTGCAGCACCTAATAAAATCTCAGACGCGATTCGACTCCATGCAAAGGACAAAACACTAACCAGTGATCAAAATAACCTTGTCTTTCAACCTTCCTGCATGTTCAAAGAGCTTTTCGTCTGGGATGTGGACTGCTTCGGTTGCTGGGGTAGACATGATGGTGAAACAGTTCCGAGAGTTGGGGTAAACCGAACGAAGTCATGGGAATCGGACGTGCACTAATAGGTATCACCATTGCTCGTGATAAATCGTCGGATATTCGATAACCGTCTATACCCCCTAGTATCTCGAGAACCAAACAGACATCTTGCTTTGACGATTCCAGAATAAGTTTGAGAAAGTGGAGGTCGTAGTAGAGACCAACAGCATATTGGGCGCTTGTCGATTGACAGTGTTCAGCCTGCTCATTCGCGCTTACCTACAACCTATGCTATGCCACGAGACGGCCTCCTCGACGACGACGAACTCGAGAAGATCAGACGCTATGAGGACTTTACTACGATAGGTTAGCATAAACAATTGAAGTCTAGACCCTTTTCTAAAGCACGCTTCACAGACTGGATTGAGGATTCAATTCTCGAACGGAATAGACGGATACGAAATGCAAAGGGTGTAAATGAAACCTTCATCCAGCGAGGTTCACCAATACAGAGGGTTCTGAGCTGGCTACGGACCCTATTAAGGAGAGCAGTTGATGCTGGTCAGAGTTGGTTTGTGGTCAGTCTAGTTGGTGAGTTGTGGTACATCCTCGCTGGCATTCATAGCAACTAACGCGTCTTCCAGGAATATGTATAGGCGTCGATGCAGCTCTAATTTCAATAGTCACGGAATGGTTATCCGACATCAAGATGGGATACTGCTCAGACGGATGGTGGTTGAACCAGCAGTTCTGTTGTTGGGAGATAGAGGGGGAAGAAACTGACGCGTGCCAGTCGTGGCATCCATGGAGCACCGTTACACCTGCTAGATATGTTATTTATGTTTTATTTGCGGTACGCGACTTTCCTTCGACTTTCGGCTTGTTTCGCTGACATCCCGAAATCAGACTGTCTTCTCTTTTACTGCGGCACATCTAGTGCGGTCACTAGCCAAGTATGCCGCAGGTTCAGGCATTTCGGAGATCAAGTGTATCCTCGCTGGGTTTAAGATGAAGGGTTTCCTGGGCTTCGCGACGTTTTTCATCAAGAGCATTACATTAGTATGTTATTCTGGTCACATCAACCTCTTCTCTCCGACTGACGCAACCAGCCGCTTGTAATAGCTTCCGGGTTATCAGTGGGAAAGGAGGGTCCCTCAGTCCATGTCGCATGTTGCGTTGGTTCGCTAGTCGCAGGGATGTTCAAGAAATTCTCAAGAAGCCAAGGTAAAACTCTATCACAACTTATACCTACGGGGAGTCTGACCACGAGGGATCTAGGGAAGATGCGAGAGATAATAACAGCTGCCAGTGCGGCAGGGGTTGCTGTTGCTTTCGGTTCACCCATCGGAGGAGTCTTATTCTCTATCGAGGTACCACCACATCCTCCACATTGCTTATCTGACCGCTGACAATGCATCATAGGAAATGAGCTCAAACTTTAACATCAAGACCCTGTGGAGAAGCTTTTTCTGTGCACTCATGGCCACGTTCACTCTCTCCGTATGTGTTTGACTCCATCCCGGATCAGGCCATCCTCTAACTTCCCGCTCCAGGCAATGAACCCCTTCCGTACGGGAAAGCTCGTCCTTTTCCAGGTCACATATGACCGCGACTGGCACTTCTTTGAAATCATATTCTTCGTCATACTTGGAGTGTTTGGAGTACAGATCTTCTTTCTTCATGGATCTCACAATTCACTCACCTCGGTTTGATCAATCACAGGGCTTATACGGAGCGTTCGTCGTCAAGTTTAACCTCCAAGTAGCAGCGTTTAGACGTAAACACCTGGCCAATCATGGCGTATCTGAAGCTGTCATATTGGCCACCATCACGGCCGTCATAGGTTACTTTAACCGATTCTTGAGAATAGATATGACGGAAAGTATGGCGGTGCTGTTCAGAGAGTGTGACAACGCTAATACCGATATATGCCAGTGAGTGTTTTCGCCAGAGAGATCGGTGAGGACATGGCTGACGTCTACTGCGATTTAGGACGGGTTCGCAATGGAGAATCGCTAATTCACTCATCCTGGCTACAATTATCCGCATAGGGTTGGTTGTCCTATCCTATGGCTGTAAAGTCCCTGCGGGAATATTTGTACCTTCTATGGCTATTGGTGCGTCATTTGGAAGGGTGATAGGTATCATGGTGAAGGCCATGTACCGGTGAGGAAGGCAAAATCGTCCGAGGATCCGTTGAATTGATGAATGATCCTCCAGCGCCTACCCCCAGTCCGGAATATTTGCCTATTGCGATCCCAACTTCCCTTGCATCACACCCGGCACATATGCTTTCCTCGGCGCAGCCGCCGCGCTCAGGTTTGTGATTCTTGTGTATGTTGATTTCCCGGGAAGCTCACGCCTTCTAGCGGCATTATGCGCATCACTGTAACGGTCGTGGTTATCATGTTTGAGCTGACAGGTGCACTAACATATATCTTACCTACAATGGCAAGCAAGAACTACGACGAACGCCGCACTGTTCCGCTAATTTCAAATTTCTATCTTCCAGATCGTTCTTTTGGTGACCAAAGCTGTCGGAGATTTACTAGGCGTCACTGGGATCGCCGACGAGATGATTCGTTTCAACGGATTTCCGTTCCTTGAGAAGGAGGATCATGCATATAATGTCTCAGGTTCGTAGTAAACATTGTCGTTGGTTCGACGGAAGAGGTGTCGACCAGCTGAAATATTTTCTTCCAATTTCAGTATCCGCCGTAATGCGGAAGGAAATGGTGACTCTCGCAGAGTCTGGGCTTCGGGTAAAGGATATCGGTGAGTTTTGATAAACGAATGAACCTTCCAGACTTCCAACCTGTTCATTTGTATCGTCATTAGAGGCAATCCTATCGGAATGCGAGGTGCGATGTTTTCCAATTGTTTCAGCGGATGAGACGCGGACGCTTGTCGGATACATTGGACGAACAGAGCTTCGATTTGCGCTAGGTCTGCACCGTTAGTTCTCCATAGCAGTGGCGTCATATTCACCAAGTGTTACAGAGCGATTTGAAAGTATGCGGGGTGTAAATCCAGACACGCTCTGTTCGTTTTCCGCCGACGGAAATCGTGAGCAAGAGCACATGAACCTAGCATTAGGTGGAGAAGAGGTAGAAGAGGAAGCATCCGAGACCATATTGGAGTCGGCATCGACAGGAGAAGAGCTCAAATTTTGGCCATGGGTCAACCAGGTACGCAGATCAAGAAAAGGTGAAGAGTACAGCTAACACCACTACGATACAGACACCAATGACTGTATCCCCACAGCTGCCCTTGGAGGTGGTGATGCAACTGTTCAAGCGGATGGGGTACGTGTTTAATTCACTTCATCTCCACCGGAAGTTCTTGAGATTGACGAAGACCTGTAGCCCTCGCGTCATACTAGTGGAGGACCATGGAGCCTTGGTGGGACTTGTCACAGTCAAGGACGTGCTCCGGTTTACTGCGACTGAAAAATTGCACCACGAACCTTCATGGGATGAACGAGGAGGACTGGATGGGATTCTTGAAGAGGTCTGGTCGTGGGCTTCAGGTATCGTGTTTCGTGTTACATCTTGGGGGCGGCGGATATTGGGTCGGTGACAAATTTGAAAAATCCTTGAATGGGGATAGAACGTTGTGACGGTGTGATCGGCCAGAGTCACGGAGTGGCTCCAGAATGATCGGCGAAGCCGCCGGGGCTCGGTGACGTCAAAGACGGTCATTTGCCTCCTAAGCGCGAAAAAGGTGGAGTAGGCACTCAGAAGATCAAACTCTGGCTGGCAAGTAAGCTAAAACATATAAATACCTGTCCTATGCTTCCCTTGTTCTTCACTCCCGTCCACAACCACTCGGACATTCTCTACACTCTCCGAACCTCCCACTAACTCTCACGATGGCCTTCTCCTCCGAAGTCGAACGTCAACGCTACTCTCAACAGCTTGCAGAATATACCCTTCGTCAGTTCTCTGCAGCTCGTCTATCACTCGACAAGGATGAGCTCGCTGCTGCCAAGCTCCCCGCATCACATAGACATAACTATCTCAAACTTGCTCGGTCGTTAGGTGTGCAACATCCATCTTTATCCCTTTGCACAAGCTAACCCACCAGTTCTAGGTAAAACCACGAGCCAGCAAAAGTGCGGTCGTTCGAGCCACACAGAACCTTCACGACAAGCAATACGGGCATAATAATTTCTACCCCGACCTGCTTCATTTCGGCTTCACTTTTGGGTGCGTCCTAGCCTCAGGATCGTACACCCCTAGCTCGCTGACGTGGAATCTGGTCATCTGCAGTCTTCTTTTTTGGACATTGATTGGGAGCATCTATCATTCCAACTACAAGACGTGCTCCATATATTAGTCGCCATCGTCTCAAAAGCTGGGGGTATCTATCTGATCGACGTACCCTTCGGTTACCCGCATATTACCTTACTGTTGCTGTTAAATTGTGATCACGACTGCTCCGTGAATCATTGTAGAATACTCTTACACCGCATTCTGTATACTAGTCACCCTCACAGAACATTATATATACCACGCAATATAGGACCGTTCATGTCAATAGCTCCTCGTTCAGCTTCTATCTCTTCGGGCGTTGCGATAGGTGACTCATTCTGTCCCTTCCAGAAGCTCCAGGTCCAAGATGACGACACACCTACATCACCTCTCAGCGCCAGCACGCAAAAGCTTGTATTTTTGTTCAATGTACCACGAGGATCGCAGAACCCTCTCATGTATAGCAATATGGTCCCTGCCACGGGTCCCAGGACGTCCCAAAGAGTCTCAATTAGTCGATGTTATCAACCCTAAAGGAATAACAACCTGATGGACCTTCGAATCTTTGGTCGGTGGCTTTCTGCCGCAATACAAATTTCAGTTTAGTCTTGACCATTCCAGAAGTCTTGACATCGGCAGGCATGCCTATCCTTTCAACTGACACACCCATTACCGTTATTGACACTGCTTTCACAACGGCGGGACGTCGACACTGACGAAATAAATGGGAACAAAACTCACGATCATGTCCAGGATGATATCACTGAGAAGGAATCCAAGCCTGAGAAGCGTCTGGGTTCCTGGAACTGCATTGTGTGAGCCGGGCGAAGCACTCAAGAGCGCAATAACAAAAACACCGGTTCGGGCGTCCTGCCTCAACGCCCCAGTGTACCCAAAATTCTCTGCGGATATGAGATTGCGCAGGCTGTCACGGAACTTGATGGTGAACCTTGACGGTGCCCCCCCAAATCTAAAAACCATAAGATAGAGACTTGTGGAGTAAGCAAAAAATTCAATCGAAAGAAACAGGGTACGGGGAAAGACTGGGGCTAACTGATCCGGTGATTGATGTCTTAATTTTACCATCGGCGAACTGGCGACCTGGGTCCGTCGCGTACGTAAGTAGTGACTAGCTGGATAAAAAGCAGTTGAGCCTTGGCAATTTCCATGAACTTTGTAAAGGGATAGCTTCACCATCGCCTTTGACATCTGTCTTCTCTTCTAATTGCACAGCAGGGAGTATACCATATTCAGTACATGATCAACGATAAGCAAACCGCCTTCCGACTCCTACTCCGAGTTGTATTCACCCATAAACATTACTCTTCCATAGCGTCCGAATCACCGTGCTTTTGCGCCACTTCAGAGTTTAAACTCTCTTGTTTCCACAGGGTAGCCCACTTTGGATAGACACGTTTGTATAGTGACATGCATACCGTGTCCATTTGATTGATGGGTCCGTCAAAGTGGGCCTTTAGATATCCATGGGTTCCAAGAGACTCGCGGATATGCCCCACGCGACCATGCTTTGTGTGCAATTGGATAGGCTTAAAGTATTGGATATCATCTACACGTGGTACGTTCAGCAACGGAGCGTCGAGAACGATACGAGTGAAAAAGACTCACCAGGATTGAAGAACATGTACCGCACAGTCGCAGTCTTCTTGTGGACTTTGAAAGGATGGCCAGTGAGTATAATCCTCTTTGCATTAATCCGTGTGGTGTCAGGATCTAAGAATGTACCCATGGCCACAAGTTGTGGAGCTGAAAGATTGGGGATCAAATCAGAAATCACGATTATGTATGATCAAGTGAGCAGAGGAGTTGTGAGATGAATGGTAGATAACAGAATGCTGGTGTGGGGTCGGTCTCCGCACCTTGAGAATCTTCTGTTTCTCTCAACAGAACACATGGTTGTTTGCCAAATACCACTGGTCCGTAGATGGTAGCAACGGATGTAACACCATGTCGGAGGTACCGCTCAAACTTGTGGACGTTATTAACCCCCTTTCCTCCACCACGAGTATGCTGGCTATAGATTGGGTTTACGCGTAGTTTGCGAGGTCCGATACATAATATCAAAGGGTCCTAGACCAGTGCGAAAACATCAGTCAATGATACGGAATGAAAAAGGACTATACCACCTTCGACCGAACAGATCCGTCATACTCGGTGTTGCGCTGGATAGTGAAATGAAGTACAGTCACTTTGTGCTCGTGCTGTTGCAAGGCGTAAAGCACAAAAGGTGTTTGATTGACGGCATCTTGGGGTACATCTCGAATGTATACCGTTACACGAACACCCGGCTGCCGGTCGTAGGACGAGTTAGTTCATTCTGTGCGCGTGAAATGAATCTCGACACAGTACTCGCCTCAATAACCCCTTCCTCCTGCTCAGCTCGCCGACGTACGGCACGCTCGGTGCGCTTGTAATCTTCAAACTGAAATATACGTGCATAGTCCCGAGGAAGGTTTTCATAAGGATCCCAAGGACTGGTTCTGAACGATCGCATGCCTCGATACCGCTGGAATCGCACGCGTGCAGGGACGTCCTGGGGTGTATCAATCTCGTCTGGGAAGTTGAGATCATCTTCCTCCTCGCGTTCGCGATTACGCCAACTCTCAAGTCTGTATCGCGAAGTCAATCACACAAACTCTGAATCAAAGAATGTGGTACATACTGTTTTTCTTCCTCCTCGTTGTCCAGGTCTTCGAACGCTACACTTTTCCGTGTGTCAGTCTCCATCTCTTCATCGGCCGCCATGTCCCCCATTTCCTCAGGCTCGTCTTCGTCCATCACGACCTCCTTCCCATTTTCATCTCCTGCTTCGGTATCTTCGTCGCCTTCCTCGTCGTCCTCTACTATCCAGGACGCTTGGTACTCGCTCATACCCTTCGGAACACGTTTGACCGCTTTAGGAGTCGTCCCTTCCTTGGCTTCAGGGATAGCTGAATCGGTGATGTCTTTGCCACCTCCGTTCATTTCCTCTTCTGTTGGCCATGTTTGTTCATTAGCCATGTCATCCGGATCGTTCGTGGACACAAGGGAATCTGCGGATGACTCGTCGGGTTCAGCAAGTAATGACGGCTCAACCTCCATCCCATTGTTTTGCCCCGATTTTGAGTGTCTAGGTGCTGGTGCTGACACGATCTATTAACAAGGTGAGCTTTCGAGGATAAGATAAGAAAAATAGTTACGGACTTTAGATATTTGGTAGTCGCCGAAGTTGGGTATGTGTACCAGCCGATTTGCGGAGAAACCTGAGCCACGAACAATTCCTGTGACTTTGAGTGTCCCATCGTCCCACTCGACGGATTCTCCGACGATGTAAGTTCGGCCGTCGCGCCATTTAACATCCTCGGGCTTTCCTTCCGATAATGCTCGAAGCGCATTCAAGGTATCAGAGTGAGAGTGTAAATCAAATAACCTCTTTTGGTCGGGCACGAAGTATTGCATGAATGATAGCAAAGACTTGAGGATGCCAGGTCTTGATTTTGAGTCGACGGTATCATCTGAAGCAACGACAGTAACAACCTCCGGAAGGCCCTGGGCCTGTAGGGTTCGTAACAATGTGTCTCCCCAAGGCTGAACTTCGACACTTGGTGACAAGACGAATACGGTGTAGTCGGCTACTTTGCAGGCATCCAGACTGCCGTAGAAGTCACCGTAAGGCACGGTGATAAACTGGAGAGATGTTTTGAACCGATCGGCTCTGTGGATAAGATCTCATTAGCTACTTCCAGATGGGATAAAATAAAACTACGCACCTCATTTTCCAGATACCCTTTTCTGCAACCTCCACGCCGTCTGATGCAACATCGACAGATCCTGCTAAAGCCTTCACAGTGCTTGCCGAGCTGATATCTTCCGTCAAAGGAATCACTGCGACGATCCGAGGAGCCCCATCCACTCCATTGAACAGTCTGGTTGCTGAAACCAGTGCGTTTCTTTTCTTCATCTGTGCTTGCTTCGCATTATTTCTCCGATTATGTCGTAGCTGAGCCGCAGCATTGCTATTTGTGGAAGTTGATTTGGGTGACTGGCGAGCGATACGACCTGGATAGTTTTTTTTTCACCGCTTAGCCAATAGATAACCCATCAGAATACTTTTCGACACACCTTTGGCTGCATCCTTCAGTGAAGACTTCGTTGCGTGCTTTGATTTGAACGGTTTATTTTGCTATAGCATTCAAAAAGCTGGTTCGTCTGATTAATCCTATATGAACTTGCAATAGAGCAGACAAACCTGCTTCAATGACGGTCGATGATGATGTCCCTCTGGCATTATTGGGTCGAGTTCACAAATCTTTTTGATGAAATTTTTAAGCTTTCACAGAGATTGACTACGAGCCCACGACTGGAAGCAAGGCCTAGAGAAGCAGATTTCTGGTGGATGTTGAGCAGACGAGCGCTCGCAAAATTTTAGGTTCAAAACGTGCTTTTGCCGTTTGCCGGTTAAAGGCAGGCAACTTTTTTTCCACGGTTTCTTCCTCTTTTCCTCTCCACCCGTACAATTCAGTTTCCGACCTGCCATAGCTAATTTCTACATGATGGTAATAAAATACAACTTTCAAATCAAATGCTACGCTCCAACAGATACTGGTAATCGTCCATCGCCTCTTCTACACATCTCTTCATCCTCGCTGCGCTTTGTTCGTCCCATTCATCTGCCCATTTCTTTGCCTCGTACTCGAGGTCAATCGGTTTCAGTGCGTCCTGGTGGACAATCGCTTAGATTGACTCGTGAAAGGATCATACGAAGCGTAATACTCACTGGATCTGGAATAACTCCCGTGGACTTGCAGACCTTTTCAATGTAAGCCCTCGCTCCATCGTTATCGTATTCTGGCTCAACTGACTCCCAGGAATAGGACACTATTGAGTTGTCCAACCCCAGGCGTCGGCACAGCTCCTCCATCTGGTACCGCGTATTTGCCACTAATCGGTCCCCGTCGATGACGACCGGTGTGATTATCTTCCCATCCACTTCGCGCAAGTTGGCTGCGTAATACGCAGCGTAGAAGTCGTATATCATCCGTTGCCATTTCATAGATACCACCATTGGGTAATCTGGATCTACTTTGGGTTCCAAGCCCAACGCCCGATCTACACGGGCGTATGAGTAGGCAATTTTGGCAGGATGTCGGATAATGATAATGGGACTGAGCGTGGCAAGAAAACGATCCGGGAAGACCGTAAGGTTCTGGATTGGGAACACTGGTGCTTTCCCGTGGTCTGTGCTGTCTGGTTGAACCATGTCAAGCATTTTATCCACCACAACGGGACTGGCCCTGGTCTCCCGCGGGTCGCTGATGAAAGCATTAATGGTCGTAGAAGGCGTAATCAAGGCAGTATGCTCTTTAATGAGAGGAATCTTGCCCTACATTGAGCGTGGTCAGTGCTAACGCTAATCT
The DNA here is from genome assembly GCA_037176845.1 of Paramarasmius palmivorus. NCBI lineage: Eukaryota > Fungi > Basidiomycota > Agaricomycetes > Agaricales > Marasmiaceae > Paramarasmius > Paramarasmius palmivorus. The sequence continues at coordinate 477,875 of JAYKXP010000029.1, read as the reverse complement.
ATTCCTGCTCACTAAATCTTACCTTTGCCTCAGTCTCGACCAACCATGTTTGGTATTCGTCTAACGCTCGCTGGTATGTCTTGGTTGCCATATCATCTGTGCCAAGGAGAGGAATGGTTTTACCTCCCTTTCCTGTCTGCCTCTCGGGCCCTCGGAAAAAGGCATCTATAGATAGGTCGGTATCTGTTTCTTGAAGTACCAAGGATTGTACTCACCAACGCAAGCATATCTCTTTTGCTCGATCTGGTCCGTAGCCTCGAGTAATCGAAGGAAAAGGTTCGATGCTGTCCGAGGATGTCCTGCTAACCATAGCCTTGGTGGTCGCTGGTTCTGCTTAGTCGACATTTCAAAAGGTGAGGATACTGAATCACCCTCTCCGTTCTGCGTCTTATATATAGTGATCTGGCCTTACCTTATTCAGCTGTCTGTCTTTCGTGCGTTCCGACCCCTTAAGCTCGCAAGTTTCGACCCTGTCATTTCCAGAACTTTTTGCAATTTGGTTGCGCTCTTTGTGGTCCTGCCAAATGGGATTGATCTATCCCCCTGCTCAGCCTCTCATGGGCGTGGCACCAAATCAATCGATTTCTAATTATCGTCAATTGTCGCAGCGTTGCTTCTCCCGTCTTGGGTCGGTTGTTTTCTCAAGCGTGAGTCTCACAACACCAATGCCGACCCTAGTAATGTGTCATACCTCAAAATTCAAGATGATGGATTCTCCGAACTCTTGGGGGCGGAGGTCGAATTGCACTCCAATGCGGTCTTGAGGCCCTGACAATGCACACGCAACATGCCAAAAATGCACCCTTTTATTCCTCGGATAATCCAGCACGCGTAAGCACCGTCCATACGCACAACTTGGATGCCTGGCCTAATAGTTTCTCTAGTCAAAGTACCCGACTGCATTTCGCTTGCAGGCGGCGTAATAACATACTCTCGTGAGTCGTTCCTTCGCGAATGTTGTACTGCAAAGCCTGAGGTAAATCGGAGCCCCCGATACTAGATTGCCCGTAGCTTTTAGTTCTTGGAGACCCAGGTTGATTTCCGCATCTACTCGTGTGCGCATTTTTCTCGCGACACCTTGCGAACCACGAGCATTCGCCGAGTCCAAGCATCTTCCCTGTCCGTGCTAGGACCCAAGTTAACTCGGCCCTGCGCATCTCATTCCAAAGCAAAGCGACGTCAATACATAATCAGATTGGAGGTAGGCTGGATGCAGTTCTGTGCAGCTATTGTCTGGAGCGTATGTTCGCGTTCAAAATTTTCGGACTCACTGGTACTTTCTGATGGAAGTGACTTCTTGACCCTTCCTGATTGCCCATCGATGCGGATCCCGTACTTATCGGTGTGCTTTCCTAACAAGTATGTATTCATGCGCGAATTAAAGGCTATCAAAGACCCGGAAGGAAGTCATAGTTAAATATTCCTAAACCATATTGGAGGTTCTTCTCTTTGTTCTAGGTGAACCGGCGAGACCAAGTGCCGGGTGCTACTTGACTCGTACATCTCAGGGTGAGCTGTACATACGACAACGCATACCCAGAGGCCAAATGACGCGCAAGAAATCCACCTGATTTCACTTCTGATTCCTGTTGACTGATGTCCCTGGAGACGGAGAGGCCCAGCTATTAAATCGTGTTACTCGGACAGTCGTCGTGAACGACTTTGATTTCAATACAGGCTAGACACTACTATATACCGTGACCAAGGAGTAATCCATTATCATTCATCATCCATTCATTATCACAATTCAGTTCCAAAGTCGCGTGCTTCATCTAGTAGTCCCGGTCGCGCAGTGGTTACAGGAACATGCATTATCATAATTCGGCTTCCTTCATAGTTTGAATTCATATGTTGTTGAAAGCTTTTCGACACGATTGCCCGGCCCCTTCGTTCCCAGTCCCCGATCATTTACGCAGGGTGACGGGCGGATAACTGTACCAACTGTGAGCTGGCTGACGGAATGTACATTATACATCATCATTCACCACCCGAGCATCGATCATAGAATTATAATTTAAGAAGAGAGCCAATGCCGCTTTTTGAAGTACTAAGCAAGCGGTATTGTGCCCCTCCTGGAGGAATAGACCGCCTAGCGAAACTTACAGCCTTGGTTTGTTCACACCCCCGATTCGTATGACGACCTTTCCGAACTGTCCGCCTCTCTTCAACTTCTCAAATCCTTCCTCCGCATTTTCGAGGCCTTCCACGATGTCAGAGATAACGGGCACTATCTTGTGAATAGAGATAAACTCCGTCGCTGCCTTCAAATCTGCAATGGATCCCATGGTGGAACCTGAAAGCTGAAGGTCGGTGACTTGGTCAATCAAGAGCAAACTATTGAAGACCAACCCAAAAGCTTTTGATTTCTCATGACATGACGCATGGTGAAGGTGATCTGTGGGTTGGCGTGCCTGGCCAGTGTTGGGCTGAGTGTCCGAAGGCACCGTTAACGAAAAGCGCTCACATTCCGTAGCATACAACCCTTCCGCCTTGTTTCAGAGAGTTCCCGACAATACCCATGATATCACCTCCCCCTGAGTCAATAACCACGTCCAAAAGGCCGCTCGTGGACGTTTCTTGGAGTAAAACTTGCAGATTTTTACCCCACTTCGCTATAATCCGTTTCAAGATTAGTGTTCAAACCCCGTTCGGACCTGAATATCTACTCACGGTCCTGATAATTAACACCACCCTTAGCACCCAACCGTTTCGCCTTTTCGATTTTGTCGGGGTTTCCACTTGTAACATATACATTTGCACCCTTGGCCAAGCACAATTGCAGAGCAACGAGGGCCACGCCTCCACCAATACCAGTAATGAGAACATTTTGTCCCTCTAATACCTGGCCGTTGATCATAGTCGCTCTAGAGAAACGTCAAAGGGTCTCCGAGTCGATATAACACATAACAGTACACACCGCCAAGCGGTAACGCCCGCTAATGGCCAAGCAGCGACAGAAACGTCGTCCAGATGTTCGGGGGACAGAAGCACCTGGTCTCTTGCTACAACGACGTACTCAGAAAATGTGCCAATCGTAGGAAATTTGACGCCGCCGATGACGCCGAACCTGTGAAGAGTTGAGTTCAACTCAATTACAAAACTTGGTTACGGGCTTACGCCGGTGACTCTGGGGCGTCTGGGTGCGAGGTCCATCCTTGTTGTGGAGATAAGAAGACTCTCTTTGAGAGAAGGGGATCGTTCGAATCACTAGATGCAATGACAGTACCTAATTGTCGTCCACTTTAGTTCCAACCAGCTTAACACAGAAATGGATACTCACCTGCACCATCTGCACCGAATACACACCCGAATCCTATATTTGGATAGAGCCCCTTTCTGATCCAAATCTTTCATGTCGAGACTGAGTTTTGAAGCAACAGCTCCGGATTAACACCCACCCACATCCCTATGGTTAAACGCGACGGCTCCCATCTTCACCAAGATTTCGCCGTCTTCAAGTGAAGGTATAGGCCTGGTTTCCAAAACTGCGCCATGATACGTTTCACCTGATGACGTGCCTTCTCTCTTCTGCACTACAATTGCTCTGGTGGCTCGTGGAGTGGTCGACATGGAAGTTGGGTCAGACAGTTTAAATTTGCGGCCACCGGCTACTAACATACCACCGGTTACCTTGATAACCGATCCGAAGCTCAAGTGACCTGAGTACTGAGTACTGAGTACTTACAACTACGACGTAGTGATTATGCGGAACAACAAAGTGCTATTGGAAAGTTTATTACTTGCGTAACTTTGTTTTCCGTTTCCTAGTATTTTTAGAAGTTTCCGGCTCTTCCACATCTGCCTTTCTCTTGTTATTCGCATTGGCCTCGGCGGCAAGTAGCGTCTCTACTCGCGCCAATAACGCATGAAGAATCTTTAACTCTCCCCGTCTCACTACGGTTGCATGTCGTATATTGAGCGTCATTTCCTCGAGAGAGCTTTCATTTTCCTACAGTGCTATGCGTGAGCCACGAACAGCAGCAGACGGAGTATGAGAACCTACCTCGGTAGGATACTGAGCTATCCGAGCTTCAAGCAGCGAATGAACTATACCGAGCACCACAGTGTCAGGTTTACTTTTCGTGAGTTTCCTTCTCTGCTGTAATTTCTGCCATTCCTTGTCTGGAAGAACAAGAATTTGGATTAATAAGACCAAAGACGAAGGCAGTTCGCCGTTTGATTCGATAGCGAGCAGACTAAAAGTCCTAGTGAGCAAAAAGGCTACAATGATGACTCGATGCTCACTCTTCGCCACCTTCCTCGAGATACCAATCTATTCTCTCGGCACAGCTCTCCGCGGAGGTGCCTGCAAACTGGGTAACGGCCGACACCACTAGGTCAGCTCGTATTTCAGCCACATCCCCCGGATTCCCTTTCGTTCCATCTGGAAGTAGTAAGAGGTCGACGTGCCCGTAACGACGGAGCAGCTCAGCATTCGGTAGATCGCCATAAGTGTTCCACTAATAAACTTTTAGGCTCTAGGCCAGATCCAACAAAAGGAAAGCCTACAATTTGTTCACCAGTTTTGATGGGTTTTGTAGATACCATTCGCAGAAGAGTTTTTTCATGAAAAAGTTTCGCCTATCTCTTGTGAGTTTGCGCGCACGAAAGGCCGGCTTACGACAACTCACGTTTTCAGAGCCATATCTGGCATTTAGAAGATCAGCGATAGGGACCATAGATACATCTATCGGGTCTTCTTCCTCTTCTTCGATCTCTTCTTTGGTCTCTGTCGCGCTTTCGTCTTGAGGGGGTTCAGGTTGGTCGACATCCATCATACTCGCCGAGCTTGTGTTGGCAGCCTCATCTTCCTCTCCTCCGGATTCCCATCGTTCCACGTCAAAGCTGCGGGATAGTATTCGGCTTCCCATGACGTGGTACTGTTCCAAGGTATAGTAAACGGAATGCAGGTCTGGCGCAAACAAATCCGGACGCGACTAGGTTGATTCAGTTCATCGCTTTATTTGGCTAGGAGAGAACATGCCTTGACAGCGGGAAGTAATTTGTCGTTGTAATCCCGCTCAGCGTCCTTTCGACCCAATTTTTCTTGAAGACTGATATCAGTAGTTACTTTGGGATCAAATCGCAAATGACATACCCAAAACTGTAGTCCCTTTCAGCTTGTCTAAATCAGCATCACTCCAGAACATTGGAGTGTCAAAAGTAGTTGGGAGTGTCGCTGATGTGTGATAAAGTAGACTCAGCCAACCAAACGTTTCGACGAGCGGCCTACGTTGCTCACCAAGATAATCAGCCCACTGGGATGTAGGTCCTTGCGCGCTCTCCCACATCATACACAAAATAAGTCCAGCCCAGCCTTCATCGAGCTTGTATCGCTTCCAAATGTCTTGTCCTAAAAGTTTCACGAGCGAACATGTTCGAGTCGAGAGTGTGAGAGACCTCGGAATGGTGAATAACGTATTACCCTCCTGAATGCAAAACGAGCGATGAGTAGGATCTCAAGAAGTCGATCGGGATTGGTGGCTTACTGACTGGGATATCTTTTAGCGCTATTGCACCACGACCACCGTCCAATGGAGGAAAATCGGTAAAGCCAACAGAGTCGTTGTCCAGCGTCCCACCATTACGCGTAAACCAGTCCAGAAAGCCTGAAAGCTCTGAGGTTGCCATGCTAGATGGTTAGTGTAAAGAAAGAGAATTTAATTTCTCTTCGGACGTTCACCGTTGCGGTGACACGTGACAAAGTGCATTGCAACCTCCTGGCTGCGACCTTCTTGGTCCAGAAGTTCTGAAGGTAAGGTTGAATTTGTTGCAACCACCGTCAGGTTATCCGAACTATGTCATTGCAGTCAAAGCTTTCCGGTACCTCTAAATGATGGACATCAGAGAATTACTTCAAGCTAATTGCGATAGACTTTTGGACCAATATCAATCAAGCTTAGAGGCCGTTCTCGACTTGCAGGCTATCTTAATACAAGACGTGCTGCCTTCTGTCGCTGATGAGCTGGAACTCAATGAAGAACAGACGGAATGGATCAAGGAATGGTTGCAGGACACTCGTGCGTCTTCTAATTTGTTGTATCATACAGGGACGGAACTCATCCGATTTCGATAGAGTCGGTCTTTCAGGCGATGCGGGTGAGCGTGTAAAGTAGCCGTTCGAGCGACTTCTCGATTTGCTGACCCTTGTATCCTACAAGAAACACAAATTTACAAGATCCTTCGCCATGGATTCTATTCGGAAGACCATTGTATGGCGAATGGAACATCTTTGGCCACCTAAATCGGATTTGCGCATTCCAGAACTCCATTGTCTGCCTGACGTTCGGGACCCCCTTGGAAGGCCAATACTAATCATCGAACCTGCCGCCCTTAACGAAACTTCGGACATGTTCCAAACGTTACTTATTCATGGCATGGAACGCTTGAGAACACATCTCAGAGCACTAAATGACGTAGCGAACGAGAACTCTTCGCCTTCTCTCCAGTACGTTGTGTTACTCGATATGCGAGGCCTCTCAATACAGACCATGGTGCGCAAATACCGCGAATCCCATGAATGATGCTCTAATCCTACTCCTTAGAGCATGGAACTCTTTTCGTGGTTCATGAAAGAGCTAATCCCACGATTCCCAGGAATGTTGGCGGCTGGTGAGGTTTATTCAATTGCAATGTAGATTTGGGGGTCTGATCCCGACATCCCTTTATGCCATTTCCTATAGTCTTCATGTTGAACTTCTCTTGGACTCACGCAGGGGTCTGGAGTATCGCTAGGTGAGTATTCGACACGCTCCCAATAATCCAGCTTTTGAACAGGCAAGCAGACGCGTTCTTCCGACATCTGCTGTGTCAAGAGTGTTCTTTCCCTCTCAGAAAGAGCTTAATAGCTATTTCACGCCGTCATCTTTGCCTAAAGGTTGTCAAGCTCGTTATTATATCTGCGATCAGCTAACACCATTGGCAGATTACGGCGGAAATCTAGCACCGCTTAGTGTCTTGGACAACTCACTAGAACCTAAACGGTTGGAACGAATCAAAGTCGCTTCACCAGCTGCAGCAAATCTTGACTCTTCTGGAATGTCGAGTAATGCCGCTGTGACCGCTGCGACAGGAGGAACGAGGCTTTCGCCTACATCGACCAGTAATCCATTCTTTGGGTACCCAGCATTCTTTTCCAATGGCTCGTCCTCCTTGCACCACGGACGTAAACGCAAGCGGGATTTAGTACGCACCCTGTTAATCCTCTTCTGGCGAAGGTGGCATCGGCATATTTCCTCCTTTCTATGGTTGATGGCAATCACGACCGCTGTGCGACTGTGGTTCAACAAACGATTACTCTATTCATCAGCGGGAGTAGCTCTACTACGGACATGGTGGTCCTCGGCATTTCCAGCTCTGTAATATCGGTACCTATACTATCAATTCAACGGAGAAAACATTGCTCGGGCGTCTAATAGGCCCTTCATACATCCTAATTGGTCTGACATCCGACGTCGTACTAGTAGCAGCAGCCTGTGCGCAATCATGCCTTGAAGAGCATATGGGAGCGTAATTCCTTCCGCACCGCCCAATGGGCAATTCCACCGTAAGGATGATAGATTGGTACCACAATAGTACGGCGAGCAAATCCCCACACGTATGAAACCCAAAGCAGGCGAGCGGACACAGAGATGACGGCACGATGTGCACCCCAGCTTTCTTACAAGAAGTATTCCGGTAGCTGAGATGTGAAGAAACGTCAATTACTGTCGACGGCAACACATGCACCTCACCTTTCCTCCGATGTTTTGTTGTGCTTGCTGCGCCGGCCCATCGCGCTCATTTTCCGGAGCAGCCTCAAACACGTTGAAGTACATGGATCCACCTGGCCCTACTTCGAGTATGCTTGCAGAATTACCACAACGATAGCAGTAATTGGGGGCAGACCAGACGGTCGAGAGATGCTTGTCGAATAGTGATGCATAGCCTTCCATGCATAATTGATGCGCGCGAAGAATGTGAGACATGTTGTTGATCTCAAGAAACTTGTGCACCACACCCGAACCGAAGGTGTAACCAGCACCTCTGAAACATGTACGTGAGTGTCAGACCGAAGATAAACTGCAATTAGTGATAGTCACCGGGGTGAAATGGCAAAATCTTCCTTTTCGGGGTCAGGGTCTGACCATACTAAGTCTGCCATGGGCCCTTCATGTGGAATCTCTGATTGATGTTGAGCTTGAGAAGGATACCTAGCAGATTTGAATGCTATTCACCTCTAAATCGGTCCACGACCTTAATTTGATCTATGGAATGTATTGATGGCGAAAGGCCTGAAGAAATGTGTGAAGCGCTCCTACGTAGTTAGCTGATTGATTATGACAACGCACCACCGTGAACACAGAATATTCTATCGTCAATGACAACCGAAAGGGTCAGAAAATCGAACATATCCGTGAAATATGTCCAGACATGGGAGGATCCGTACTTCCGCACACATTCGGTGTAGAATCCGTATGTCTGAGCGAGAGTGTGATGTCAGAGCGTACAAGTAGCTTGAGATGATTCAGCCGACCAACTTGAGTTACGGCTCTTGATTCGTGATTTCCTCTAATCAGCTGTACACGGTCTGGGTATCGTAACTTGAGGCATGTTAATAGGGATATTGTCTCCACGCTGAAGAGCCCGCGATCGACGTAATCTCCTACAGCCAGAGCGGGATATTAGAGACTAATGCGTGACGAAGTAAATTGAGGACTCACCAAGGAAGAGATAATTCGTGTTTGGTGCATATCCTCCTATTCTGAATATCTCTATCAGGTCGTAGAACTGTCTGAGCAAAATCAGCTATGCTAAAAAGAAAAAAAAACATTGCTGAGAATGACTCACCCATGAATATCTCCCACTACTGTCACTGGTGCGCTGACATGGACCACATTGGACTCCCGCATAAGCACTTCTTTTGTTTTTTCACATATCTCTCGAAGAAGAGCCTCATGAAGGAGTTGCTTTCGGAGCAATTGTTGAATACAAGCGTCGAGGTCGAATGGGGCCATGCGTTGACGCCAAAGTTGTTGGTCAGGAATTACCACACGCTTGTTTGGTAATGTATGCCAGCGGCTTCGCTTATCCTTGTCGAGCCGAAAATGTTCCAGTTCCTCTCTGCAGTCCGTCAGTTGAGGCATTCAGTATGATTCAGGTCAACGATTGACGAGTAAGGCTCCTTCCGTGCTATCACCTCTAAACTGTTACTCGTCCTTGGAGTAACCCTTGTCGAAACTCATGACATGGATTTACGCAAGCCATCGCGATTTTCTCGCATAAATCTTCCTTCTCCGGTACCTTCTTTTCGTTGCATCCTTCTGGTCGCGGTCATTACATTGATCTTATTTCCAGCCTTCCCTTCTGGATGCAGTAGTGATGCGCTGCAAGCAAACGCGACTGGTTTGCTTTTTTTTGACCTCCGGGTTCCGATTATGAGTCCGTTGGGTGTAAGCTGGTAACCACTGCTCCCGCATGTCTAAAATAGGTATGTTCTTCATCCGTGTAGAGCCAGTCCGTGTTGACGTTTTATTCAGATTGTCGAAAGTGAAGACTAATGAAAAGTTCTGTGCTTCAGTGTCAGATTGTCTTTATACTTGTCGCCATGTTAGCTGTTGTTGGCCGCCCTCCGATCCCAGACGCTTTCACCGTGCTCCATCACGCTCCATACGTTTCGTGTCAACCATAAGGTTCGTACGGTTCTACCATCAGTTGAAGGGTACGGAAGTCCCGTACGAATAGCCTTCGGGCCACCAAGTTCGGTTTGATGATGTATGCGTTCCCTTCACAGGAACTTTCTCATCGTACCCAGCCAATCCCCAAGAGTCCATAGATCCTTGTTTTCAAATGCATGTCACTCCAAATGTCTGTGACGCGAGCGCTTGCTTTGAACGATGGCCTTGGCTTCTTATTCGCATCCCCGGAATTAGATTCCTTTTCCAAGAGGACGACAATCACCATCATATGCCCATTTCGAGATCATTAACTAGGGAATGTCGTCTTCCATTGTCATATGCTTTTCGCCGTTCGGTGATCATTCAAGTAAGGTCAACAATACTCTAGCCTAGTCGGTTCCTGCTTCTGACGTTGTTCGTTTAGGGCTAAGTATTCTGTTGTGTAGCCTGACGTGTTCCAAGACTGAATCGAAATAACTAGCAGATCTAACCAGGAATAATCCTGCTTCCGAAAAACGATGTCTAAATCTAGGACAAGATAGTACCCGGCCGGCGCACTGCCCGTGACTCTACTTTTTTTTGCAGATTGTGTTTACATTACGTTCGAAGCTCGCGGAGACAGGGTCCTCTTCCTGCTCAAATTGTCTTTATCAAGTCTTGCTAGGTTCCGTTGATGGTACGAAATATCCGCAAGGAACGGGTCCTGCTTTCGCTACGATACATACGAGCAATTATTTGGTAACTCCAATCCAACTCGACTCCGAATTCCCAACTAGGAATGACATCTGGGAGGTATCGGGCTATTAAAGGGCGGACTTTTCGATTTGTCCACTAACGCCTCCCATCCTTGGACACGCCGACTGCGCCTCCGCCACAACGTCTAAATCTAGTGTCCCTTTCTAAACGATGAACAACCAGTCATCTCGCAACTACTACGACGACCAAAATCCCGCCTATCCGCCTGGCACCGTATCGCAATCAGGATACTCGTATGGGGAAACGTATAGTCGCGGCTCTTACGATCCACAGCACTACTATCCATCATCTACTTCTCCTGCGCCTGGTGCGTTTCCTTTTACTTTGAACCCGCGAGATCGCTAACCCAGGACATAGCAGATCCTCGTTATCGTTCTTCGACACCAATGGCCGCTCATAGCCATCGCTACTCTCGCATGGGAGACGAGCAAAGGTATCCTCAAAGCTCAGGGTTGCCCGCAACAACAGCACCAGGATACTACAGCACCCAGTATCATTCTCAAAACAGCCAGTCCAGCGGCGATCGCTTCATCCCTACACCGTCAGACATGGCACACTCTTCCTACTACTCCAGCCAACAAAGCCCGTCGTCAGGGGCCTACTCGGCTGGAGGAAATCAGTCAAGCTCATCTCGACATGCCCGCCATCCGTCTTCAAGTCCTGTCTTGTCAGGCCGCCCAAGTACAAGCTCACGCACTCAGAGTTCCTCAGTATCCCCTACAACCGAGCGTTACCCTTGCGAGGTGTGCGGGAAGACATTTTCCAGATCTCACGACAGGAAAAGGCATCATGAAACACAGCACATCCCACACCCTGTTGTTCACCGCTGTCGTTACTGCCGAAAGGAATTCAGCAGGTATGTGGTGTATTCCTCGGGGTTTCAATGATTAACTGATGTCCGCTCGTTTTACTAGGGCTGACTCGCTTAAAAGGCATCTTGACAACGGCTGCGACGAGATGCCTTCGTCCAAGTGAAGCCTCGACAGATGGCACTTTTTTGAACTTCGCGACATCGTGGACGCTTTACCCGTACCCTTCTTGGACGAGCACTCATGCTGCTATCCGAGATCGCCTCGATATGTATCATATCATTGTTTTCCCCTTTTTGATTTGCGCTCTTCACACCCAAAATGGCCATCGATAGACCTTTCTTCCGAGTCTTACTTCTTTGTATATTACACGCCCTCCTCTACACTAATCCAGCCTGAATTTGTCTCCCTCGATGTATGTAGATCTATCATTATGTATTGACTATAAATATAGGAACCATTAATCGTCTAGGTAACAAAATAGTTGTCGCGAAATTCAAGACTCGGAACACTTCATAGCTGATAAATGAATCTGAAGTATGAGAAGTATTGCCCGAACACACTCAGGGTTTGACTTTGACCGATGCAAACTAGTCGAGATAATTACCCGGCAAAACAAACGTCTTCGACCAGCACCCATCATTCCGTAGAACGGTTAGTATACATCCGGTGTCTTGTCAGAGGATAAGTGAGTAACTTATCATCTGGGGCCTGGCGAAGCTATGCATTGAGTGAAATACTAATACTCGGATCCGAACTTGAACTTAATCTGGATTGAGGTAGCAGCTGAATGGGCGTGGGTCGCCATCATCCTCAGTCACCAAAAGCATGCGGATGGCCTCGGCAGTCCGGTGTAAATATTCCATGAGTACTATCACTATTGGAGCGTTTCAAATGACGAAGTGCGAAACGGGTGCGAGGGCTGAGGAGGCCAGAATCGAGCGCTTGCAGACGACTGATGGAATGGAGGTTCTAGCGATGTGGGTATGGATTGAGGCAATTCTCCATGAATGTCGCGATTAGGGCGGGCATCAGAGAAATGAAAGCCAGTGGAACGTTCAGATTGCAACAGGCATCGACGGCGACCTGAGGGCTAAGCGAGAAAGACAGACGTTCACAAGTGTAAACGGACCGCATAGTGGACAAGTGGTAATAACACGCTCCGTCATTCAGGTACATCCCGCACAGGATGGGAGACAAATGACATGACAGGCTATGCGGAAGCACGCGACTCGAGGAACATCTCTCTCCCATGTATTCTAGTTCAACAGACCGCAAATCTTTGGGTTGAGATGAGGACAATCACTAAGATGCGGTGCCGGATGGGTACGTGCACTCTGCTAAGAGCCGCCCGGCTCAAGCTAGCACTACCCCGAAAACATATGGCCCCAAACCTTCTACGTGACAGCGGACATGAAACCGAAGAGCACTATACCATCATGAACCAAAATTTCAAAGAGAAGAGAACCTGAATTCTCGTTCAGGGATGCTAATGAAATGAAGCTAGTATGAGTACGGTAATATGTATACAATCTCCAACTGCAATAAAACATTACCGGAGATAGATAGTCGACAACTCCTAAACCACAATCTCTCTGGGCCGTGCTTCTTTCAATCCTGGTCAGAGTCTTCATCCTCTGACATCTGATCACCGGCCTGCTCGGTCCCAAGACCTTCAATCTCAATATCGCCTCCAGCGTCACTGTCCTCGGCACCCTTGTCTTCTTTCTCCTTCCGTTTCTTCTCTATCTTTGCAATCACCTTGTCTGCACGATTGAACATTCCTCCTGTGGGTGCACCACATGCGGCGCATTTGGGCGTTTTGGCGAAGCGCTTGATAGCACAAGCAGAACAGAAGTAATGACCGCAACGTGTGACAATGGGATCTGTGTAATGGTTACGGCAAATGAGACAGGCAAAAGGTACGTCTTCGTCGTCCGAGTCGGAGTCGTCAGAACTGTCATCATCTCCGACCTGTTTCTTTGAGTTTTCTGCCAGTTTGTCCAGCTGCCATCCAGCAAGATCTATATTAATGACACAGTTTCAGAAAAGGGGACAGGGAGTAGCTGAGGGGAACTATGGACTCACATGTTCCTCGGTCGTGTAAGAATTTACACGTATCACCAAACCCGCAATACCCAGTTTCTAAAACACAACGCGTCAGTTATGCTTCGGAACGTGCAGTCACATATACTCACCTTTATAGTCCTTGCAGACATCAGGCTGATAATCCACGATGGTGACCGTTCGAATCGTGCTGTTGTTGCTTCTTTGCGGCCCTACCCTCATAGCTTTGGGAACCTCCTTGTTCTTCTTAATGTGCGATGCGTACGCTTTCTGTCCTCTATATTTGCCGTCGTCCGGTATCTCTTCGTCGTCTCCAGTCGCTTCTTTCTCCTTTATTCGCTTCTTTGCCATCAGTTCCTCCAACTCATCTCCCGCCAAAATCTCCTGTGCAGCGTTTATATGAGAACCGGCTGAAGTCCATTTGACGTCTGGCCCATCCTTCTCTGGAGCATCAAGAGTATCGTCTGCGTCACGTTCAGATGCTTTTCGTTTAGTTCCAGCACTTAACAGATTCGCAGAAGCCTTCTTGGTAGGTAAAACGACCTCGGACTTTGACGATGACGCTTCCAAACGTTGAACGTTGGAACCTGACGGCGACGAAGAACGTTTGCGACCTGTTGTTGGACGAGATTTCTTCTTGAAGAATGGAACTTTAACTTCGGCTGAGGCCATAGTGGTCGTAGTGGAGAGAGTTACTATTAGTGAACATGTGTAAGCATCGTTGCCTGTGGGGAGAGTTGCTTACTCAGCGCCTGACTTCTCCTTCAGCACCAACGTACTCTAACCCTGTCAATTCTGCCTACTCCTCGATGCAATGGGCGTATAAAGTGTTATGGATTCAAATGAACTACCTTTCCCCAAATCACTGACTCGAGTGGTGAGAAATGCGGTTGTTCCCAGCCTGAGTGAGTTCTGCATTGATTAACATGTTTCCTTCGTCTTTCTGACATACGTTTTCATAAGAACAAATGTCAAGACAAGATATATTTGTCTAGAAGTTCATTGCCGACTGCGCCCACCACCGTTACAGTACCATTTCCCAAAAACAGCGTCGGCATGGATATCTCAGGGCCAGCTCAGCATTTCAGTCGGCGGACCACCTCAGTCCTTGTTAATTCTCATCTCTACCCATATCTGACTTCCGCTTGCTATGTATTATCTAGGATGCGATGCGTGGCCTCCTCGGGATAGCTTTGGATCCGGCAACGAAATCGCAACAGGCTTTCTCATGAACCCGCTCGACGGGTTGTAGTACTGTCGCGAGGTTCGTCTCACTTCCGTAATGACACATACACAAGGTAGTTCTGATGTGGTCCAGTTCATATACACACCAAGGGTACCGGTTGTATTGACTCTGAGATTAGGAACGGGAGAGAGCTCAGTCTCCAACGCGATGAATCTTGATACATCAATCTTGATTATTCAAGGAACCGTTCTCCTCGTTTTTCAAGAGCGTTTGGTGAACTGGAACATATCGACTTGCATGCCGGACAATTGGATACGGAATCAGGTATAGTCGAGCAGTACCTCAGCCTGAGTCTGACTGACGCGGAATGACCAGAAACCTGGCAAGATACGTCGATTTTTGCGGCTTCAAGTAGCTTCTTCGCATTCTCTTCGCAGCTCGGTTTATCGTATATCATAGCCGAGTTCGCTGGCCATGCTGACAACTTGGAACCACATGTAATGAGTCACCCCTTTTCGCCTTTTCGCGGATGATTAGACTTGGCGTTTATGTTTTCATGTAGTATGTCAACGAAGTGTGGCTCTGGGTCGGACACGCTTTTTTTTTAAGTGCGAACGGCTGACCCAAAGAAGAACCCGAAAGTCGAGTTACATTCACTCTAGTTCTACCCTAGCCATTTTCACAGCGTTGACACGGAAAATTGATGCGCGCTAATGCTAGTGGGAAAAAGTGAGCACATAAGTCACAAGCACCCAAACCTCTTCCCCAACATCCACCATCGACCTGAACCGAACCACACGAGCTGTAGTACCACGGGACCTTCCCCGTTCGTCTGCCTTTGGCTCCCTTCCGAAGTACTTGTCACTTTTCTCGCTCTTCTCCGACTAGACATTCTTTTGCGAATATTTCGATCTCATCCGCGAATCTGGTTGTGGAACTTTTGGAGGAAGGAGCTCGGAATCGGCCTGTGATTTTGCTTATCATCCACAACCGCGCATTCGATCATATCGCATTTGAAAATACTCCATTCCTGGAATATCTCGTGGATAATGCGTGAGTGCTGACTTTCCCTCGTTTGTCTTCCATTCTTGAGACCTTGGGTTCCGCGACAGTCCAGAAGGATCGGCGGCGAAGCCTTCTCGACGATCTTGGAGCCGTTGACTCCGACTTTCCGTCTTGTCTCACTCTGATTATGCCGCAAGCCTGGGCCTGACGACACAAGACAAAGCTGACGATTGACGATTATACAACTCCGCCTGTACCAGCTTATGACATCCACTACTCTGCAATATAAAAGTCCTCGCCTCCCAAAGCTACTTGCACGCTACCAAACTTCAGGATGACCTCAACGTCTGGTGTATGTGCATCCTGTGGAATGTTCGGAGCTGCTGGACTCTGTGCGGGCTGTATGAAAATCTACTACTGTATAAGTGCTGACAGTCACGATTACTTCTCCATCTCACAAGACGATTGCTAGGGCGACGCTTGTCAGGCGGCCAATGCTGACACACACAGGCCCGACTGCCAGCCCAGGGCTTCCGATGCGCTCATTTTGGACCCTTACCCCGACTTCGTTACAGGCGTCGAAATATGTTGTGATGAGGAGGCTAAAGCACGCCGCAAGCGTTTCGAGCTTATACATATCTCGCAACCAGAACCAAAATGCCAAACAAGCTGCATCGGACCTCTCTCGGAACTCGTTGGGGTACCTCTGGTTGTCATGCGGTATTCTAATATAGGCACCGCGAGGGACAATAGTTATGCGTCGCTTTTGATGGTCAATCCACGACGAAGTAGGGTCAATCTCCCATCGTAAGTATAGCACCTTACTCTATGTCACCCGCCTTGGCTGACTTTTTTCTTAGATGGCGTGTTGGAAATGTTACCGTCATGAGGAAGGACAAAAAGCCTTTGACTGTTGAGGCTATTCAGACGATCGCAACGTTCCACACACTGGTGCTCTTCGTAGAGGATTTTCACACTGCCAAGTCGAAGATGAACCAGTTCAGTTTTCGGCTTTTCTGTGAAGGTTACAAAGCGTACAAGATTGCAGAAGGCGTGAGGAGTTTTCGTGATCTCGAGTTGCCTCTCTAGGTCCGCTTCCAACATTAGTGCTTAGCTCGTTTAAACTTTACCATGTACCATCGATGCTGACGTGTTTCCTCGGCCATTAGCAATGCATGATTGATAAAAGTTCCTTCTTACACTGCGAATTTCAGGGTTGAACGTTGAACTTGTCGAACCTAGACCCAGATGGTATGTATGTATTGGGGACATTATTTATTATGCGTACCATGATGACATGATTGCGATGACTCTCGATGGCGAAACTCTGAGGAGAAAAGGCAAAAGTCGTTGAATGACTATAAAATCCCAAGGCAATTGTAGTGAAACCGTCGTTGGCCCACGTCTGCTTTTTTCCTCAAACTTTCCCATCAACGACCAAGGCCACAGTCGAGTACTTGACTCAAGGCTCCGACGCTTTGGGGGATTTCCTATTATCTGTGCTGCCCTTCTGACCCTCGTGCTACGATCATCCAGCTTCGGCCTTTCGGACGTGTTTGCTTGAAGCCCAGAAAAGCCTCTCGCGGCAGTGTCATTGTCAAGGGGGCGAAGAGCGACGTGCTATTAGGTACGGATTTTAAAGATTTTCCCTTCTTTTCATCGATTGATTTTCTCCTTCGGGAATTTACAGTGATACATATGATGGCGGCCGGAGACATGGAGCAATGGAAAAACTGCTGTCCCACATACCTTCCTGTACCCCAACCTGAAAGTATACTTGGAAAGCTCCTTTCGCCACGACCCTCCGTCACTAGCCGCTAAGAAGCACAGGCGGTCAACCTGACGATCCTGAGAAGCTTCGCTTGTGTAT
The DNA here is from genome assembly GCA_037176845.1 of Paramarasmius palmivorus. NCBI lineage: Eukaryota > Fungi > Basidiomycota > Agaricomycetes > Agaricales > Marasmiaceae > Paramarasmius > Paramarasmius palmivorus. Next base: position 460,526 of record JAYKXP010000029.1, on the reverse strand, counting down.
ACACGCTGACCAAGGAACATTGATTCTTGATTCATAAGCCGAGGCGGTGAATCGGACCGAGAGACAAAAGTCCGGGATTTGTAATGCACCAACTGATGTACTTTGAGCCGTAAAAAGGTTAAGATGATACACCCTTGACGTCCATACCCGAATCATACCCATCCCTCCTCTTCTCAAGTACTTGCTGCAATTTTTCTTGGGTAATTCCTCTTGACCATCACTTTCCGGGATGCCTTCACACCTGAACGGATTGAACATCATACATCCGTCTCCGCCACAGGTCGATTCGCAGGACCTCTCCAGTTCATCGTTCCCCGACCTCTCAGCGCAGCTTGCGCTTTGGACCAATCTACCATTCGAGAGTGAAGAAAGTCCGACATCATCCGGTGACGGTAAAGTCGCACAAACGTCTATCGAGGAGGATGAAGAGGAGAAGGCAGGAACGGCGCCTCATGAATCCCATGTCAACGTCGTGACAGGGTCGGGCTTGGGCAGCCAATCACAAGTATCTGCAGCGCAACACCAGTCTGCCTTCGATTTCAATACCCTCTTGTCAGGGTTCAATCTCGATGCTTTGCAGCATCAACAGCAGCAACAGACACCACACTCGGCGCCTGCCGTCTCCCTGGCGCAGCTTCTCGCGCTTCATTCTCTCACGCAGGGTACTCCCATGTATACGCCATCACTAACTCATCCACAACCGATCCAACCTGCCCCAACCCTTCAACCATCTTCATCTCAGCAATCCGCCGCTAGCTCCTCTACGTCCGGTTCATCCGGACAGAGCCCTAGTGATGTATCACCTCCTCCCGCAAAACGTGCTCGGGCTCGCAAGGCCTCAGTTTCAGTCACCGAGTCATCCGTTGACTCTGCTGATGCAAGTGTCTCGTCTCTCAATGCTGCCGAGGACAAACGTCGGAGGAACACCGCTGCTAGCGCACGGTTCCGATTAAAGAAGAAGGAGCGTGAGATCGCTCTCGAGAATAAGGCAAAGGAGCTGGAGGTTAGAGTTAGCGAACTTGAAAGGGAATGTGAAGGCCTAAGACGGGAGAATGGGTGGCTAAAGGGTCTTGTCGTCGGTGTGACGGGTGCTGCTCAACAGAGCAATGGTACAACGGGTTCTCAACAGACCCAGAGTCCACCTGTGCTCGCTGGAATGCGGAGACCAAGAGAAGGCGAATAAGTATCGATCGTTTCCCGGCGTCATCTCGTTCTGATTCTTCCTGTACGTTGTTTCTTCCTCTTGGGTCGGGGTTTCGACGGTTTCTAAGAGGTCTTCTCTCTTTGTTGTATTTTTAGCCATCTACCAAGACGGCAATACTATTTGCATATACCTACTGTTCTACTACGGCCCTAAAGGCACGAACAGGATTCTCAAAAACTATGCTACATTGTACAGATTAGTCGTACTGGACGTTGTGTGTGGCAGTATAGAACTAGAAGTAGAACCCCACATTGTAATTCTTATTTGGGCGATTGCGCAATCCCTCTTCGCGATGGCACAACTTACATTTCCATTTGGGAGCGACCAGCAGGCCTTGCAACTGATGTGCCTGCCCAAGCGTTGACAATTGTAATTCATTCGCGCCTCGTGTATGTCCATATAGGATGACCGACTCCGCTACCTTACTGCAGGGAGAAGTACGTGAGACCATATGCCTGGGGAATCTACAAAATGCAGGGCAGCCGACAATGTAGGAGATAAACGCGGGACGCAAGAAACTGATTAGGACGCACGGCAGTGTCCAAGAATCGTCGATTTTTCATCTTGCAGTATTCTTGTCTGTCTTGATAGTCGTGGCCTAGGGTACCGTTTGACTGCGTGGACAGAAGCTTCGGCATACGGAACCCTGGCTTCTGCTCCGAGTCGCGACGGAAATTCGAACGGAAACGCCTGTTCTGATGCTTCGGTCTTTATTGTCAAGCTTCAGTCCATTGCATTGGATTGTCGGTAACGCTGGAACCAAGTAGGCTGATCATTCGTGGCAGGTAAATCCCAGTGTCGACGTGGAATGAAAAGAAATCAACTTCTTGGGGTAAACGTGTCCTCGAAGCTCGAGTTCCAACTCGGAAACTCGGAAAGGCTCGCGGGTCGTGGCATAGTTACTTCTGAGAACATGTAAGTGATCCCGTGGTAATAGTGGCATACGGTGCGTCAGGAACTGCACTCGAACTAATCCTGAATTGGGTAGGAAGTCGATTGAAGCCGTTGTCCTGTAGGCACGGTCCAGGTGGCGTGAGGACGTATTTATCCAAAAGATAGATCGAGCAGTGATGCAATTTATGAGCGAGCAGATATCTAAATTATATCGAGCGCAATCAGTGATTTAAGGTACGTTTCAAAGACAGTAGTACTCACTGTTGGTCATGGCCGGAATAGACTTGCCACGTTAGGCTTGTTTACCTTTCTGAGTTTTCAATGACCTAGATATCATTCGCGGGTCGTTATCATCAATGCATAGATTCGTTACGACGGTTTGAAACAGGCATTTCGACTGGCCTTGAAGCTTGAAGCTTGAAGTTTGAAGCTTTGAAGTCTGAAGCGCGTCAAAAATCCCAAGGTCACGGGCGCTAATAGTAGCCTCCGGTAATCGGCCGGCGTGCCGGAGTACCATGCCGAAAAGCTCTGGCGACTACATGGAAGATGTCAGTTTTCTACTTGCACCATGCCTCAGGGTGTAGAGGATCCTACTTTCAACCCTTTCGACGACGAACTCGAAGCTTTGAGCTCGCCAGTAATCCCTGCGAGTCATCCAATTCCAAACTACAACGCAGGATCCAAAGGCAACAACAAGCTCACCATTCTCACCGACCCACAATCGACTTCAAGAGCACAAGAAAGCCCCAGCCAGCATCACCACCCTCTTCGTAGTGCTGGTAGTTTGAATGGATTCCAGGATGTTGGAGTCACTCGACCACATTTGAATCGAGCGCTTACCGGGAAGTTGATAGATTTGGGAGAAGAGTCAGAGAGTGAGAATGTAGAAGTAGTTCACGAAACGGAGGAAGAAACAGTTCTTGTTCATCAGGTTCGTTTCTTCATAACGTTTAGCAGTATTGGCTATTGACTAGCAACAGGTCGCACCTAAGGATTCACTTGCAGGTGTCGCGCTGAAATATGGCATTTCCTTGGCGGAGTTGCGACGCGCGAACCACCTCTGGTTCTCAGACTCGATTCATCTCCGAAAGGAGCTCTACATACCTCTGAACAAGACATCGCAGAGCTTATCAGCTCCCGGCGGTCAGCAAGCTCCGAAAAGTCCTGTCGAAGCGACATTGCCTGCGGACAAGAATTCGAAGTATTCGACAAGCACAATTCGGCGAATTCCTGCCAAGCAACTATCCTTTTTCCCTCCGCCGACCAAGCCAGTTCCATCTCCCAGCGATTCTCAGCATTCTTCGATCGAGGTAGTTGACCTTCCCAAGTCTCATCATTCACGCTATGCTTCGACTCCTTCGGCGTCACTGAACACCTTCCTTACCGCATTACCGATTGCTGCGTCCACTAGAGATACCATCATAGCTCGTCTGTCATTCGACAGTCCGGGTTCCAGCTACAGTGACCATGAGCAGAGCAGGCAGGAAGATCACGAGCTAGATGATGTGCCAGTTGGCCGATCTCGTCATGTTCGCAGTTTTTCGCAGGATGCCCTCTCCGAAGAGAGTCCAAGTGTGTGGCCTGTGGAATCTGCTACTCCAAGGCTCTCACCCGCAAAGTACGCCGCGGAACCCAGTATGCGTGCCTCTTCCAGGCCAGTGCGGACCGTCCAGCTGGAACCTTCTCCTACGATGCAGATGCCGGTATTGAGAAGGGTTCCGTCAAGGTCCAGGACAATATCTCACTCCGAGGTGTCGAAGAAGCCAAGGCCAAAGCTCATAGATATAGACTTTGAGTCTCTCGACGACCCCTGATACTTCTGGTACTCGTGTGTTGTATATCGCGACAACGGGTATGGCTATTCACCCGTGTGGAAGTTGACTATGCTGGTAAGTACTTCCCTTACTCTCCTTGGCATTTGACTCATCCCGATTCTCAGTACAGGACACCCCCGAGATACGAGGAGTCGGCTTGTCTCGCTGGTAAACATCTACTCAAGTATGAGACAGGTGGAGACAGTCACGCATGGTCGCCTCGTCCGATGTGTGTTTTCGGAAAGTACAAAAATGCGACAGTCCAGGGTCGATATAGATGCTATGACGAAGAGTGGTATGGCATAGTTTTCACGATTGTCAAAGCACTGCATCCCAGGTGCCGTCCAGTAGACCTCGTGTCATTGACAAGCGTACATGCCGTGAACCACGGTCGCAACACTTCCGGTACATTTCGGCTCCTGGAAACATGCTGCTACCAAGCTTCTACAAAGCGCGTGTTTATGTAGAATGTGGAACTCCTTTCTCACACGTGTACGGGATTCACCCCCTTGCAACCCAGGACTGTTATGTTACATCGCAGCGAGATGTTCTAACTGTTTGTGAAGTAATTCCCATTCTTTGGCCACGAATCAGAGTGTTCGTTGATATGGTGGGCCCTGAACGTGGTGATTTCTTGGATAGGCTTCTTCTTTCTCTACTTCGTCGGGTACCCAAGTCCTCTAGAAATTATGCGATCCTGACAATGATAGATATGCCCGTCAGCCGCGGACTAGAACAATTTTTTCTGGTCCAAAGGTCGGCAAAGAAGTCGAACATCATTTTTGTGGGTCCTCGGCGAAAGCTGGCACATAGCATATGCCACCGACAGAGCCCTGACATTATCACTTGCATCCAAATATGCCTTAACTCTTTGCCCGTCCAGAATTTTCGAAACGGCATTACGATCTGTTGATTAGGCTGTTGATCAACTAGTATCTGTCAAAATGAAAAGGTCGAGTCATTGATTTCATTATGACCTCCGTTCTCAAATACGTCGGTGTTTTTGGCACGCCAGTTTGAAGGACTGCGGTCATTTCCTGATGAACTTGTCAGTGCCCATATGCAATCTCTCTTGGAACCTATTTCAGGTAGCGGGGCATCAATCTAGTACATATAAGTCTTTCAAGGTGGATCTCCTATCCAACGATATTTCAAGGTCTGAGCAGCAGTCTCATTTTGGCGTGCGCGAAAGATGTGCCGTACTAACTACTATCTATCTTTTTCATCACATCATCCTGCTTCTCCCGAATCTACTAGTACCTATCGCAGTTGGTTGCGTGGCATTTGCCGTTGGAAGGATAATGTCAACGCGTCCAAGTAGAGAACAAGGCATCGGAATTGTCGGGAGGATCAGCCACCCAACAGTGATGAATCGGTACGCCAATCTTTCGGTTTGCAACGATGAATGAGTCCACTTACGCTTAGCAGCTTAGGTAGGGAGATTCTGGTGATGCTGAGAAGCGCCATGGGCCTGGTTTCGACCTGTTCAGCGAGTAGAGGAATACACGGAAAGTCCTGAATGCCGCGAATGTATGACAGCTCAACGCAATAGACATTGTAATTCACCTGACAATATCATCGCGCTCGCCGGTACGCCTCGGTCAGAAGAACTTTGTCCTTGACATATCTTCCTCAGGCTGTGAAAAGCTATACGTTGCGATTCTTACTCTTGCGCTGCTGACTCAAAAGCATGAATATATTTGGTCAACAACTTCGCGTTCACGGCGAACTTGACCCCGTGGCATAAGCCTCAACGCCACTGAGTGATATTAGTAATTACACAAAATCACCAACAGCGCTGGTAATGCGTTCTCGCCTGCCGAACGTGGTATTGACTAGAGAAGCGGTGATCGAAGGATATTTCGAGCTCAAAGATCGCACCGGTTCATTACCAGGTCACCGAAAGAACTGGCACCTTGAGCGCCATTGTGAAGAGAGCATCAGAAATGTAGTAATCTGAGATAGATGGTCTTGGACATCATAGTTTCGAACGTTACACAGAGATGCATCAGCGTGTGTCGAGATGAAAGGAACAGTCAAAACACAGCTCCAGCGTAAACATCGTATCCGGAGGAAAGAACCATGTCACTTTATACCAGTAATACTACTACAACTTAAAATCCTTTCCCATGACCACCTTTTTCATAGAACGCTTGAAGCCGTGTCACAATGGCATCCAGTGCTTTCAACCATTTATCCAACTCCTCGTCAACCTTCTCCTGAGATGCGGATGGGCCGCCAGCAGGATCAGCTGCAAGTTTAGCGTAGAAATCTTTACGGTATGGACACGCTTTCATCGCAACCTGTTATGATCGAGTTTATCAGGTTCCTGGCCAAAGACCCAAATATCATTGTTCCGCTTACACTGAAGACTCCTTTGACTACAAAGTTGTGGAACTGCTTTAGGGTCGCTTCGTAGCCCTTGGTGAATGCCGCAGCTAGTTCTTCGGACTTGTTGGTCTGAGCATTCATCAAGGCCTTGCAAGTGAAGGCCAACCCCCGCAAAAGCCACATGAGCCCCTCAGTCGCTGTACGCTTCTTTTCCCCCTTCTCGTTCTCAACTAGTTGTTCCAGAGTGACGTTTTGGGACGGATTTGCATTGTATCTAGTCCTGACTTTCTACAAGGGGTTGAGACGATATAAGGAGTGATGTTGTCGATGGGAAACGTACGGTGATATTGCCTCTAAGATCCGTCTGAACCACAGAAAACGCAGCAGATCCAAGAAGATCTGATGTTTCAGAATGTCACAACCCCCCAAAGTGTGCAAAAAAACAACGTTTCCCACCGAATAGGCCCACAAGGCCTTCAGATGCTTCTAGGAATGCCACTGTATCGACGCCTGCGTCAGTGATAGGAACATCGGCGAAAGACTGGTAGATTGATCAGTAGAACATAGCAAGCTTTGGAGAACTATCCACTTACCCGAACAGTTTCGAGATAAGGAGCCATTTGTTTTCAGAAATGAAAGAAGAAATAAGGATTCGTCAGTGGTGGATTGGGATAAAGAGGTGTTACTATCATAATCGACGTGGCGATCAACTAGCGATCTAATCTTATCATTTTCACCAAGCACGTCAGTTTTCAAAAAATTTGTGAGCAAGCATCTGACTCATAAACCGTCCATTTCAACGTCTCACATCCTGCTCAGATGCATTCACCTGATCTAGTTCCTCCAGAGTAAGTCTTTCTTTTACTTGCTGGTCTCAACGTGTGACTTAACAAACTACCAGGATCAAGACCAAAACAGAATTTTGGAATCATGTTGCAACCCAACTGGGACATCTTCTAGACGGTCAGCGAAACTGGGTAGGATTTCTTATCAAAATCCTAATCAAAGCTCATAGAGGCTACCACGTCACTTGCTTAGGTTACCAATACTGCTAGTGCCTCATCTTTGATCTACTTCTCACTGCAAGCATTTCCTGCCCACTTTGGGCCAGACGAAGCAAAAGCAGTGAACTGGGTTGGTAAGACGGCCCCATTTCTGTATCATCAGATTTTGACCGGCGTTGTCAATGCAGGAGTTTACATCGACTCCAAATATTTCCCACCATCTGTCGATTCAAAGACGGACAACCCTCGGCTTCTGTTAGGTCCGTTTTGTGGAAAGCCGGCATGCCAGTTCATCAACGTGAACACGGAAAAGAAGAATCCTGGTGTTTGCGCTGATGGATTCATCCACGGAAAGAGCCTTTTGGTACCTGATGTGGATCAATATCCGGGTCATATTGCCTGCTTCGCAGCCACAAAAAGTGAGATTGTATGTCCCCTGTTCGATGGTGACAAGCCGGTTGGCGTACTGGACCTCGATTGTCTTGCTCTGGGAGGTTTTGACGAAGACGATAGAGCTGGTCTCGATAGATGTGCGGAAATTATTTCAAGTTCGTCCGATTGGAACCAGCTGTAAAACCATTCGTGAAAGATAGATTGTTGAATTCCACTGCTGTTTCTAATTTAGATACTTGAATGATGATGCGGGGTGCTCGGAAGTCTTCCAATGTTGATTAAAAAAAGGTGTTCTCGTTCGTCTGTTTCCCAATGACAGGTCCTCATGCTCCATTGCATCAACAATCCACTGTGATACGCACGATTGTTGCCGTCGAGACTCAGAAGACTTGTCATGATGGAAGGGTCTATCTTCAAGTACATATGGATGCTGAATACACCAACACGGATGCCGATAACGTTTAATGTGCGACCTTGAGCTCGAGGCCGAGCCGACATCTGAAGAAGCTCCCGAGGACGAAAATACTCGGTACTGGCTCTGCGGTCGGGAATAGAAGTCCTTTATTATTTGCGACATTCCTTTCATAGCTTCTTTGAAAACAATGGTTTATTCCGAAGTCGTACGTAGGCATAAATTTGGATCGTAAATAGCGTGGTTCTTAGATAGCGCGAGACGTACAATGTGTAGACCAAATCTGCCTGAAATTAACCGGTGCCAAACTGCAGCCTGTGGCACATCGACGTTTTCCACATGCTATATTTCGGGCGCCGTCTACCGAAGATTTCTGACCTTTCGAACCATTTCAAAGCTTCATGTAATGCTTGAAGTTTCCCTGTGCTCAGGGTTGTTGAATTGCGTCCTTCGAGTTGGCCTGAGTTCGCCGCTCGCGCGGGCTTCGTGGACCATGTCATCGAAAGTCCTCTGTCGACTACGACCGTTCCGACAACAGCTCAAATTAGGTTCCTTTGCCATCAAGCGGCATTGGCTGTGAGGTTACTGTAAGGAAAACAATCACCGTTTTGCACGAGTTAGGTAACTACTCGGTGAGTGTCCGAGAGCCACACAGCACAAATTGTCCCCATGGGTGCTTTCAGCTCCCTGAATTACCGACTGATCGTGTGTCGACAGTACCGCTTCGAGCTTGAGTGGCTATTGAAATCTGGGACAGACGTATTCATTTGTGTGTTGGGTGATCAGTGTCCGTCGGACCTACCCTTTGACCTTGCTCGGACGTGTGTCGTCTTCCATAAATAACATCAGACCTCGATAGATTGTTCCATCCGATTTATAGATGTGAGCGGGGGTCCAGTGTTAGTTGGTTGATCCTGCTTGCACGCTCACCCGATTGAGCGACCCGACAGTATCCCATGGCGATGTGGCCTCGACCACAGGCACAGGTTAGAGATAGCTCCTGATAGTATAGAAAATGGTCTAGTAAACTGAAAAACAGTCACTTGTAGCGCAGATTTGTGCTTGACAAGCTCTGATAGTTTTTTTTGTGAAACACTGACCTAGGACCTTACACGGCTCGGACTTTGAGGTACCGGAACGTGGCGTTGTCAGCAGAGAACTTCCAGAATACGAATATTCGAAATTGAGACTTTGTAGATACCACACAGTGCTGAGATTTACGGTTCTTTGGCATATCATGAATACTGGGGGAATTGGGGGCGTTGGGACAGATGTGGATGTGGTGTGCCATGGAGGTTCTGGGCAGAATTTGCATTGTGACACGTCACATACTTTGTCACGGTAGCACGTGGAGCTTTCGTCGTCATCCGACCCCTCTTCGCAGCCCCACGTCCTCGCTGCTGCCATATAAGCTTCAGTCATCTCTCTGATGCCTCCATTCCAGTGTTCCTCAGCGATTCGTACTCGGATTCTATTGAAGATACTGTTTCTCGACTCGTTCTCACACTTGAACGGAATATTGTTGAAAAGCCGGGGCGGTCCTTAGTAAGCCCCACTTGGGGATGTTTTCCAGTGATTGCTGCAGCGAAATCGGGAGGTGCCTTGTGACGGCTTAGAGGAAGCGAAAGATTTCAGATCTTGATTTGTTCAGTAGTTACCTGTACAGGGTTACAAATTCCGAACGAACCGTGGATTCGAGCAGAGAAGAATTCGAGGAACCTGTACCGAGCGTCGATTTCCTGTTGCAATCAGTCTATGTGGGTCCTTCGTGATTTGTTCCAGGAGTTACTGACCCATAAAGGTTTCCTAGAAGCCGCCAGGATATATATGCACAGTACGCCGAACCTGACGGACTCTCACCCTTGATTAGGTTAGTGGAACAGATGGACCATTGCACGGGTGCGTTCTGTCACGCTCTTCTTCTCAACTTCAGTACAGATTATGCTATGAAAACCTTATTATCCCCGGTTGGGCAGCCGCGGATTAGTGGGTCCATTCAGTCGGCCGCATTATGATCTGACAACCCCGATAGTGATCCAGAAATGTGGAGGGAATGCTCTGCTCAGGGACTACATACTAACGGACCGAAGCTAGGATAATGGACCTTCTGTATACCTCCCTAGGACTTGCTAAAACCCCGGAATGTTCGAAACGCCGAGCGAATTAGTGCTCTTTCAACACTATTGGGTTCATCTCATCATGCCGGGGTCAAACAGCAACCCCATCACGGCTTCGCATACATCTATCTCTTGTCCTGACAGCCTATAGGTTAATTGTTTTTTCAGTGATCATCACCAAACCTAACTTTATACATATACCCACCGTGCATCGCTTACTTGACTCTTATCATCTGTTTGGAGCCAGGTATAAAACCCTCCATCGTGGCGTCTTTACTCTTCCCACTCAAAGCCTTGCTGCGGCTGTGCCATAAAGTCCGTCACTTTCCTCTTCCCTTGCTCTAGTATGCAGCGACCAACGATCACAGTCCTTCGTATTCGCTCACCTGCAGACGCCCATGTCATCTTTCATGCTGTTTCGCTCAATTTGCTACCTATGGTTTCCCGGCGACTAGACACAGAAGAACGTCGATCTATATCGTCAGGCTGCGTGTTCGTTTGGGAAGAAAGGGGATCTAATGCGGAAGCTACTGGAGTAAGTCGAAGTGAAGTCTTACTGGTATAAAGAAGTGTTACTGACATGCGATGCGTTTCACAGCTGGGAATCGAGCGCTGGACAGACTCCATACGATGGGGTCCAAGTAGAGTCAAGGACGTAAGTGACTACAACATCACAAGTGCCATCCCTCACGTTCTGGTCAGGATTTCTTATTTTACCATGAAAAAGAGCCTGAGCCGACTGAATTGGAGCTCTTGGGTGGGGCTACTGGAATGTTAGCGTTATTTTTCTACAACATTCGGTTAAACTGACATGACTGTTTGCAGGCAACAAACGGGTCGCGGATGCTTCAGAGAAAACCTCATCAAGCAAACATACTCTGTATTCGTCGAGACTTCTCGAGGCCGACGCAAATGGCACCTGAGTACGCCCCGTTTCTTTGTTCTCCGTACAACCTGGCGTTATGCTAATGCTCATCGACGTGTAGTTGCCTACTTTACCCAAGACTCCATGGAATATCTCCGAACCATCGACGATATACCTGCTTTGGCAAATCTGCATGTCCCACCGGGAAAGTACACCACAGCACGAACCGGAAAGGCACCCAGACGTGCTACAGCTACATCCGATCCTTCATACAACTATCCGTACCACACGACAGTGCACAGACCTTATCCAACGCCAACTCCCACACAACCGATGGTCAACCGGGCCCGGTCACGGTCATCATCATCCGAAACGCTTGCGCCCTTGGAATACCTGGAAAATATACCCCCACCCAAAAGACATCCAATCGACGAGGAGGCGCTTATGCTATTTAGCACGGCCGCGTAAATCAGTTGTGGTTTACGTAGGTATCCTCGAAAGGGGATGCCAGGGTTATACCTGATGATACTAGCGAGTTATTCTGAATGTTTCATCACTTGATAGTTTCCAGATCAGACTCGTCGCGCACAGGGCAACGTCCGGGCCACGTCTTGGAAGTCTCTATCTGGATGTCCGCTTTTGGAACTTTATCTTCTTTCGCACTTCGCTCTCGATGCTTTCTCGTAACTCGATACTGTTTATATTGCTGTGTTTTAAGTAGACTGTAAGGACCACTGTAACATATCCACGTCTTGTATGAATTAAGAACTTTGCATTCGTACTTGGGTCTGAAGGGTCGATACATATGACGACGAAATGGTCTTCGACGGTTTTTCATCTTTCGTAAGAATGAGTTGGCAAGGTCCACGGATTCCGGTTGTATGTCGCGTGTGTATGGAAACATCTATTTGGGGTGATGACAAAAATCTTGACACCCGCCCCATCCTGCCCATCCCTGAGAGGCCCAAGGACTGAGGATCCGGAATGACCAAATGTTCTTGACCCAGATCTGACTAGTACCATCCTCACAGATGATATGCCCCAATCCTAGCGATGGACCGAAGCGCTGGTTTGATGTTTGCCATGACCCAAGGGCGGCCTGTGCGTATTGCAAGAGAACCGATTATCATCCCAGATGATATGTGATCTTGCGGCGCAATGAGTGACCATCTTCGATATCAACAGAACCTGGCAGTGTTGCATAGAACAACACTTTCCTAGTCTGTTGGGCGTTTGTTGGAATCACAAGCTCACCATTAGAACATTGATTCCTCCTTGAAGAGATCTTGTTGAACCATCCATCACATCTCACATAGTCGTTCAATAGGTGGTATAATGATATTGTTATATACGGTGCACATGGCCGTGCCACAAACGGAAATCTGAGGCCACGACGGCCGCGATGAACATCAAGGATTGCTCAAGAACTTGATTGGCCGTGATACCTGAACACTTGAGGGCGACAGAAATAAGTTCGTTGACGGCGGTCAAGAGGCGTGTTTTTGCGGTTCGGTAGATAGCTCAGAAGCAAATAAGCTGTATCAGCGATAGGCGTCTAGGCGTCTAGGCTCTGTGGAAAAATGTGAGAACTCACTTTGACGCCTTCGATGCTATCTTCACCCAATAGGACATAAAGGGAACGACATCCGTCATACTGCAATAGTAGGCTGAGAACTCTGTCGTCAATGAAGCGGGAGTAGCTCGCACGAACAGGTGAGCATATAGAGTCCAGCGGCGAGCCTGCGTAACCAACCTGTGACCCATGAACATTCCTAACCCCAGTAGAAGTTCGTTGGCTTCTTATCTCATGGAAGAGATGCATCGCTCGTCTTAAACCCCTCAACCCCCTGAAGGCGTGTGGCAGCTGAGCTTAGAAGCCAGCGAGAAGAAACGTTGATTCATTGAGTCTTGCCCTGCTGGTGTATCGTGATTATCCACTGTTAGGAGAGGCCTTATGCAGGTGAAAATGAAGGAAGCAATCGACTGTATACAAAAACCTTCGACCGTGGGCTAAGTAGCTATCCGTAGCATTTCCGAAGGGGGTCGTGTCAAACGAAACCGAGCAAAGATAAATATGGATCCGGAGTTTTTTCGGCGTCCGATATGATACATTTGATGCTGCATGTCCAATTGCGGGATTGTAGCCAACATGAAGGCGTTGAGCAGTGTGATGCCGACGCATGAGTTTTCTAGACTGCTCAATGCAAACCACATGAGCTGGAGTACATAGGAAGAAGCCGTTCTTCACCCTTCCGACGTGGGCTTGAGCGCACCCTCGAAGTGTCAGAGATCATATATCATCGCTAAGACGTACCACTTTTGCCTGTTTTGCATGTGTTACCAAACAGAGGTCGGTATTTCTTCCGGTTACGCTGATACGCTTGAAAAGGGCAAAGACAGGTACATGCCGATAGAACAATCACAGAGACGACCTAGGTAGCAGAGAGGGAACCGCAGTGAGGCGTTGTCGACAATGAACTGTGATATACTGGAAAACAAATTTTTAAGAGTTTAGAGTTGTCGCGGTCGGTCCCTTGAAGGTTAGAGATCAAGATTCTCAAAAAAAGCAAGCGTGGGCTCAGAGCGCCGTAAAGCCGGTGATGGCATGACCCTGGCATGGACATGTATACGTATAGCGAGAGTGGTGAGAACGGAATGGTCTAGTCAGGATTCGGTTGTCATTAATGATCTTCTCTTGGTGTATGTCTTGACTTGTTGACTTCCTTGACGAAAACTTCCTCCCTCTTGACATCGCCGGAGGAAACTTACCTGCAAAATGCTTCACATGCAGCAGCCGACATGTGCAAATACTCGAATCAGGTCCACCAATGACGCCCATAAAATCTTCTATGCTGTTCAGCACGGTGCTTTGAAGATGATTACAAGACGATTGGACGCAGATGAGAGGCTCGCCTTGACTTCTGGGTGCGTTTATGCTTGGGAAGAGCGGGGGCCACACACCGAGATTACGGGACTAGGCAAGTGACGGCCCATAGCAGGTCAAATTAATGGCTAATGTTCATCTTTGAGTAGGAATCGAACGCTTTACAGAAGGTAACGACTCACCTCTTTCTTCGGTGTAAAAGAAAGGTAATGACCAGCCGAACCAGGTCGACGATGGAGTCCATCTCGTGTCCGCGACGTGCGTAATTTGCCTGTTGCCTGTCGTTCGAACCGCTCATTCCGCTTCCCACATTCATACAGGAATTTCTCTTCTACTATGAAAAGTATGCGCCAGATGCGACTCAAGCAAGGTTCGATTTCCTCGAGTTCACACTTTAATCGTAATTCTAAGAGACATTTGTTCAGTTCGTCCGAAAAACAACATCCTCCTCGGGATTGGGATCCCTTAGTCAAGCAAACGTACTCTGTCTGGGTAGAAACCGAGAAAGGGCGAAGGAAATGGCATCTAAGTGTGTATTTTTGTGATCCAGAGCTTCATGTGTGCTGACGTTGCATTTAGCGGCATATTTCACGCAAGCTACAGTAGACCGGTTGGGCACTGTAGATGATATTCCAGGAGTTGGAGATTTGACGGTTCCAGAAGGCCATTTTAAAAGCACCAGAATAAAGAAAGGCGCAAACAAGATGGATGAAGCAAACTCGCATCCAGTGGAAGGAGGCAGCCATTCAAGTTCGTCCGGCTCATCACGGATGTTTGCTCCATTCCCAGCACCTATTTCACCGACACAGAACAATTCTTCCACTCTGCAAAGCATACATATGTTTCAGCCATACCCCAGTGCTAGCCAGAGCAACTCATATCAGCCAGCGTTGAGGGCTTCAGAGCCGTCAACGCCGTACACAGCTGCTGCGGCGTCACGGCGGTCTCAACATTATCACACTCCAGAGTCAGCTCTGTCTTCGACCACCCCCATCCCAAATTCATCTCATCCTGCAAGTTGGACACCGCCACCCCCAAGAGAACCTCGCACTGGATCAAATGACCAGTCCTTGAGGCTAACGATTCCGTCTTCCTCTTATACTCCTTCCACAACACACGCGACAGCTACTTCTCCCGTATATCAACCATCACCAAGTCAGGCGTCTCCTCATGTTTCGCACCACCCTGCATGGTATCCGTACCCTAAATCGCAACATGAAGGATTCGAAACCACTCAACCTCCGAAGAATTACCAGTCAGGCTCGCCCGACGTGCATCACAACACTTACCCTGAATCACATTCGTCACGGAGCTATCTACCGCCCAACTATCACGCACCTTCACCCGTACGCCCAATGTCCTCACAGCTGCCCTCTGACACCGTCCCATCAACACCGATTGTCGCATCCGATTCCACTTATTCAGCTCCGGCACAACGTGCCGTCTTTCCTCCCATGCAAGCACATCCATTAAACGATTTGACGTCACGCTACACTCCTCGCCCTGCGACAGGCTTTGCCCAACCGCTCCCTGTTCCACTTTCTTATCCAGAAGTGGAATGCGTATCCCCTGTATCCTCAGCATCGGGCTCGGGCGGAAGCTCAGTTTATGCTGCTCAAATAGGCCACGCGCACAACTACAACTACCTCGATACCGCGCAGCAACCCACGTTCGACCATCCTCCGTCGGAGCGTGGCGGGGAAATTGGACCACAACGTGATTTGGCGCCTCTCACCCACTTGCAAAGACCCCATCCTTACAGGAGACATCCTGGTGACGATAAGACTCTCCGATTACTCGCAGGACGGGGGTCCGAACTGGAACTGTGAGCATTGGCATTTTTTTTACCCGTAGGTCGTTTGATCACCTATTGCAGCTTTCTATTCACTGACCGGTAACTGAAGACGCACCCCATTTCCTCAGATACCTAGGCGTGCGTGTGTTATTGTATTGTACTGTTGCTGTTGTATCATATCTTTTGCTTTTTTTGCTTTCTCTCGCTATCACGGCTACTTTGCCTGTTGTAGATGGCGCTTATTTGCTAAGGACGCTTCTCTGATTTCTGATATAAGTGCGGACTCTTTTCGCCTGTTTTTTGCACAACTGTTACTATTGTACCGTTAGCTTTTTCTTTGCTTTCGTATCATGCTACAGGTCTTCAGGGTCTTTGGGTGGATATGCTTACTTTTAAGGATACTGTACTGGCTCGGCACCCCGGAATTCGTTTGTAAATGGCCTGTCTAGCCTAATACATACCTACACCTTATTTTGCAGCTCCCGACGAATGCGAAAGGAGACGGTTTCGCTCAAGGTCAAAGCCACGAACTACGGGTATACCTCCCGCGCCACGATCGCTTGTTAGCGTATTAGCCCTGAGGCCTGAGTCTTGGCGGCCCCATTTCATTTCGCTCGACGTTGTTACAGCAATCTGCATTAACTCCAAGTCAGGTCCGAGGGTGGCTCGGATATATCCTGAAATACCTCACTTATTCGTCAACATAAAAATTCATATTCTAGGAGTTTGGCCAATGCCGGTGAATACCAAACTTTGATTTCTGAATTCGTTGATACACAATGGTTGACGAAATCACTGGGATGACGATATTGGTGTACGCTGAGCGCTGAATGTTGAACGTTGAACGCTGGACATTATCGGGTCCGCCAGTACTAGACTGGTAACCGAAAGTCCGAGTCATGGACCGGGGTCCAGTGTACGTTGCTGGTGCCATCGGAGGTCCATCAAACTCTTGATTCAAACATTGATGTCAACACATAGTCTCGTGTACGACAGACTCGACGTCTTTACTGAGAAAATTTTCTCAGGAAATCCACTCGCCATCGTCCACTTGAACCCCTCCAAAACCATCTCCGCGGCCGAAAAGTTACTTATAGCCAAGGAGTTCAACCTCGCGGAAACAGTCTTTCTTCACGCACCGCTTCCTACTTCATTCGTCTTCCCCATCGATATCTTCGACACATTGGAGGAGTTACCGTTCGCAGGTCACCCTACTATAGGCGCGGGATGGTACCTGTTACAGAGATATCCGGAAATGGAGACTGTCACTCTCCGCACCAAAGCTGGTGATATCCCGGTCTACAAGGCGGAAGATCATCCTGCTGCTGTGCATCTTCGAATACCAGTTGATTTCAAGTGTCATGGCCTACATCCCCATTTGGAGTTGAAGGCCGCTCAACGTTTCCTGGATGCCGGCGACTACAAGAATGGTAGAGATGCATCGGAGCCTATAGCGTCGATTGTGAAGGGGATGACATTCATCCTTATTGAGCTAGTATCTGAGGAGGCTTTGGCCAAGGTGGTGCCGCACAGCAAGAGATCCGAGGTCTCGAGAGACATCGTGGGCGATTGGTACGGGTTCACCGCAATTTATTTCTACGTGATCCTTCCAGATGGGAAGGTCAGAACGCGCATGTTTGACGGGCCGGTGGAGGACCCTGCAACAGGTTCTGCGGCATCTACACTGGCCAGCTACCTTGCCGTGAAAAGAGGTGTTCCTGGGATACAGAACTTTGACATTGTACAGGGTGTAGAGATGGGGAGGCGGAGTGCAATTGCCGTGAGCGTTGATGTGAGCAGTGACGGCGAGGTGATGGAAGTTGATTTGGCGGGTAGTGCAGTCATGGTTATGAATGGGAGAATAGAAGGGATAGGCCGATGTGACCGGTAAATATGCTGATAGTAATACATAGCGAATAGCGGATGTAGCGACCGGGAAGACGCGTCATCACTGCTGGCAGATGGTACTATTTCGTACTATCCAGCAATGTGCAAAGCGGAGTCCTGTGCACGCGATACATATGAGATATCATTTGCATAATCGCACAAATGAACACACCGGATTTGACTACAGAACCTTCGTTTTGCGGCGACCCTCGGCCTCCCAATTTATACGCAAGATAGTAGTATGCCAAAGCCCAAAGCAAGACCATCGCTAGTGCCTTCACTAGCTTCTTCTTTGTCTCTCTCCATTTGGCGATCCTCCTCCGTTCAGTGGTCAGCTCCGTTATGCAGGCTTTGGCAGCTACACTGAGCACATCTGTGATGCCGTAGTCGTTTTTGGAAGAGCATTCGACGTAGAATTTAGGGGGAGGCTGGAGTTTGAGAGATATTGCTATTCCCTAAAAGAACAAGAGATCAGGGGGATTAGTCGTCAAGGTTGAAGGATCCCAATACAAACTTCAAACTTGGGAACCGGTCGTTGGTCTGTCTTTCTAAGTCGCTCAATTACTTGGGGATCCTTTCGCAGGTCAACCTTGCACGCCACGACGATAGTAGGAACTGTCGATCCTGATTCTTTAATCCTTGGAGACCACTAGATGATAAGGCTCAGCTCGTTTTCAGAGCTACAGATCTGCTTTACTCACTTTGGCTCGGACCTCCTCCAATGACCCAGGATCATCAACCGCAAAACATAGCATCACGACATGCGCCTCGTGCAGCAATGCATTCAAGACATCCTCTTCCTCCTCTCCATTAGTGTCACGTAAAGTAAAGTCCACTCTCTGCTCTTCGACCTTGAATTGCGAAAGTTTCTCTTGGTGTGAAGAATCGTCCACTACTAACTGTTTTGACAAGAGATTGGGGTGAAGACACGGTTTGGACGGGTTGTACGCGTCGAAATATACTCCAGATTTGAATACACTCAGCAAGTTTGTCTGTGTACAGACTGAAGGGTCAGTTCACAAGTCGAGCGTATGTCGAGTCGGACTCGTAGGGAAAGACTTACTTTACCACAGCCATTCTTGCCAAGAACCAGAGCTGTCCTCTTGAATATCGTGTTCTCTTCGCCATTCGACATCGCAGGGTGAGAGTTAGCGACAGCTCACAACGAGATTTGAAGGCAAAGAGTGTCATGGCAATGGCGGCAGTGCTAGTGCTTAGATGCTTGAAGTTGAAGTGGTCACTGTTCTAATTCACAATTCACATCAGACGCTGGCGTTTTCTCACAAGTCATCGCATGGTTCAAGCCTTCAATTCAAGGAATAGTTACTCTCTACTCAATAAACAATAAGTATATTGACCTGAGATAATGTAGTTACAACGGCTGAGCGCTGAACCCTATGGGGTTTTACGACGCCTCTCGCTTGTCCTCGCATGAAAGACGCGTAAGAGGCACGCTTCTTTGCACGTTCCTTCTACTTTTCCCTCGTGAACACCCCGTGGGTACCTACAACTCGGTCCATGTCTAACATATTCGAGCCACGGTAGCTGCAGATGGAAATACATGCTTGATTGAAAGTGTCGGGCAAACCTCGGCAAGCATCTCAGATAGACCAATCTCATCCAGGGATGGTACAATTGAACGTTGAGCTTTTCCCAGTCACAGGAATGCTCCCGAGATAAGGAGAAGGCGGGGTTCCTTAAGTTCCTTTTCGCGTAAAGGTATACCATCATAGATACCCTTGATAGACCAACACTTTCGCGGGAGATGCAGGATCGAAGATCTGGGTCCCCGAAGCAGACATGATGCAATTGCCGGATGCTCGATAATCTGAATCATTTGACTGTTGGATGATGAGTGTGCGGCGACCAGATGCAATTGCAATAGACATAGGCTAAACCTAGCATCTCCTAGCATATGAGGCAAAGCATTTTTTCGGGAAGATCTTTGAATATAGACAAATCTGCAGTTTGAGCGGCCCATCATTCCATGAATGAACGTTCTTGCTTGCAGCCTAGTTGTCTAGGGTGAGTCTTCTCTAGATTCGTCTCCAAATCAGGGTCTGACTGAGCTAGAGGCAGATGGTCAGCTTCTGAGGTGAGTAATAAACCCTTTGTTGTTCAGTAGCTCGCGGAATACAGCTACACAATTCATGAGGGCGGCACGACTTTCACAAATCCTCAAACGCACCATTGGAGGACTTTCTTTATGAGCTTAAGCCATCGCTGATATTCTAAACACGGTCATATTTCCCTCGAGTGTCAAGGTTGCGGAAGTAGCATCTTCTGAGCAATAAGTTGCACCTAGCCGCCGAGTTTCAAGGTGCAGATACAATTCTTAATGCGACGGTAACTCACTGGTATCCTGGAGCATCCGTGTTCAATTCACCTACTCCCCGTGATGTGATGTTTATAAATGCGCCGGAGGTGGTCACACCGTAGGTAGATGGAAGAGGAAGAAGTTGAACCAGGCCATTTCCAATTCGGCAACACTCCAACTTCAAACCGTCACCATGACGGGTTTCAAATTCTCACCTACACTCAACCTACACTTGCAAAACACACAGAGATTTCCTCATAAATAGAACTGAGGAGAGGAGCTGCCGGTAAAAAGGTACGTGGTTCATGAATTCCATTTTCCAAATATTTTCCGAACATTTTCTCACCTAGCCCACTGCGAAAACCCCTCGTCATGAACACTCACTCAGCGGCCACCGTTCTTCTCCGAAAGTCGTAAATCACTATCACTGACATTATTCCTGTCAAGACATTGAATGCCCTACTTGTGCAAGGCTCCAGGTTCAATGATATAATCCCAGCATCCTCGTTAGAAACCCCTCTGCAGCGAAACTTGAGCGAAATCCAACCATCGAACACAGAAGAAGCATGGTAGTTGCTATGGGCACCCAAGGACACCTTAAACGTGTAACTGAATGCTTCGGATTTACAAGTGCTTTCATCTGTCAGACCCGTGTCAGACCGCGTTACTGTTTCGCAAAGTGCTCAGATCTTCCGTGTTTTAGGCTTAATATGCATAAATACCCGTGTTGTCGGAAATCTAACATCCCTTTCCTGCGATGTTCTTTCTGCGAACCCTTCCGTTCTTTTTCCTTGGAGTCGCAGGAGTATCTGCACAAACGCCTCCCAGCCATCTGCCAGACGTTGAACCAGGATATTTCAATGCCAGCGCAAGCATCCTCATCAATGCACCCATAGAGAAGGTCTGGCAAATCTTGCTTGACTTCCCGGCCTACCCAGAATGGAATCCGTTTGCAAGGTGAGTCGCTATCACCCCAAATCGATAACTCAAGCTGACCAGAAGAGGCAGACAACAAGTCATATACGACAAATGGTTTCTTAAACCACTCGAGGACCAGACCGCACGAGAAGGCCTTAATATGATCATTACATCCCAAATACCTCCTCTCGAAGGTCCAGTCAACGCCGATACACCAAATAACCTCCTCAACACACGTTATTCGGGCGAAAACATCACCCATGTGAACACACCAGAACCTTACCAGGTCGCATGGAAGTTTCATCCCTCGCCTGATTTTGCGCTGAGTGCGGAGAGGTGGAGTGCGTTGAGCGTGTTTGAAGGACAGACGTTTTATGAGTCGAGGGAGGTGTTTGGTGGGCTATTAGCACCGGCGGTAGAAGTGACGCAGGCTGATGGATTGCGCAAGGGCTTTTTGGCGCAGGCAAAAGCATTGAAAGATAGGGCTGAGGGTCTTCCATGATATGCTACATACTGGTTCACGCTCGATAACCTGCTCGGACAAAATTAAACAGTTTAACAATGATTAGGCGAAGGGATGAAGTACAGTGAGCCCAGTAAAGGTAAACTAAATGGTATATCGATACAGTATCATCAGTGCTCCAAGGAGAATACCAGGAAGTATGATACAGGGAAGGGATACAGGGAAGGAACCAGGCATATATCATCATTTTAAATCGTTCGTAACGGGCAATGAATATCATTATCGTTCGTGGGGTATCCTTGGTATACGTTGCTCGACGCTCAGCCATGGCGACCAAGAGCACGAGCAGTCTTGCTAACAACTTTCGCCTCGGCCTGTTTGAGTTTGGCACGACGGGCACTGTCAATCGATGCGTTAGTTGGGTATGGTGGTAAAGTTAAAAACGAGCTTACTCTTCCTCGGCCTCTCTTTCCAGCATCTTGACATGATCCCTAGCTTCCTTGACCATGGCTCTTGCAGCCATCAAGGCCCTATCAGCTTCCTTCTCGGCTACCTCAGCGTCCTGCACCTTCTGTCGGGCAGCCATGATGGTGGGGTCATTGGAACTATTGTGGTTTCCGAAGCTGAAGAATCCGCCAGAGTTTCCTGAGCGGACACTTCCGGTACCAGTTCCACTACGACCCAAAGAGGAGTCGTCAGAAGACGAACGACGGTGGAAGAATCCACCACGATGAGAGTTGCTTGTCGAGGGTTCGGGGGAGACAGAACGACGACGACCGCCAAAGAGCGTACCCTTGCGAGTGGGTGAGCCGCCGTTCTTGTGGGAGGTAGAACGGGAACGGTGAACACCGTCGGCTTGGTCGCGTTCGTCTGGGTTAGACTTGAAGAGAGGCATTACAAGCTTTGGTTTTGAGTGAAATGATTAGAATAGTATGAAGTATGTACGTGAAGGCGGCTCAAAGGCAGCTTTTTAACGAGGTAGAGAGCCACTCTGCGTCACTGGGGACCATAACAGCGTGTACACGCCATTATGGAGCGCTCCTCATTCAATTGGTTCCACTGTCGTCATACCACAGGTCGCTCCGTGAGGGCTGTGTGTTGCCTGATCACCAGGTCGAGGGGTTGAGAATTTAGAAATGCTGTTGAGGGCTCGTGTAGCACGTTACCGAGACGGCACCTGCAGAGATTCTACTTGATTCCATTTGCCTGTATACACAATCCCAACAAAATGTAGTAAGCTGTCAACGGCCCTCGAAGAATTATTAGATGCTGTACCAAGAAAGTATAAAGGGAACGGTATCGGGTTATAGAGAGATGACAATTCACTTCCCATCATCATGTCCCAGCCATCCCAACAACGCCAACGTGATCTCTAATCTTTGCAATCTCGCTCGCGGTCAGATCGCCTTTACTAACTCTCAAAAACTCTTCCCAGGCGTTCAAAGCGTCAGCTTCGTTCTGAAATTCGGACCTGGAAAAAATACGTTTGGAGAGAGCAACGCAGAGAACGTGGATATTACTCACTTCAAGAATACCGACAGGCGCTCCCAAAACTCGGGCTTGGAAACCACTTCATGGTAAGATCCGCTTACGGCCTCCCTTGCAGAAGTCGTTCGAGGATCATCGATGTCAAGCTCGATATCCATCGGTTTCATTTGAGGGCTAGGATTGGGCGAGTCATTGGCAGGCGATGGGGATAACACGACCGACGGAATACGCTGGTGTCTTCTTCCGCCACCGCCGATTGGCCCGGCATCGCTGGTAAGAGTCGTCGCGGATTGCGAGGGAGTAATAGGAGCAGGTTGGGCAATAGCAGCTGAGGATGGTTTCGATGGATCCCAATCAAATCCAGTCTTCACCATTAGATTCACTACATCGCCGGCCTTGATCGGGTACTCCTTGAGAAGCTTGTTATCGGCTAATGCCTTGCCTTTATGCAAGAGACGCTGCGCATCGGCTGGCGGTGCGTGGTTGGATGACGTTGCAAGAGACGTGGATTCAAAGAGCTGCGCTTTAATAGAGGCAATCGTGTCGGTTGGAAGTACCGATAAAGTGAATGTCGCAGCAGGTTTGGCAGATTTGATAGTTATGGTTATGGACTCTGTTTATGAAACAATGAGTTCAGAAGATTGCGTATACTAGATATCACGCACCGTTTGAAGCCGGTTCATCTTTACCCTTCCTCTCTGGTGCAGGTGGTATAGGCACCTATGCAACGAGGTCAGGGCCTAGTAAGTACGTGTCCAAATTTTGAGGTGCAACGAAATACCTGTAAGACAGGAATCCTGCTCAGGGAGTTCTCTGGCGGCTGCTGATAATCGTCAGCGTAGGTTACAGGCTGAGTCGAAATAGTGTTCGAGAAAGTCTTGATGAACGCAATCTCCGCTTGTTCTGACATGGCCTACTTGCTGATGACGGTGATGATCAAGGTCCAGAAGCAAAACGATAGAATTGCGGGATTTTATACTAGAAGAAAGCTGTTGAGCTATGCAGGTTTTAAGTGAGAAACATAAGAAAACGCGTACCCGAATCCGTTATCCCGAATGTCGTGGTCAACAGCAAAGAACTGGACCGGGACCAGCGCTTATATATCTCTTCCACGACTCCCACCTCGAGGCTTCTTCACTACTCAGCTATTTTGAAAATTCAATCGATTTCGACATAATGCAGATTTTGCGTACTGGGACCAATCTGTCGTGAGTCCTGAGTTTCTGGCTGGATGTCGTGGAATTTCAGATAAAGTCGTTCGGAATGAGTACTGTATAGTAAGTCCATCTGCCACAAGATATTTACCAAGTTACTTATGATAATACCTTCATTCCAGGTGTCACCTCCGTGATAGACCTATCGTGGGTAGAACACCGCTATCGAAATTTGAAGCTCGGATCCGAGGCCTCGAAATCTTCAATACTTAAGCTCAGAATGGTGAATGGGAACTGGTCAAATCTCGGTCTGCTCGAGGGGTATAAAATTCGACTCTGTTCAGGATGGCTTGGTATTGGCTGCCGTAAGTACCGACTCACCAATGTCTGCTTTAACGTGTAAAATCCTCACAAATATCATCTCTCCTGGATAGTGCTCCTTTTGGATTCAAGGTCAACATCATACTTAGTACGTTGTATAGCCTTCGGAAGGTACGAAATGAACTGTCGTTGTCAGAGTCAATATGTACTGGTGGATCATCTTCCGAATAATGTGCGAGTATTCGCTTGGGTAGGCAAGGGGTGCCTCTCGTGCTCTTGAAACTCCTACATGATATCACCAACTCAAGTTCAATTTGAAGCCATACATTTCTACATTATCTCCCTGCTTCTTCCGCCCCCGGGTCATATCGGACTGAGGGTACGTTCTCCCACTAAGAATGTCCACAACTGAAACAGGTTTACTGAAGGCAGACGGCCCAAGGGAATTGGATCAGATTATACATCACGACGAAGAGAGCACAAGCGTAATACCGACACTGCAATGCCCCAAAACTCAAATGCAAGTCTCATGTCGATTACCATTCTGGCCTTAGGATGTACGCCAAGCCTTTACTAAGTATGGCTCGTCCATACGGGCCCTTCTTTCCATCGAAAATGATGTTCCCGACAGGAACGCAAGCTTTTGTGAGGACTTGAACCTTTCTCATGCGCTCCGAATCGTGATACGGTCATTCAAAGTATGCAGCTTGTTTCAGATAGATCACCAGTAGGGGGTGCCGGATGCGTAAATTCGGAAGCAAAGGGTACCGAGGAGTTATTACAGGTTATTACCTACCGAAACGCTCGACATTCTTTCTCTCGCTTCCTGGTGTGGCTGTCTGGCTGTTGTATATATCCGGCCATATGTGAGGCCGCACTGCCAGCAGCGGAAAGTTGTCATTTTATGATAGGTAAGCTCAACCTGGTCTAATGCATGCAGTTGTCGAGTAATTTATCCGATATACAGCTCGTCCGATTCGCAACACATGCTTTTCTTGGACTTAAAGAATTGTTTAGTCCGGTTCGGCTTGGCTGAGGTGTTTCCCGACTATGAGTCACTATTCATTTGTTCATTGATTCTGTCACTCTAGGTTTTCGAGTTGCAACATCCAGGCTTTGGATGCATCTTTCGATGGCTGTGACACTCTACGCGCCAATAATATGTGAGGTACCCGCTCATATCTTGGCTAAAAGAGGGTTGTATTTGATGAATGCGTAGCTTGTGTGAATTGTCCTGCCATCGTTTATATTGAAACGACTCTGGTTTAGTGCGGGCACGCTCCTCTGCCACTGCTATACAAGATGAGGGATACATTATTTCTTCCGAGAATGGTGCGTTTTATCCAGCGGGAGCTTAATGTGGCGTGATGCTATCGTTTCAATGTGACGACCACTGCAGAGAGGTTTCTTCCCACTCCATCTAGCAGTCGAGGAAATATTCGGTAGCAATACTACCGGCGGCAAAATTGCAGCCAATACGCTACGAAAAGAATACCATCCCTCGAGCAGTTAACTTGAAGCTCTGGTACGATACCCATTCCATACACTGTGACGGGACCTATAGGTCAAAGCAGGTGCCAACTTTTAGTGGTTCCTAGAAGTTTAAACTGACTGTTCCCACAAGCCCGCCGATCTGGCCACGTTCCATAGCTCTGACCTGGTTGCGATGGGAGGTATGTATTCGCCAATAAATTCTCCGGCTTGAGTCTGCTCGTCTAATACATAGACTTACATAGACCACTTTATGTAGGGCGACACTCTCGTAATAATCTCGCTTCGTACATGGACGTCGTGGCGTTGATCACCCTTGGTTCAGCGAGTACAAATTTCGGGGTGTGACTGGTAGTCGACGCATCACAATCTCCCCCCTTGTCCACTTTGTCCAACCATCCTAGAAGCATAATATGTCTCCAGTACCGGGAATTCCGCATGATATTTCCTACATGTAAGCTCTGTGTTCAATACCTGTTCCCAGTAAACGCTCATCTCTTTATAGCACAGGTCCAATAGTAATGACTCCAGCTATTAGCCGCATCCCTATTATCACTGACTTGAAATCTTCATATCAGATCGTAACTTTTATGCTCGGACAAATCCTCTATGGCGTGCAAATCCTTCAAGTCTGTGAGCACGTATTGCTTCGTGCGATGGTCCGGAAGCTTACCCTCTTCCAGATCTGTACTACCTATCATTTCCAAAAGACAAGACTTTCGTCAAGGCGATGGTCTATGCCGTCTTCTTCCTTGACACCCTACAGACTGTCATATTCTTCCGTGACGCTTTCCAGGTCTTTGGATACGGCTTTGGGGATTTGGCCAACTTCAAAAAGGCTCATCTATCTGGGTTTAGCGTGCCTATCCTCACTGGCATGGGTAAGTCAGCCTCTCAATTGTATTCGCACTCGGTGTTCGTTGACCAGAACTAGTTAGTTTCATAGTCCAGTGTTTCTACGCCTATCAGATCAATGTTCTTTCCCGTTCGAAGATATTGGTTGGAGTCATTGTCACGGTAAATCCTTATGGACCTTTGTTGGTCGGCGTATCTAAATCACTACCTATTTGTAGATCGCTTCGACCCAGTTGATCGCTTCAATAGTGGAAGGCGTCCTTGTGTTCAAGATCAATAATCTTTCCACGCTACAACGTCTCTCTTTCATCCAGTGCACGGTAAGATAGTCATGAAAGCGATCTTGTGACATCCACTTACACGATTCGCAGGTTTGGCTCGGTGCGTGGAAGAACAGGCGACTCTCCGTGTCTACTGACAAAAAGTAACGATAGCTGGCTCCGCATTATGCGACACCATTATCGCAGTTGTCATGACCATCTATGTAAGCATCCTTCGATTTGTCTTCCATTCAGGCTTTCAACATCAACCCAGCTCATGAGGGCCAAAACCGGCATGAAATCAACGAACCTCCTCGTCAAACGCTTAATACGTCTTGTGATTGAAACAGGTACGGCAACAGGTGAGAAGCATCCCAAAATTGACCACGTTCAAGTATTGAACGCAATCCAATTACAAGCTGCGGTTGCCATCATCGACTGCATCCTGTTTATCGGAGTTCAGAAGTATCCGTTCCACACGTTACCGTCTAGGTGTTTAGCAAAGGTCTACGCCAACACATTGATGGTCATCCTAAACAGTCGGATACGCATCACTGGGAGCAGGGATGAGTCGAAGCTGAATCCATCTGTTATCAACAACGTCTCTTCCGACCTTAGGTTCGCCTCTATGCTGAGCAAGCAACAAAACAACACCTCTGAGGATACCGAGAGCAGCAGTAGATCGGATGGGGGTATCGCGAGTAGGATCCAGTACTCTAGACACACTGTTGGGGAACGCATGGTGCCTCTGGAAGAGATGAGCGTGAGTCTTGCAATTTTCCTACTTTCGTCTTGTCTCAACCTTTCACATTGAATAGTCTGAACCTAGTGGTAACGACGATATGAAGCCTTGAACTAGATAGTTCGTATCTGATATAGAATTGTAGCCTTACTTGTTTTATTGGGAATACAGGGTGCATTTGCTGACATGCGGTGGGGCAAGAACTTCTATTCCTTTGCGGTTATCTGTTGTGCGGCAACCCTTTCAACTGCTGCCTCGATTGGTTCGTCACCACCAAGGAGATCAAGCCAAAGACCACCAACATCGTTCCTCTTCAAAAGCTCCACCGCTGTGGCCGCTACGTCGTCCCTCATCACACTCCCAGCCTTCCTAGCCTTCCCCAAGTCGACCTTCCCTGTTCCAGGATCGTCGATTAAACGGCCTGGGCGTACGTATATGTCCTGCCAATCCGGATTTCTTCGTTTTCCGATTCTCCTCGTACAGATACTCGTCAGTGTTGAGTCTGCATTGGCAGTAGACTCCTATGTTGCTCCACGACTGCTTGAACGTTGCAATATCATCGCCATTCCACCACGATGCCGGCTCTCGGTGGGCACTACTGGTGGAAACGATGAGGAACTTGGTCACAGAGGGTGCTTCGAGGGCCGCCTTGATGAACCGTTTGGCAGCGACTTCATCCACGGCTTTGGTACGTTCGGGTCCACCTTTACCACCCGCTCCTGTTACAGTGAACGAAGTGGATCAGAGCATGATGTGCCCATAGCGGCAGGCGACTCACCAGCCGACCAGACAACCCAATCAATATCTACCATCATCCGTGCAGCGACTTCATCATCTGCATCCTCGATAGATGCCACTACTGGTTCGACGAGCTTAATATTGTGTGTCGGTGCTAGAGCACGGATGTCTGCGATGTGCTCTGCATTCCGGACGACGGATACGACATGATGATTCTGTTCGGCAAGGAGTTTTGTGATACGAAGGGCAACTTTTCCGTGCCCGCCTAGGAGTAGAATCCGAGCCATGGGACTTGATGATGGTATTGGTGTGAGAGGTAGGTGCAAGTCAGAGGATCTCATGGCGTCATTGTCAACGAATATCCTGAGATTTGAGGGCCACCTTTGAGAACTCTGAGAAAGATGGTCAGACATTTTTTTCTCATCCGACTGGCTTGAACCGTGCTAATTACTCACCTGAATTCTACAATAATTCGAGGCGCAGTCTTCATTGGTTTATTGAATCAGGCCTTGGCCAGTCACCGCTTTCGACTCTGGAAGTTGAACCAATACTAATCTTCCTACGTGCAAATGGTTGTACTGTGATGTTCGGTGCCATTATGAAGGGTTCTGAGGTAGACCTATCAGTACAGGCCCTCGATGCTGGTGGTTAAAAGAGATAGATAGGATATAGATAATATATTTCCAACACGTGCATCGTACTCGTTGCTGTCCTAGCCTTCATCACCGGAGAGCCCTTTTACCTCTTTTTCCTCTTTTTCCATTATTTCCATCCCGTTTTTTCCCTTTCTTAGCAAGTCTCCAGGCCACATCACACGCGGAGATCACAAACTTTCACTCACTAAAAATAGCAGCCAATCCATACCGGTTTCATCTCGGGAAATCCGCCTTCTATCTTGCCCGACTCTATGCGACTCATGCGTCTATTGCTTCTTCGAGCTCGATGCTGTAGACACAGTTCCATTATCGGGAACGTGTTTCTTACATAAAGTGCATGTTTGCAGTAATTCGGAGCCTTCGGTTCTTTCCAGTCAACAAAAGGGCCCACGCTTCCCTTGCGCTACGCGCTCACTCCCAGCTGCATAGCACGTTGCAACTTGGCCTCTTGGACGAGCCATAGCTCTTGGCGCATTTGATTTCTCCCATTCATCATGCCAACCTACCGAAGACTCCAGCAGTATGCGCTGGCCATCAGCGTCATCAGCATAGTGTATTGTGCAGCTGAAGGTGCCGTCTCAATTGGTCTTGGCGCAGAATCTTCATCCCGTTCTTTGGTCTTCTTCGGTATACAGTCAGGTATAGAGGTCATCTCGGCTGTCATCGTCTGCTGGCGCTTCAGGAATGTTGCGCCCCCTGGAGAGGAGAAACAGGTTGTTCTGACTCCTCGAGAACTCCGGTAAGTATTTGATATCCTTCAAATAGTCGTTGTCTTCTTCTCGGTTGGTAATGGATCTGACTACGACTTGGAAACGCAGATTCGAGAAGACAGCTACCATTGGTATCGCATACCTCCTTATCGCCCTGTGTCTCGCTACGGAAGGAACTGCGATATTCGGCTTGGTGACACATGACGAGCCTACCACATCCAATGCGTCGTTAATCATATCGGCATCTGCTCTACTTTTGATGGTCGCAATATGGATACCTAAACGTTATCTGGCTCGTGCACTCAACAGTAGTACCATGCAAGGAGAAACTCAATGCTCCCTTTCCTGCATTCAAATGACAGTCGTCTTGTTTCTCGGTGCCTTGATATTCAAAGTGTGGCGAGGTGGCTGGTGGGTTGATAGTGCTACGTCGGTGGTGTTGGGTTTGTTGTTTGGTTGGGAAGGATGGAAGATGTGGCGATGGGCCACGAGTCCTGAGTTCGATGGTGGTTGCTGTAATCATTGTCACTCAAAGGAAGCCGGCGATTCGGAGGCCGGAAAGGTGGAGATAGAAGAGCGTTACAAAGATTTGTGTGGGTGCTGCCTTGCATCTGAGGAGTGTAGACTTGCAGACGAATGCAAATGCCCTACGCCCACTGATTCATCCGAGGTACGTGCCTTACTTTTACCTCTGGCAATCCTTGTATTGACACTACCGTAGACCTGCTGTGTGCCTGTTAGTTCAGACGGAAACAAATGTTGCACCCACGAGTATGTTGCGGGGCGGCCTGGAACCCCAGGCCAGAAGGTACGAACTTTAGACTCACCCACGGTTTGAGAATGCTTTGTTGATACTATAAACTAAAAGCAGCCGAATGAACCGCCGGTTGAGGTTGAGTCTAGACCCACCTCGCCACCGCCACCAACGAATACCGAAGATATGAAAGCCGAAAATTTAAATACGAAACCAAGCTGTTGTTCTCATTGCTAGATGCGCTACAATGTTGATCCTTACGATGCCCGAAGCTTTCTTTCCTTCTTCATGCACTACATTTTCTGTACTATATATCACGAATATCTACGTCCTGCTGCATTTCTTGTTACTGCATTGTCTCGTGCGTTAAAGACGCATAGTTTAGGTCTAGACAACAGAGCGGATGCATTTTTGTTCAACTCCGAGGACCCAGACACAAGATCGTTTATTACCTTCAACCGACCCATCGCGATCTTGTACGAGTAAGGTAGAGCCAAAGGAATAATTTCAGTAAGCAGATATAGACCATCCTTTGGACTATGAATTTAAGTCGATGAGCATACAAGAGGTGACAGTCAAACCAGGTCTATGAAATGAGCCTCAAAGGCGAGCTTCGAGCCGAACACTACAGGCTCTGATGTAAGAGGAGCGAGAGCGGGTGAAACAGGGTTTAAGAAGAAGAAGACGATTATTTGCACGTGTTGCGAAGGTTCCGCGGGTGGCGAAGGCGCGATCTAAAAGTCTCCTTTTACGCTTACCACCACGTTCCTTTATAACTCTGTAACCCTTCTTCGTTCCTTTGGATTCTTGCGCTCTCTTGATTTTACACTAGCCCCTTACCGTCGACCAGCCATGCCTCTCGCTCGCATCTCAAGCCGCACTTCATTGCAGTACGAGTCCCTTCCTCAATACAAGACTGACACAGTCGCGGTCTCTCCAACCTCATGGACAGGGATACTGGCAGGAAAAACGATCAGAAGGCTCCGTCAGCGTGCATCTCTACTCGCCATTCTTTTTCTTGCCATCTTATCCACGATCGTATTCGTCATTCATCACCCAGCACTCGTATCGTCTTTTGCAGCCGGTCAAACAGATTCTACCGCGTCAAAGCAGATCTCTCTGGCGTTGGATAACATGCTGAACTCCCGGTTAGCGGCGGAAGCGCTGGAGAAATATCAAAAGGCAACTGAAGGCCACCACCAGTTGTCATTTACCCCACGACAGGAGTTGGCTGCGGTCACTGGTTTCCTCACCAGCTTACCCCATAACGTTATACCATCCTTCGTCGACCCTTCGTCAAGTATTGACCCTCAACTCGTGCTCGATTTTGATACCAGAACTGCGCATGGGTCAGAAGCGGTCGAGGAAATGGTTAGTGATGTCTGGGCCAACAACCCTGTGATGCTCTGGTCGAAGGTGCATATCATCCACCTGTCCCACCTCTGACATAACGCTGACCTGCCCCTAGTACTACTCTGCCTCGTCGCGTGAAATCAAGAAGTATCTGACTTCTCTACACTTGCAACCTCCTCCTACCATCATCGACGTCGATATGCGCGACGATTCCGAGGTGTTGACACCCTTGTTGTATCGCCTCACATCTTCTGCAGAATTACCGATCCTTCTTATCGGCGGAAAACCTATTGGTACCACGGAGGTCTTTCGCGAGAAGGCTGCAAGCGGAGAACTACAGCAACAAATAAGGGAGGCGGGTGCTATCATAAACGGTGGTGGGAAGAGACGCGGAGGTCGGAAGTAATCATGATGCCAGTTTACCTTTACCTGTCACCCCTTCGAACACTTGCGTCTTAATCGTGTGTGTAGATCTTCCTGGGACCATCAGCTGTAGAACACTAGATAAACATACCACTGAATTGTATCAATCAGTAATACTTACTCGTCATTGTACGTATCGTAACGATTCAATGATTCAATGCGATTTAATGGGCGCGACTGCCAGCGTTCCCTGTCACTTTCGAAGCAGCCGGACCGTATTCACTCGCACGTTGCCACTCTTTGTTGTGCGAAGAAATTGACGCCGCGTGAGTCTCTTTATGGACCTGGACGTAGTCCTAAGTCAGTGGAATGTACATCAATGTTCAAATTGCACATACCACCCTCTGGGGATCGCCCCGCAGGCTATGCCATGTTGCATTATCGTTCCTTTTCCACACGCTGCGAAACCTTGTTGGCTTCGATTCTTCCCGTCGTCGGTGGAGCAAACCAACACTCCTGCCTATGCTAAAGAGCAAGCTGCCTAGATTTGCCACAGTACCGCCGTTAACTCGATTCTAGATCTGAGTAGTCAGAATTCCGGGCCGTAGTTCCAATTACGAGTGAAGACGAACCTTCACGTATAGGTGAGTTAAAAGCACCGAACAGACTCAGATTCACTAGGGGTTTATTATCACCTAAAAGCTTCTTTGTTCAAGAATAGTTTAGTAGTAGATCTTGCGGGGAAAACTAACCAAGATTTGTGGCACCCTTATGGCGTCAAGAATGAGCACGATCTAAAAGGCCGTTCATAGCGGGTAGAAATTTCTGTGAGCCAGAACAAGAGCGGAATATGCGAAGAAGGACCTTAAGTGCAAGCTGTAATCATCCACGGTCGTACAAGGAATGAACGGACTAACTTACAAGTACTAGTGGTGGTATCAAGATGACGTTCCTGGCGGAATTCATACGGAATCATTGATCCTGTCTCCCAGATAGAGAGGTAGATTTCTCTCTCCCAAGGCACGCGAGGAAGTCAGACCGACATCGGACTCGCATTTAGCAACGAGTAACGTTACCAGTTGAAGCGCAATATCGACCACGCCAGGGCTGAGGGCGTGCGTGGCAGCGCAGTACGACGGTCACCTGCCTGGTGTTTTGTCGTATTCGTTCTTGCCGACCGTACAACCTTCACTGCCGATTGTGAATTCCTGAAAACTTGTCAAGACCCAGTCACAGGTCTCGAAGATCAGATGGGTGGCACACCTGATCCGAGATTCTTTCCGTAGACTACCTTGGAACGGAGCTTTGAATAGAACATGTTAGATAGTGCGTCTGTGGGAGATAGGCGTAGTCTGATGAACAAGTTGAAGATCTTCATGTTTGACCCTCGTCGCCATTGCATTTTGCTCTTTTTGGCCGGTTGCTTTCAGCGACGTAACTCTGGTTACGATATTGCGCACAAAAGAGGATTAAATCATCCATATATTCATATCGTTCCGCCAGGCTAGCTCGGTGCAAGAGCCGAGATATGGGTGCATACTCCTGCTAGATGTGGTTTCATTGAGCCTATGGAAGATGTGGGAAGGTACTGTCCTTGGTGATCCTGATTTCCGCTTAAGCACACAGAGTCATCCTGAGAAATTCTGAGAAGGTGAGACGTTTAGGGTGACGCTTGCCTGTATGATACGAAGCGGTGGCGGATGATTGAAAGATGGACCAGGCTGCTGGCACCCCGATTGAACCGGCTATTCTGGAGGCACCCGTGTGACGCCCGTTCCATTCGTTTTTGGCTTATCTAGACTAGCGTAGAGAGTTCTTCAACCTGGACTGTGACTGAGTAGGTTGTACCATAGGCGGAGAAGGTCTAGTAGCGGAGGAAAAGTTTAAACGTTGAAAGGGTAACTTTCCGAGTCATTGCACGTGATTCGGATGACACGAAATTCGGAATCAGCCGCTATTGTCCGGGCCGATTTTCAACTTCCTCTCTTCCATGTCTCAAGAAAGATTTCCCCACTGCGGAAGCAATCGCTACTATCATTCATTATTCATTATTGGGCTAAGCTTTTCCTACGAGTGTTTAGACTTCACTCATCAAATACTAGGCAAGGACATGTTAAAAACTGCTATCTCCGAGTCGAACTGCCACTGCCATTCACGCATTTTTAGATTGGAGATACCGCTCTAGGACCGCCAAGGAAGTTCTGATATCAATGTAAGCTTTCAGGCTTTCAGCATTCCTTGATAGACATTCTGCCGTGGCCATGGGCTAAACTCCATCATCGCTGAAGAGCCAAGTACAGTCTAACCCCAAGGAAAGCACTTCAGCAAGCGGCGGTCATCGGATTGCGTGGCTAGACACCACCATCATATGTCATCGTTGCCACAGCACCCAGGGAAATTGAAGTTGGTATCGAGAATTGTTTTCTAAAAACACATCGTCGAGGGACCGTATCCCACCAAATGGAATCATCATTTCGCTTTCATTTATTTCGCCGTTTTTGGGTTGATTACCGACTCCTCTTATTTCCCCGACGATGGAATGCTCGTTTCAACGGCCCTTTCGGGCCCAAAGTGGGTTTGTCGCCGTGCACGTCGGGATGTTCATGCAGTTAACCAAATGTACTGCTGTCTTCGCCATATGCTCGATCTATCGTGTCTCGATTCTCAAGTAGGCAACTTTCCTACAAGGAAATCAAGGGAACCTAGCAAGAACCTAGCTGAATCGTACCACTGCGTCACCGCGGCTTAGGTCCTTCGAACGTCGGCTGTGGAAAGATTTTGGCGCTGGTTCGGCTCAACAAGCGATTGGAGGTGATTGTTGGAATGGTTTTAACCTTTCATGTCATACTCGGCTTGCTCATCGTTCCTACGCACCGAGAGACGGGCATCAAATGGTACACCAGGATTCCTGATTCCTGTGTCTTGCGGGTTGCCAAATGTGTTAGGCAAGCGGCAGCTATCTGGATACTGCATGAGTGGCGTTGATGGGTGCATTTGTACAACATCATCACCCACTACGTGATATGTTGGCGTTTGGATCCCACTATCAACCGTCGCTTCCTTGTCACAATCGGGTCTAATCATGCAACGGCTTTCTATGGGCGCGACTTCGACATCTAACACTGTCACGATTTCGCTGTATCCTCGGTCCCTTTATTTTCAATCGATCACCATATTCTGGCTGTCGTTGACCTCCCCATACTTGACACATATGTACGTTCGACCAATCATTCAAGACCGGTGCACCTTTCCGGTATAGCGCCTTAATTAAATTGTCAGATCTACCTGTCTCTCACAGATAACGAACAGTCCCTAAAACTCTATCCACAAACTTCATATGGAATCGATCCTTACAACTCGGTGCCGTAAAATCGTGAATACGTCAAGTCAGGTGTGCTATTTCAGTGGGAGGTGGCCTAGCTTCATAAAGGAGGTCTTGACGAGCAGTTTTCTATAAACACTCCCGGCCCTTCAAGCCCCCGATTCCCTTGTCCCTTCCTATCTTCCGTCCCCTCATCTACTTTCTCACATCTATGCAACGGGCTACGTGTACTAATCTTCGGATAAGGTCTCCTTCAGATGCAAGGATTATTTTCCACGCCGTGTTCTTGAACATTTTACCCATGGTCACCAGACGATTAGACTCGGAGGAGCGTTCTTTAATCACTCCTGGGTCAGTATATGTTTGGGAAGAACGAGGGCCGCATGCAGAGTTAACAGGAGTGAGTACCCACAACCACCAGTGTGGCTGAGGCTCAACTGATAGTGCTCTCACGCTGGCTAGGTTGGAATCGAGCGCTGGACTGATGGTTCGTGCAACAAAAATCGGCGCTGCGCCATGATGCTTATTCACTTTCAGGTATTCGATGGGGTCCATCAAGAGTTAGAGAGGTAACATTGCGAGCCATCAAATCGTCAACATACATACTGAGACGCGTTACAGGGGTTTTTATTTTACCATGAAAAGCAGGATCATCACAGCCTCTATTCAGATGCTGCCTATAACCTGTATAGATCTTCCCTTGTTCGCCGAGCGACTTATTGACCCTGCACCATAGAATGGGGCCTAGGCGGGATTCTACAAAATCAATATTAATAAAGCAAACATATACCGTATTCGTCGATACCCCAAGAGGACAGCGAAAATGGCACCTCAGTGAGTCATTTCCGTTCCCTCGCATGCCCCAGCTGTATCTCATCCCGTACCGTCTAGTTGCTTATTTTACAGAGGAATCCCTCGAGCGCCTGCAGTGCGTAGATGACTTGCAAAAACTTGTGTCTCTTTCTGTCCCTCATGGCCGGTATAAGAGCGCAAGATCCGCGAAGGGAAAGCCTGAACATAGCTCCAGTTCAGAACAAGGCATTCCACAGCGCATCGAATATATACCCTATAACCCAAAACATTCGACAGCAGCATCCTTATCTCCACCCGGATCTGAAAGTTCCGTGTCGAGCTCGCCGCTATTTGAAAAGCGACCGCAATGGAACATGCAGACATCCCGGCCATCGTATGGGTCGAGTTTACCTGGCAGCCCAATACGTGACTTGGGTGACCACTTCCCAGAACTTTACCCAAGGCGGGCGTCCTTACCATTATCCCACAAAGGGACAGAGAACCTGGCACCGTTGGTCTATTTGCAAGCCATATCGCCACCACGAAGATATCCCGAGGATGAGAAGACGCTCAAGCTCCTCGCCTGTAACAGGATGTAATTGTGCGCCCAGTCTGAGAGAGTACGATACACTTACATATACACGCATGCTTATTTATCGCCCTGCATCCCCCTGTACACCAGCCATTTTAGACACATGTATAACTGGATCCCATACTCCCCTATTCTCATATACCAGCGGAATTCAACTTATTGTTTCATTTCTTCGTACCACAGCGGGGGTCTTGAGGGTGATGGCTAATACCTGGACTTAGATTTCCTTAACAAGGTCAAATCATGAGCTACGGAAGAGGGGTAGCAAGGGACTTTACACAAGCTACGGGAGCGGCACGGCGGCTTCTAGGGCCTCGAGTTCAAGGCGGAAAGAGAACTTTCATTCAGGATATGTCTACTGTGCGGTGTGGCGCACGCGAAGAATACTATGCTCCAACACGGTCCGAAGAAGTTTATTGTCCATTCTTGAACTATCGGATAGGTATAACAAGAGAACCGTGGAATTAATGATACGTCTCGTACAATGTGGCAAATGTTCCGGACCGTGTCGGGATGGCTGACATGCTGTTAATCCTTCTTTGCAGTGACTGCTGTGCCTGTAAGGGTAGGGGGGAGTGACTGTTCTCCGACGGCGTACAATAACGAGACGGAGCCGATGGCCAGGACGATCATGACGATAGCTGTGCCTGCGAAGAGCACAAATGAACTGATGGGGCCTTTTGAGCGATCGGATAGGACGAGTTAAACAAGGTTGACATACCTGCTGACATCCCTCCTTTCACATCGCTCACCAACCCAATTCACAGTCTTTGCCTTGTTGCCTTCTCCGGTCTTGGTGGCGGCACAAGCACAAACAAAGCACGTCCTTCCTAGTTTGCTAGCTTCGACGCATTGGCCACGCCCGGAGCAGCTAGAAGTAGCGTTGGTGCAAATGTCTGCGCTACCGAAGCACGTCGAAATGGAGCTTATTGGCTGTTGAGGTGGTGCATGGTTCGGGGGAAGAGGTACTTGCGATGCTTGGCGTTTAGTGTATGAGAGCGTAGGGGTCGATGAATAGGTGAGAATGGCAAGATGAACCCCTTCGTCGTCAGAGAGTTTGTCAAAGAGGGAACGCAAGTCCTGAACAGCGTTCTTGTATGTCCTGCTGTTCGACCCAGTTTCCTCCCGTACGCGTGACAGGGTTGAAAGATCCAGGGTAGCGAAGACAGGGTCTTCCGAGTTGTAAATGAAGGAGTGCACTGACTGCACCTCGGATGCGTCCCAGGTAGATTCGTAAATGGACGAATAGCTATGTTTCGCGCGGTGGAGATACGTCGAAACCACCGAGCTCAAAGAATCGACTTGGAATGAAGGAGGTATGGACAGTTTGAAAGATGGGATCAGGGACAACGGTACGACATCTAGTTCAATAATTAGTGTAACGACTACAGATGAAACTGCACGACTATACCTTTAGCGTCTGCATCGTCTATTGTTACAAGTAAAGCATGTCTTTGTCCTTGAGCGACAAAGCTGACTTGCTCATACACCCCTTTCATTGCCTCCGGTACAGCTTCGAACATCTCCAGACCTAGGTGGTGAGAAAGGGCGGCACTTGCATCTTCTGGAGAGAGCTGTGAGGAAAGTTTGGCGGGTTCTGGTGAAAGATAGACGTTCACAGCCTCTGCAATATGCAGGACTGAGAGAAGGAAACCCACGACGAACATGGTGATGGGTGCGAGACGAAGAAGTGTTTGGGTTTGTTGTGCGACAACCTTTGGGAGAAGGTCGGCGCCCGACGAGCGTCTTTTTTGTAACACCTTTTGCTCGCCTTTTGCCATTTGATTTACACACCATTCTCAACATCTTTCCTCTATACCTTGTTCATCGGAACTGAATGGACTGGGCTTTATTTATCGTCAGGTTTTTCCCTAACATAGCCACACAATGCGCTCAATGTCTCGCCCAAACCTTACTGCAGTGCTACTGCCCAACTACATGAAAATAGCATGGCGCTGCCGTCAGAGCTGTGCAAGGTAGCTTGCTTGCGGTTCATCTACGCTGTAACTCGATCAAGACTGTGCATCACTGGGAAATGGACTGCAAAGACGAAAGAAACCTGGCCTGCGCGACAAAAGTGACAGGCAAGTTTTCCAACCAAAGCACAACGCGTCATCCTCTCGCAGTCTTCGAGTCACGGACCTCTGAACTGTCAGGAACCGCAGACGTATCTCCGCATTATCTATTTGGAATCCATGCCTTTGTTATAGCAGCTTTTTGGCACACTGCAGATTTAACCGGTGTCGAGTCACATTAGGACCGGAACCGTATTCTCAACAAGTGACGCGTTCTGTCAGGAAGTGATAGGTGAGTCACTCACAAATAGCGAATCCAGAACTTCAAAAATAAGCTCATCTTTATGAACAAGACATTCTGCACCAGGAACTTTGTCGACTCCTTTTATTATCTGCAGCACTGTGTATGTGACATTGTCATCCCGCAATCAATGTTGTGTAGCTCAAACTGAATTAGGTCTCCTTGATTAGCGGCACATGGGTTCTATGATTCTGGGAAAGAACGAAATCGCGCGCTGTGCATTCGTCGAAGTCGAGTCACATTCAGGTAAGCGCCGAAAAGCCAGACTTTATAAACTAAACAGGTTTGATAAGGTACTACCTTCAAACCATTCCCCACAACAATGGATTCTTCCACCTATCCGCCAAGCTATTCCGCCACTATACCTTCACCCAACTATTCCTCTGACCCGGCAGAGGACGAACAACGACTAGCCTACCAGCGCTCTCCAACCCATGGTGCATTGACTGGAATTTTCGTTCGAAAAGAAGGTCAGGTCACCGTCATACTAGAGAATCAAAGAGAAGGCACTTCGGAGCCTGAGTATGGGCGTCGGTCGGCCGTGTCTGGCTCCATCGTTTTACATCAACCAAGTGTTATCACGGAGGTCAAAGTCCGGGTGCGAACTTTTTTTTCTATATGTTCGTGTAAGAACGTCTATCTAACCTACCACAGCTCAGGGGCAGCGTTGAATTTCTAACCCTATCACAAGGCTTTGCCCAAAAAGACTTATGCGACGAGACACAGGTCCTATACGACAAGGAGGCCGAGTCCACCGAGTGCCCCTCCTCCCTACCCTTCTCTCTTATCATGCCGTCTACATTCCAACATGGTCAAAAACATTATCCCTTTCCTCCGTCCTACGACGTACAACTATTCTCGGAAAACATCCAATATGCAAAAGTGGCATATTTCCTCACGGTAATGGTCACAAAATCAAGAAAAGGTCCTACTGCCTTACTTCTGGGTAAAAACCAACAGAAAGTACTCCCGTGTTTACTTCTATTACAAAACGTCTAATGAAACGCTAGAAGACTTCATATCCTATTACAGTACCGACCGCGATCTCGTCCGCCCCGGCCAATCCCTTATGACCACTCTTTTCTTTCAACAATAAAAGTATGTCCCGAAGAATGGCATCAGTCTTCTTGCACCATCGAACCCCGTCTCCCGGAATCTGATTTACAGCCTGTGTCCTGCCAAGTATGTGTAGTGCATCGCTGAACTGTCGTTTCATTAACAGGTCTCTTTCCACTCTGTCTATAGCTCTTCCTTCCGTCAGTGGGAGTCTACGAGATGACGGAATCCATTCCCTTCCACATCCAGCTGATTGGAACGTCCTCAACACTCCAGCGGCTGTGCTCACAGAGTAAAGGTATGTTTGAGTTTCGTGGTACTAGAGAGATCTGTAAACTGATCCTTCGTAATAGGCAACCCGCCGGTGATGCTGCGTCTACTCAGACAGCTGGTCCTAGACGTGAATGGCAGACAAGTAGCCATCAACCTCTGCCTCGGCGAGGCAAAAATTTGTTCGCCGCCTCCTACGCTAGATGGTGGATCACAGGATACTACCGCAGTCAACCTAGAGGGGGAGATAAAAGTCGAAATGGAGAACTTCACGGTTCCCAGCTTCGATAGCGGTATCGTTGCCACTAGGGTAAGCTCCAGGTCCTTCGTATTGTGATGGGCACACGTATTGAAATGACTCGCAGGACCATATTGCTTTAGAGCTATCAAAATCCAAACCCGACTCCAACGCGTTGTTCAAGCCCTTGAAACATATTCAAGTTTTGAAGTTGGTGACGGACCCGTGGTCAGATACACCCGACCCGTTCAGCTAGTAAGTGTTACTTAGTTGGACTCTTGTAATGTGTGCTAACATCATCTCCCAAATGTTAGCGTATGAATGAGGGGAGCCTTTGGATATCTCAGATAAAACTGTATTGTATGAATATTTTGTAATCGCCCCTTGTTGAAAGTGAGCTTATGGGTCGTCTATTGTCATCACCAT
The DNA here is from genome assembly GCA_037176845.1 of Paramarasmius palmivorus. Classification (NCBI taxonomy): domain Eukaryota; kingdom Fungi; phylum Basidiomycota; class Agaricomycetes; order Agaricales; family Marasmiaceae; genus Paramarasmius; species Paramarasmius palmivorus. The sequence goes on along the minus strand of JAYKXP010000029.1, from coordinate 419,331 downwards.
TGTATACAACTCTATATGTTGATTAAGATGGATTTAAGATACGATTGGCCATCTCAAAGCCTAGGAAGGTGGCTCCGTTTGCGAACGGTGACCTGCCGAACGATAAGTTTAACGCAGTGAACCAGAGCGCAGCATGAACATACCGAATAAGCGTGGGTCCTAGACCGCGAGTAAATGCTGGGAGACCCTCTGACCGCCACACTTTACGAACACAGTCTATCGCCGACTTGTATTTCCGACCGGTTTCTGGTGTGAATCCATCCGTCTGCATACGTGATTTTACCATATCTATCGGATATATCACGGCCCATAGCTATAAAAAGAACTGGTAAGAACGGCTAATAGTTTATCTGGAAGGTTACATGACTTACTGCGTATCCAGCAGCTGCACCATATAGAACTGCGTTCATCGGGTTTATCTCGTTTCGTTTGATGCCCTTGAGAGCCATCTCACGCTGCACGAGCTTTTCATAGGCCAGGAAGTAGATGCCGTAGCCTGCGGCTTCACGAAGGAATGTGACACCCTGGCCTTTATAGATGCCAGCAATGCCATGAGCTGAATATATCTTCTTGATGGCGTCAAATGGTCCGTTGTACGGGTAGTTCTTCACTGTTTGCGTCTGTAGTCCTATGATGAGATAATTAAGCTATTGGCACGCCAAGTCCAGCTGGCACGCACGCACGAATACGAATGTGCTCAACGGGTCCGGAAACGAAACCATTGGCAAGCCCTGCCAGCACACCAGAGATGACGAGCTGGTCCCCGGAGAGGTTCTGACCACCTGGCCCTCCGTAGCCTCTGAGAACATTACGTTCAGCGTAGAATCGCTTCATGTATTCAATAACACCAAATTGGATTGAGACGCAAACACCAATGCCGAGTAAAGGTGTTAAAGTTCCCTGTGTGACATTCAACAACATCCTTCATGACAAATTCACGTCGACTCACCTTGTAGAACGCCAATGGCCCCTCATTCTTCAAGATCCCGCCGGCACAGTGTAACATCCCAGTGTAAGTGCCTTTCGGCGCAGTTTGCATCCGCTTCAAAGATCTTGCAGCATGAATCATCGTGTCTTATAAACCAACTGAGTGAATAGTTGCGACGTACAACTTTGACGATGTCGAAGGGCTGTCCGACTAGGACCTATAGGGAGCAACTTTGAACATTCTGTATAATCCACATGGAGGCATTGACTCGTACTTGTGCAATGCCACCAGCCGTGCCAGCAGTCAAATCCTTCACAGTTTTGAGTGACATCGTCTTCTATGCCTTGGCTCGTAAGCTTGAAGCCTATGGGTATCTGGGAACGAACACGAGGATCAAGGTGTAGAGCAAGAGCAGTTCAATTTACAGCAGAAATTTTTACGAGTCATCGCTTAGTCATCAGATAAGATAAGATGGCAACAGAGAAAAAGATTGTCGGAGCCTGTCAGTGTCATTGTTATTTTCTCCCTTGGAAAAGTCAGTAAATATCTATCTTTTATCCTACCAAGTCAAACTAACTCCTAAAATGTCAGTCAACTCTCATGGATTCTGGGACACTCGCGGAGTTAGAAGCTCGACATGCAGCTGCAGCGGATGATGACGAGGACGAGGACGAGACCAGTAGCAGTAGCAGCAGCGACGACGAAGACGAAGGAGAAGAAGACGCAGAGGAGCTCAACAGGCGACTCGAGGAGCAACTGTGGAGGGAAATTAGTGCGGCCAAAGCATTAGAGGCGGCCGCTGAGCCCTCTGTTGTCCAAGAACATCCGCCGCCGATACCGCCATCGTCACCGCCATTGCCTCAGCAACCAGAACAAGATGTAGCAGCGCCGGTGCCTTCATCCCTCGCAGAAGCACATTCATCTCCTTCAGAATCTGTCGTGATTCTTCAAAGGAAGCAGGAAGCAGTCCTATTTACTATCAGAGCAATAATATCTCTGTTAGAACGCGACCCAGCAGCACAGTCTACTCTGGCATCGACGATCCTGTCGCCACCGGGATCTGGGAGCATTCTGGACGCGTTGAAGCAGGTTCTCGCGGATAGATCTGTTTCAAAGGAACGCGCGTCATCCCTCACTCAAAGTTTAATAGGTCTTGCGCAAAGCGATGCTTTGTTTGGAAAGCTTCGTCAATCCAACACGTCGTCAAATCAGCTCGACCTTGGAAAGAGGAAGCGCGCAGATTTTGACGAACCCAACTCTCAACACGTACGAACCAAACGGCGTGCGCCTGCGACCACGATTGACCTTTACCCCACAATTTCTGACGCTGTTCGTACCGTCACCGAAGCACTACAAAACTCTCCCTCAAGAGGTTTTGATCCAGGTCTTATTGCCTCCATTCAGCTCCCATTGCATCAAATCTTTCTATTCGCGGTCACATCATCTTCTCGCGGAGGTCCCGAGAACAACCACCTTCAGGAAATCAGCGGCCTCATTCAAGTTTTGGGTGTTCTTAGTGGTATTCCTATCGGTCAGATGCCACCCACGGAGCCTGACAAACAGGGTCGACAGGATAATTTTTCTGCCTGGACTAACCCCGACATTGGCACCGCAGTGTACCCTTGTACTGTAGCAGGCTGCACAAAGACTTTTGCCAGACTATTCAGTCTCCGAACCCATCAACGAGTACACTCCTCTCAGCGCCCCTACACTTGTAATCTTTGTCCAGCCTCGTTCGTTCGAAATCACGATTTGAAGCGACACAGCAGACTACATGAGAAGAAGGCGTGGAAGTGTTCCGGTTGCAACAAGATATTCTCGCGGCGGGATGCTATTAAGCGGCACAGGAATGCCGCTGAATCCCGTGGGTTGAAAGGGGAAGCTTGCGTTCGGGCTGAGCCGATACAAGTCGAGGTCGAGCTATCAGATGAGGAGGACGTGGAAAAACGTGGCGAGAAGCTTGTCAGGATGTGGAGTGACCACACGGGTCCTATAGCTGCAGGCGAACTAGAGGAAGGAGAGGTTCCAGTCGAAGTCCTGAACAGCACCCAGAGTGCGGTGTTGCATCTCCATTACCTTCTCCAGACCTACGTCGCCAACGCATCAGGCAATCGTTATGCTCCTGTCCAGCCCGTCCCTGTGGACCCGACAGCAGGTCAAGCCACTTTAGCCAGTGTAATTGCTCGTGCTCAATCTCAGGGTAACACGCCCCCAAATGGTACCACACCCACGCCGGAAGAATCATTGGCAGCACCCGCAGCGCCACCAGATGCTGAGGGCTCCGCCGACCCACAACCTGCTAACGACAGATCGGCGATACCTTCATTATCTCTCTATGGCTTGTCAGAAGAGCAGGCCAAAATGCTCCAAGACGCCATCACAAACGCAGCGCTTGCTGCTCAAGCTCAGGCGGAGGCTGAAGCCGCCTTGGAGGAGGAAGATTCCGATGATTCCTCCGACGATTCAAGTGAAGATGAGAAGGAAGCAGACGAGTCTATGGCGCCAGCACAATAATGGATACACTGCAATAATTATACAACACGGTCCGTTTTCCTCCGCTTTCGTCGTCTCATGCTCGAAGTACTGATAAATATGAAATACAGATATTAGAATAAGAAGCGCTGCACCTAATGATAAGCGGGGACGACGAAGAATAGTCATCAAAGTCGCAAGGAATCGATACAGGCCAACAGATACTTACCGTGGCGTCGTCGACCTCAACAGTCATAACTTTGATCTACGGTCTCTACTAGATCGTGGTTCCTCATACCGTCTTCTCACATTCGCATTTATCCTTCTCCATTTTTCTCTGCTCTCAGCAGACTCTCTGTGCCATGCATCTGCGATAGCCTCTGAGGGTGATAGGGGCGGACTAGGTGGAGGTGTTCTCTGTGGGCTCGAGGGAGACAATTTTTGTGGAACCCTTCGAGGGTTCGTTGGTTTGGGCTTGGATGTATTCATCTGTGTAGTGGTCGAAGAATGCATTCGCTTAGCGAGGGGTGGAGACAGCCGAAGCTAAATGACCGTACGGAGGGATCGTGATGGGTCGTGAGTGATGGGAGGAAATTTGACGATACTTTGGGTGCGCATTTTTATGCTGCCACGCTGCTTAAAGGGTGATACTCTATCACGTCTGGAGCAAAAATGAAGAATTATCCAATATTTGAAGGGATCATTCACACCGCCGGACGGAGAGTACAAAGGAGATCCCATATCAGGAAGGTTGAAAGGATGAATGCAGCATCAAAATCTCTCTTTCTCGGAGGCTCTCGGGGCAGTGATGCTCGTCTGTGGCTAGTGTAGGAAATGCGGCCAAAACGAAGCAGAAGACTGGCGCACATATCCTTGTTCTTTTCGAGGAATATCCGGGGCACCTTCCTATTCGCCATCACCACGGTACCGAGTGACGTAAATTCTCGATAACTTTACATTGTATCGATAACCGAATATGGGATTCTCGGCTCTACGCACACGTATGTTGGACATTGTATTCAACGAACAGGAAAAACTGGAACGCATTGCTTCCACGAGTTGAATGGCACACCTCCTACACGCTATAACTGCAAGGCTACATGACAGCGACTTCCCAGGTTTGGGCAACCACGCCTTACTATCTGAACACTTCCCCTGGAAACGTAGCCTCGTGCGACCAACGAGGCACCAAACAACTGTCGTTTCGGAGCTGCGCGCTTGAGCCTGAACAAAGCACCACAATGCGTCATGAACACCAGGATCTCTTTGCATGTTCGTACCTTCTAATTCACAGTTGTTAGATTTGTTATTAATACTAGGGCGGAAAGGAATCTACCCGGATGCATCGCGTGCCGATTTACGTAGAAGAAATGCTGAGTCGAGCTATATCCTGATGTTGCTGCTGTTCCCCCACGATTTGTTTCCGGATAACCACGATGCAAAGATTGGCCTGTCTTTCAAAATATCTTCATCACTGTTACACACCTATCCGAAACCGCAAGTTTGCAACATCGCCTTCTGTGACGAATCGGACCGCCCTCATAACCGGTGCCGGACGAGGGATGTAAGGCGTCCTATCTATTTGTTGAGTGGGGACTTTACGAGTCTATAGTGGCCGGGCTATCGCTTTGCGTCTTGCATCGGATGGATTCGACATTTGCGTGAATGATCTTGAGAGGAATGCTGAGAATGCTGAGGCAGTACGTGCTTTACTTACAAAGTGATGGTTGAATATTCACCATGGATTCTCTAGGTTGCCAAAGAGGTCAATTCATTGGGACGGTCATCAGTGGTAACTCTTGGAGATGTTACCAAGATGCCAGAAGTCGAGAACATGATCCAGACATCCGTGAAGACACTGGGTCCCTTGAATGTTGTGGTTGCGAACGCTGGGATTGTACAAGTCAAGTTACTTTCGGAAACAACTGAGAGCGACATGCGTCAGGTGTTCGAGACCAATGTTTTCGGTCTCATGAACACCGGTATAGCAGCTGCTCGTCAGTTAATTGAACAAGGCGAGGGTGGAAAGATCATCAATGCGGCTAGGTATGGATCATCTAAATCAAGTTCTCTCCATGACGGCTGAATACTTCTAGCATTGCATCCTTTCGGCCTTCCCAGTTTCTATCGACTTACAGTGCTACAAAAGCAGCCGTTCGGAGCCTGACGCAGAGTTTTGCAGTCGAATACGCAAAGCACAAGATCACTGTCAACGGATATGCCCCTGGGGTTGTAGGCACGGACATGTGGGAGAAGATAGATGCCGAGATGTCTAGGTACAGCGGTTTTGACAAGGGACAACACTTCAGGGCCACAGAACAGCTGATTGCTCTTGGGAGAACGAGTGTCCCCGAGGACGTGTCAAACCTTGTATCTTTCCTCGCCAGTCCTGATTCCGACTATATCACTGGCACGTGTTTCTCCTTCCATTCTTAAGTTTATTCCTCAATATTTGACCCATTTTTAGGACAAACTCTCATCGTTGATGGAGGAGTGTTCTTTAACTGAATTCCTGGAAAATGCCGGCCTCGAGGCTCGGTCTTGAAGTGTTCTGCTAAAATTGGCTGGAGAATAGGGAATGAAGGCGAATTTACTAATGCGTGTATTTCTATAACGCTTTCTCCGAAACATGGAATTTGGGACTTGGGAAAAGGTTACTACTGTAAAGATAGATTTGCACGATACAACCGAACGGTCACATGAATCCTGAAGTCTCCCACATTATGATTTACCGATGGATTCTCTTGTTATCTTTCTTCCACCAACATCGACTCCATGCTGTACCTCCGGACCGTCCACGTACGTCTGCTGCAACGGCTATCACCATCTAAATACTACACTCGAAATGTATCCAGTTCAAAAACCACAGCCTCTACGAAAACAGCGATCATAACTGGAGCTGCTCAGGGAATGTGAGCGTGTATTGTCACATAACTAGCATTAGTGATACGAATGGACTGATCAGTGGTAAAGCCATTGCCCTCCGCTTAGCCCAAGATGGCTTTGACATCTGCGTAAACGACGTTCCCTCCAACGCAGCAGCTGCCGAAAGTGTGAGTCTTCATTGCAATGATCTTCCCTTGGTATCCTGATCACCTTGCTATTAGGTGTCAACGGAAATACGCTCTTTGGGACGTAAATCAGTCACGGTAATTGCGAGTGTCGTGAGCCGTGCAGAGGTCGAGAGTATGATCCAAAGTTCCGTCAAGGATCTAGGTCCCCTAACAGTGATGGTTGCAAACGCCGGGATCGTCCAAGTGAAGCCACTTTTGGATTCCACAGAGGAGGATGCCCAACGCGTTTTTGACGTGAACATTCATGGTGTTATTAACTGTGCTACCTTGGCTGCAAAGCAGTTCATCAAGCAAGGTGGAGGAGGAAAGATTATCAACGCAGCGAGGTGAGCGGATTTGGTCACTCGTATACATTATGTATTCTGATGCATTGCAGTGGTACATCGTTTAGGGCAGCGCCCATGCTTGGATTTTACAGTGCCAGCAAGGCTGCCGTCCGTAGTTTGACTCATACATTTGCAATGGAGTTTGGAATGCACAAGATTACCGTGAATGCCTATGCCCCGGGAGTTGTCGGTACCAAAATGTGGGACAAGATTGATGAAGAAATGGCAAAGCTCAAAGGGGTCCAAAGAGGAGAAAGCTTCAAGGGCTTCGAGCATCAAATCACTCTGGGGAGGACAAGTGTACCAGAGGATGTCGTAGGCACGGTCTCATTCCTCGAGTCGCAAGCGAGGACGCAGATTATATCACGGGACAAACTTTGATTTGTGACGGAGGATTAGTATTCAACTAAGGATCGTTCCAATGTCTATGCGCAATATCCAATGTCCAACCCGAGTCCCAAAAGGCGTGTTCGTAGTACATGAAGCAGCCAGGCTATTGGTACGAGTTCCGAGCCTCGCAGCCGAGTGTCTATGCGTAATCAAATAGAAATCATAGGAGGATCATGAAGGTCCCAAGTAGCATTGAAAGATGGCACATAACTAAAGGAACTCGGGAACGACCGCTCGAATTGTCAGACGTGATTGAAGGACTACTCTGCTTGCTCGGATCACCGTTCGCAGTGGCTGACACTGCGGATAGATTAGCACGGATAACACGTGTGGAATGAACAGTAAGCACTTACAAATGCTGTCTAGCAGAATATCGTTGGAATCACCAGCAGCTTCCCATATAGCAAATCCTTTCAACCCATTGGAGTGTATGAAGTTGCCCTGTGTACGAATTAGTCATCATGATCATTTCAGGGCAAGAAGAGCTATCTACCTTCGCAGCGAAGGATTGCACGTTGTCGTACGATATCAAGGTTTGATTCTGACTGTCGTAAACATAAGGCTGAACAAACAGTCAGTCGGTAGTTGCGTCACCCAAACGTGTATAGCACCCACTGTTTCACTGCAGTTATCATATCGGAATGCTATTCCATCCTTGACAGAACCATCTGAGTTGAGATAGCCCTCTTCTATGAGACCCCAAAAGTTGTACACCCCGGATGGCCCGACGGGGTTGCCACAAATATCTGTACCCCCTTCTCCATCCCAGCTATCTCCAAGATGCTCCGCTTGCCTATTAAACATCGGATAACTCGCCAGTTCCGTTATAGACCCGTTGGTGAACGCTTCACTCTGGGGTACGACCCATGAGTGACCGTAAGCCGGTACGCCTAGCACGATCTTGTTTAGCGGGAATCCAGCATTAGTCCAGCCCTTGACGGACGAAACCGCCGAGCCGAACTCGATCTTCGGGCTCCCCGAAGGTGCACAAGTGTCATTGAGAGGGCTGTTGGGACCGGCACGAGGTGATAATGAGTTCCAAACATCGTAATTCATGATGGTGATGAAGTCAAAGGCTTGAGCGAACCCTGATAGATCTGTCGAAGGTACACCATTTGTGTCGTTCCAGGGCTGAATCGAAGTTGCGGCGGTCAATGTGATATTGGCGCCAACGGGGTCTTTGCGGAGCTCCTGAAGGAAGGAAAGAAAATTCTGGGTATCTTCATTGGACACGAGATTACACTGTCGTATATCAACTTGATGTCAACATGAGTGAAATGGTGTGAAGGGGCTGAACACATACCCCGACTCCCTGGCGATGGGGGTATTCCCAGCTGGATAGTAACGGTCAGGAGCTATCAAATCGGATGACAAGTTGAACACGAACTCGAAGTCCAGACCACTGAGGTCGAATCTTTTCACCACATCAACAACCGTCTTTACAAACTTGGTTCTATTTTGTGCCGATCCGACATTGGTGGAGAAATACCGAGAACCGGTCCAGCCGCCGATTGATAGAGTGGCTTTGACGTTCTGTAAAAGGATTTCAGCTTCGAGATCGGCATCTTGGTAGAGAATCCCTGCTCACGTTCTGATGTGCTCTTTGAACAAATTTCGGCAAAAGTTCTTCATCTGAGGCTTCAAGCGATAGCTGGGTCACATCGGGAGTTGTAACGCTGCAAAAAGACCCGTCAGAAGGATATTCAAAGGGGTAAAGGTCGAGAAAACGGCGACTCACGCGAAGGCATACGCCAAATGCGTGTATTTTGACCAACTTACGTCGGAAAGCGTAAAGTCCGACGAATGCCAACCCGCGTACCAAGCCATTGAAACCTTTGAATCTCCCAAGATGCTTGCATTTACCGCCGCCGAGGATGATCGAGTTTCGAGAGCCCAGATATAGTCCGCAAGAAGCGATAGAACGAGGACGTGAAAAGCCAGCATGGTGGTCAAGGAGAACTGGATCTTTACGTTGGACTGGGTAAATGAATAAAAAAATTTCAGGGAACAAACTCGTGCAACGCACATTTTTTTTATACCGGGATCTTGTCATGCTTCCGTGACGCTCAGTGGGGCTCATGGAGCGCACACCCCACGGTAGGCGGTGCTCGCTTCTGGCGCGTGGGCCGAACAGAAATATTGCAGAAATGGGTCGATTTTTCGCAAGGATGCATGTTGAGTTCGGGTGCGTGCTGTCAATGTCGTCGATGACGGTGCTGAGGAGGTCGCACCGGGACCCGAGTGGCGTCGATATCGATGAAGCATTTGGTTACATTTGTTTACATCGACGACAAAACTCAAATTTAAAATCGCTATCTACTTGCGTAAAGAGCAACTATTATGAACTTGAAGCAAGTACCCGTGGGCCCCCCAATAATTATCCCAGAACACAGAAGTCATGCGACTGAATGCTAAACCGAGTCTCCTTCAGCTTCAGTGCTGACAGTGACGCTATCAGCATCATCCATATTGTAATTGTTCGGTCTCGGTGGTCAAAATGGGCCAGCGCTATCCGAAGAGGGTGAGAATGAGATAGTGGAGCGCAGCAATAATTCATGAATGCCCTCAATACGACTTCAGTGATCCCTTCTGTAGAGCACACATACCAAGCGCATCTTCCACCACTTTGGCCTCTATTCGCCGACTGAATTCTGGGAATGTGCCCTCGACTTTAGGTTGTGTACCTAAGGATACGACAAACCAGATCAGAAAATATGGTGTGTTCAGTTACCAAACCGCCGACGTACCAATGTCAAAGCGTACACGTAGCCCAGCGAGAATGCCATTCCAACAGAAACCAATCAAGTCAGCGAAAGAAACTAGGTGAGTAGTTGAAATTTTTTACTGTTGCCCTCAGTATCATGGTCAGAGCAAGCGTTGCCACTACTATTCCCAACGTTTCAGTCTAGATAGCCAGGGCTGTAAGGCGCTTAGTAGACTGATCAAGAGTCCAGCCCATCAGCTTTTGTAGACCAACCACAAGAAAACACCCTTACTTTCTTGTAATCTCGAGCATCGTCTCTATCCCAAGAAGAGCAAAGATCACCGTGACCAGTAAATCAAGAGGCCGGAGCATCCAAGCAGACCCGCCAGTTACAAGATATACCGGGATAGGCTGCATACAGGAACGTGTCATACCCAGTATTGGTCTCGGAGGTATGCCCTGTCATCCTAGTGAACTATATCACCGCAATCAGTGACAACCTGCACCCAGGTATAAGATCACTCACAAGGTAGACACGTGCATTGTCATTGCTTTCGGGGTAAGATCCACAGCAAGTCCTCAGTCACCAGCACGACCAGTTTGAGCAATATATGGTCGTCACGGTATCTCGTGAAGTATCGGTAGATAATGATAAGTTCAACCATAAAAAAGGCCTGCAGTGGGTATAGGCATCAGTAAGAGGTAGTCGGATGACGGGAAACATGTAACTCACCCTTAATGGGTCAAGAGAGGTGATAGGTGGTGTAAGGGTGTAAAGCGTCGTGATAACGCCCAACAACAGACATGCATGCTTTTAGAGCCATGCGCGTCACTGGTGTTGCGCTCCCAAGTGCCCCCATCTATAGTCCCTCTGCATTGCCTCTGCAGAGACAGAGCGGTGGAACGTTGTAGAAAACAAATCTGCGTGAGGCCCAAATTATGGAGAATAAGCGTTCTGAGGATCCACAGCTGACATATCCTCACCTCAATGCGTCGACATCTCGTTCATACAATATCTAGCATCCCCGCTAGTTGCGTTTATCCTGGGTCCACTGTTCACGTCAGATGACCGTCAGTCTGTGGTCTGAAATATGAGACCTCGTACAAGGGATATTGACTCTTCTCCACAGATACCGACGTCCGAGAAGAGGGGTTGATTTGCTATGCGCCTTGGGGTTCATGTAGATGCAAGCAACGGGCCGTGAACCGTGAATGGTCGCGATAGTGACAACTACGAGAAAGAGCCTGTTGCAAGCTTGTTGTTCAACGCGTCAACGAAAATTGACTCAAATACCGGGAGCGAAAACGCACCATAATAGCTTTGCTAACTCGAAGGCAAAACTCTTGAGCTGTAGTGAACGGAGTCTGACAGACAATGGATGATGGTGGAAGGAGGCAAAGTCGAGGCAAACGTCCAGACCCTTACCTAATTGAAATAGGCGCTCTGACGTTCACTCAAAATTGACGCCCAAAAACATCCCTCTTGTTTCTTTCCTTTCCAACGATGCACATATGCAGCCCTCAAACCTCTGCGGCGTGCGCTCAACCTCGACACCTTCGGAGCACGGAACGAGGCTACCTTAAGAAGTAATACAGAGCCGAACATTATTACGGTCGCAATTATCGTTATCAACCCGGTCGCAACTTCGCTAGGCTTGGCACCTAAGCCCAACAGCACTCGACGTTCGCAGGTTTGCCTCGCTTCATGGGAATCGGGCATATAGTGCGCTGCATCTCAGACCTTCTTCCTCCCTGGTTCTCATCTAGAAGTATGTTTCGAAGTTCGAACCGACTTGTTCTCAGCTTCCTAGCTCTTTTCGGGACACACATACCTAGATACCGCAACTTTGTCTGTCCAGAGAAGCAGATGATCTCCCGCACCACCCTAATTCTATTTAATCGAAATCACTGGTGTAATATTAGCGTCAGGTACTCCAATGATAGCGGAGTCGTGGATACTAATCAAAGCTCCAATAACAGCAAGCGCTACTTCTGGATCTCCCATGTCAAAAGAGAGCACCCCATTGGCTCCTATAGCTCGAGTTTCATCTCTCTGTAAGTTCGTAAAACGGAAGCCTGGACTTGGTTTGCAATTAATGGTTCATTTCGATGGTCTCTAGGCGACATGAGAAGACATTAACTGCAGAGTAGCATGCGTTTGAGTGGGAGAGTCTGTTAGAGTGGGCAGAGATGCACAGAAATGCCGTAAATGTCGCGATGCCTCCTGTCTTCTACTTCCAAGTTCCACGCATACCCCACATTTCTTTCCCCGATTCGAGCTCGGATATTGGCAACAACTGGTCAAGAAAACAAGTTTAGCTGAACCACTGAAACCTATTGATCACCGCCATGGAGTCCACGTTATTCGGGGTATCCACCAGCAAGTTTGTTCAAGTTTGTGGTCACAGTGCCACCCCATGGAGTACCAAATCTCGGGAATCTGCTCTGGCAGTGGATTCGGCCGTCGATCACATATATAAGACCCCCAAGACCCGTGCAAGTCTCCCAGATCCTATTCTCTTTTTGATTCCCAACTCCCACCTTCTTTATTTCTCCCATCTCGAGTTCATCGTTCTACTCCCCCATCATTTGCCATGGCAGCAACAGCATTCGCACTCCAAAAGACTTTCTTTGCTCAACCCTTCTTCGCCGTCGTTGGTGCATCCCAGTCTCGCACCAAGTTCGGTAACAAGGTATGTGCCCTTGGATGTAGGATATGCTGCCATGCTCAACCACTGTCCAGGTTCTGAGATGGTTCCAAGACCGTGAATTCCTCGTCCAGCCAACGAACCCCGTACGTTTCCTGTATCGGCTTTTGTGACAACATCTAATATGAATGCATAATCACCTGTAGAGAGCAAACGAAGTCGAAGGAATGAGCACTCTCAGCTCCATCGAGCAATTACCCGCACCTTACAGCACCTCTCTCAGCGTCGTCACCCCACCCAAGGCATGTCTCTGTCTCGCGATTCTCATGTTTACCGCTGAACGTCAGCTTCTCTAGATCACTCTCGACATCCTCAGACAAGCCAAGGCCCTCTCCATCCCTTCGATCTGGCTCCAACCTGGTTCCGAGGATGCCAGCGTCATCGAGTTCATCAAGGAAAATGGCATGTCCGACTCTGTCGTATTTGGCGGACCATGCGTTTTGAAGGACGGAGACAAGGCATCAAGGTCGCTTTTCTGAGTGATCATTTTTGGATTTGGGTATTCTGCGGGTTAGAAGAGTGTCATAGACTGCTACTTATTTTCATTGATTTGTATATCTTTCATTGGGCCTTCGGCGTGTATCTAGATAGAGTGTATCTTTGCGTGTAGAAATTCGTTCTTTGGTTTGGATCCCGAGGTGTATTGACGGCCGGAGCTTCCGCTGTGGTAGTGTACTGTGTAGCGGAAAACCAGGTGGATGTTGCCATTCGGTTGATCTATAGCTATACGGGGAACACAAGCGCCACCTGCCTAAGTTGTGGACACGGTAACATCAGTCTCAGAGACTATACTCCAGTAGGTATTCATAGTCCTCCATCGCGCCAAGCACATATATCTCCAACTTGCGAGCAACGTCTGCATTCCATTCTTCGGCCCACCGTAGAACTTCATCTTCCAATTTAAGAGGTATTTCGAATCGCTAAGCATTCATTAGATCGTTGCCTTGAAGAGAGAAAAGGTAATGTACTACGCACGGGATCAGGAATAACACCAGTCGACTGCGATAATCGGCTGAAAAAAGCAGTCGTGATGCGTCCTAGTGATCCGACTATTTGTCCCTCGGGAACGGCATCCCAAGTGTACTTGATCTGGCCGTCGTCAATCGCCAATGCATTGCAAAGTTTCTTCATCTGCCCATGTGGATCTTTCACCAATCTTTCTCCGTCGACTACAATTGGTGTGATGCCCGCATCGCGGAAGCTGTCGAAAACTAGACGCTCGCATTGAAAGCTAGCGATGAGAGGCATGTCGTCGGAATCGAGAGCGCTGCCCAGGTTTTCACCGGCGAGACGTACGTAGGACGGTAGAACCCGAGCTGGATGGCGTATGACGATGATGGGGGTGAAGGAGTAGTAGAGGCGATCTGGGAGCAGTGTTGGATTAGATGAGGGTGCTCCCTGTGCAGCACTGGGCGATGGCACGTCGAGCATTCTATCCACGATGGTCGGACTGGGCCTTATGGGATTCGACAGCTTCAGGTATTCATTGACAGCAGAGGAATCCATTATCATGTACGGATGCTCCATCGTCAAAGGTACTTTTCCCTATGCATGCACTGTTCAGATCCCAATATCATTTGAACCGATCCAAAAGACTCACTTTGATCTCTGCTTCGCGAATCGCATGCTCTACGGCGTCCAAACTAGCCTGGTAGCTGATCTTCGAAGCTTCCTCCTCCGATAGGCCACTCGCCAGCAGCACCAACTCCCTAGATGACGGGCTCTGAAAGTCCTGTCCAATAAAATAGGCCGGTACAAAATCAAATGGTCCAACAGCCTCGAACGATGGATGAGAGCCTAGAAGCCGAAAGAGTAGATTGCATGCTGTTCGTGGATGTGAAAAGAGACAAATGCGCTGAGGGCGAGTCGTTTCGTCCATGTCGCCAGCTATGGGGGTAATATGAACGTCCATATCGAGATTATCTGACTAAATACGACCGTTATTGTCATTGAGGAACCGAACAGTGTCATAGTGGGATAGAGTGGTCAGGGAGAGAGAGACAAGTGTGAGAAACAATCACTTCTGAATCCTTCGAAGTCGACTGCCATCATCAGAAAATTGTCAGAAAAAGGAGCCGTCTCGAGCACGAATCAAGTAGACCAAAATTACTCAAATTACTCAAGTCTTAGCCGTTCATAATGACCAGCTGTGGCTCTGGCATGCGGTCTCAAGACCCGTGTCCAGAATAGCACGAACCAGGATGGTATGGCCTTCGGAATTTCCTACAAGAAATTTCTAATTGCGAAACCTCTAGATACCAGTGATTGCTCATCGTGCAAAGTTGAAGTTCTGCACTTGCTCTGGTACAGAATGTCCTCCTTGATCGAGTCTTTCCAAGCGCACACTGGCACAGAAATCAAAGACACAAGCAGTGCCTTATGCATATGCGACATTCACCCTATTCACCCAGCTATAAAGGACGGCACGATCGCTGTTCGATGGTTCTTCAGGTAGCTTCCTGCTTCCCCTCGCACATCTCTTTACGCCAACATGAAGCTCTCTGTCATCTTCGGCTTTGCTTTCGCTCCCACTTACCTTCGGACTTCCTTCCAAGCGTAACAATGGCGGAAACAACGGTGCGTTATGGTCCTTCCGTCCAGGCTACATCCATTCATTCCACACCCACAGACGTCTCCGTTCTCAACTTTGCTCTAACCTTGGAACATCTGGAGACCGCCTTCTACTCCGAGGGACTGACCAAATACTCAGATGCCGATTTCGCTGCCGCTGGCTTCAAGTCCGACGTCCGAGGCTGGTACCAGCAGATCCTTGCTCATGAGAAATCTCATGTGGAGACAATCACAGCGGTTTTGACGCAAAAGTTGGGTGCGGCGCCTGTTTCACCGTGCAACTACTCCTTGTTAGTGCTTTGCTGGTGTCATAGCTTATTTTCTGGATTGATAAACGAAATTGTTTTCTAGCCCCCTGAATGATACCAAGTCTTTCGTCACTCTCAGTGCGGCATTTGAGACAGTCGGGGCTTCTGCTTACACTGGCGCGCTGTCGATGATATCAGACAAAGTCAGTGTTTGCAAAAGTAAAAAAAGCTACCTGATACGAAGCTGGTTTACAGGAAATTCTTACTGTCGCTGGAGAAATCCTGTCAGTCGAAGGCAGACAATCTGCGTGGATAAACTCTGCTCCACTTGGTCATAACCCTTGGAATGGCAGATTCGAGGTAATTTACTCCACTATACCATCTGTCAAGACACGGCGGGACCTGACACGAATGTCTTTAGATCCCTCTCACTATGAACGAGGTCTTCACCATTGCATCCACATTCATCAAATCTTGTCCTTCTTCCAACCCAACTCTGCCTGTCAAGCCTTTCCCTCAGCTCGGTCTCCCCGGGAATGCACGTCCCGGTCAAAACATTACATTGTCATTTGACCAGGCAGGAAGAACTGGCGATCTTTTCCTCGTTCTGTTCACTGCCGATGGACCAAAGAGCGTGTCGATTGCGGCGGACAAGTCGGTTGTACTTCCCAGTGGAGATCTTCGTGGAACTATATTTGCTATTGTAAGCACAGAGAAGGATTTTGCGGATGATTCGACGACGGTTGCTGGGCCTGCACTCTTGATGATCCCTTTTAACGAAAACTTGACTGTCGTTTGATGATATGTACCTTATTGTATTAAGAACTACATTAAATGACGATGTTTATTCACTGCTTATCTGGAATGGAGTCTCAGCAATGGTATCCCAATGGATACTTGGGTGCATCTGGTTCTGAGGTGACGAAAGTGAAGCTTGAAGCTTGAAGGTCGGACACGGAGTCACAGGTCATCATTCTTCCTCGATTCTTCCACCACCATCGTTTCCGAAGAGCGGCGCTTGCTCAGGATATTGGGGTTTTCTTTACACCTATTGGCGATGACTCCTCCCATTGCAGGTAAACCAGCCTAGCAAATCCTCAAGGCCGAAAAACAGGGAAAATGAAGCGGAGCCGCGACTGTGCACATTCGACTGATTCAGATGGGACATAGAGCGGAAATTTGACCTTTTATCAGGTAAGTTTGTAGGATGTTCTATTCTACTTATTCAAATTCTGACCACCATGATCTTGCCCCAGTCACCCTTCCTCAGCAAACTGCGAACCGATTTCCTTCCGTCTCCCGCAGAAAAACTCGAAGTTCATCAGCTAATATCGACCAGGAAGGAGAGATTACAAGCCATCGAAGACGAGATAGCCCAGTTGCGCGCTGAACAGGACGAGATACGGCGTTTTATCGATGACCACCTCGCCCTCATCTCACCCATCCGACAAGTTCATGCTGACATTCTCCGGGGGATTTTTAACAAATGCATACCAGAAAGTGGATTCCCAGCCTGTAGTGCACGCGACGCGCCGCTCCTACTCACAGAAGTTTGTCGTTTGTGGCGCGAAGTTGCCATTAGCACACCAACACTCTGGAATCGAATTCATATCGGGCTCCCAACTCTAGGACATCTTCCGACCACCGACAAGTTTTGCTCATACATGCATCTATGGAGAGACGGAATCCAAACATGGCTTCAGCGGTCGGGAACGGTGCCTCTAGTACTGTCGATCTCGGGCGCTGTGGACTGGGACATGGAAGAAGAAACTGCGCGTAGATTTCATGGAGATGTTGCTCGGCAGTTGCTTCCCTACGCATCACGGTGGAAGAGCCTTTCATTGAGTGTACCCGACAGGATTTGGACGGCTTTGACAGAATCGACAGTAGAGCTGACCTCATTAGAGGAACTCAAATCACGCCATCCTCACAGTGACGAGGATTACGATAATTCGTTGAAAGCGGTTTTGCAACGGGCTCCATCACTCCATAAACTGAAGTTGGAACAGCTATACCCTGATCTCCCGGTTCGCTGGAATTGTATGACAGAGATAGTGCTCCGACCGTCAAGCTGGCCTCGAGATCGCTTGATTACGGCGGAGGCCATTCAGCTACTCTCATCCTCATGCTCCTCCCTCCGCCACTTCACTGTCTGCATTTATGTAGCAACCCAGGATCCGCTCGATACATTCTCACCAGTCATTCTGCCAAACCTTCAGACTCTCAATATCGATGCCGAAGGCCCGTCCCCGACAACAGATTCATTTTGGGCTCCGTTGCAACATTTCCTCGACCACGTCACCAGTCCAAAACTTGTCGATTTCGGTCTCCGCTTCCCACACCCTCACAGACGTACAATGCCCCTGATCACTCTTGTGGGTTTCCTGGCACGTTCAGGTTGTGCACTCCGCAGCCTCGTTCTAGATGTTCCAGCAGCGGGCGCCGAGTTAGTTGCCCTTCTCGCCTCAATGCCCTCGCTCACACAGCTAAAGCTGGTAGCAGCAGGTGAATTGGTGCCAGGGACTTCAGACTCGGATTGGCATCTACCTGGGCTCCTTATTGACTCTCTCACTCCTTCCCCGTCAAACATCGACGTCTTGTGCTCGGATCTCGAGTTTCTCGTGTTTCGAAGATGTCGATCTTTCGTTGCAGGGCCTATACTTGCACTAGCGGAGGCAAGGTGCACGGAAAAGTCAAGCACCCGAAAGTTGAAGCGTCTGCAAGTAGGCTTCGATGACATTATTGATGATGCGAAGGTTTCGTTAGAGCTGGACGCATTGCGCAATCGAGGAGTGTTGGTTCAGTTCTCTGCGCTATCCGAGCAACCATATGCCAAGATCGTAGCTACTTCTCCAAAACCAGATTTTTGTGATTACGCACATTCGGCTGAACTATGGTGGCCGGAATATCCATCTCAGGCCTTCCACTAGTGAAGAATTATGTTATGAATACCTCTGCTACAAATGTATACAACTGCGCTTTACTAGCAATACTTAGGAGGCTTGAATTACAAAATTCCCAGCTTTGTAGGCACTACATTGGAATTAGCTGCATGGCTTCAGTTGGAAACTTCCAGATGATCGTGTAGAGACGGGGGACTTGAGCTCAAGAACGAGCTACTAGTGCGAGAAAAGTTGGAGCGCAAGTGAGCGTGATGCAATGGCTCTCACGCCTTTCCACAACGTTTCATGTAACCTCTACTACCTTCAAGTTCTACAAACAAGGAAGGGCACTAGTGTTCGACTCTCCTTGTGTGCTAATTGTTGTCCATAGGATTTTTCTCAATAGAACGATAGTTTTATTGCATTTGCCATTGCAGGATTTTAGTATGTTCCCAGATCGAGAATCGAATGCTCAGCTGGTCACTGTCCAAGAGGCAAACCAATGCCCGAGTCACTGATGACGTTCTTTAGAGCAGTTGGATCATATTGAAGAAAATATAAGGAAGCATACAAGCTACAAGCTACAGACCTGCGTAAACGACAACGACCATCTTCAGATGGTCCGCTTTGGGAAAATTTGACGATGAGCCGAAGCTGAGAGAAGGGAAGAGGGGATTCGCAGAGTATACTCACACTCGCCATCGACCAATCTTGGAGGATAGCATTCAGGTGAGCATCTCTCACCCTAAGGCACTCCGAACATCTGAGAGACATCGTCGCTTCTAGCATCGTATTCCGGATTTCCGTCGTTGTGGTGTCTTTAAACTCCAATCAGAGAAGCAATACGTCGAACAGTACAACCACTTACCTGCTCTCAATGCCATCGCCAACTGCGCTACGCCCTGATTCCAGCACGCTCTCAATTCTCCCTGTTTATTGAACCCGCAATCCTTCGTCACATTATGCAACTGCGGAACCTTCTCGAGCAGCTCTTTCAGTACATTCTTCCTTCTGAGATGAAGCGAAAAGAGTCTTAGCAGATACGTTGCTCCCATCTTGTCCGACATTTCCTCCGACACCTCGCTTGGCTCCACTCTCAGAAGATAAGGCGACGCCTGCACTGCTAGTTCCTCCATGTCATGCATGGCAGCGCACGTATAAATCTCCAGTGGGTGCAGCGGAGCATAGGATAGCAACGTGTTGAAGATTCTTGTATCGGGTTTGATGCATGTCTTTGGTTCAAACCCGTACTTGGGCAGCCATCCTATCCCTCGAATCAACGTGCCCACTGGCATGTCCATCGGCGCCTCTGCATTATAAACCACTTGCAGAATGACCTGCACCTCCGCCGCTACGATCTCTGGTAGAATAATCGTCTTATCGTGACCTCGAGCTTGTAGAGGAAGATATCCGCCGAAACGGTTAGAGGAGGTGTTGAAGAGAGTGTATTCGTCGGTGTAGAAGACTACGCTGTCGCTGGATACGATGATCATGTCCGTCGGTGGTCTCGTAGAAGGACTGGTCGGGCCGAAGATGGGCGATATAGTTACTGGTCCGAGATGCTGCGGGTCGAGCGTTGGTGTTGGTATAGCTAGTGGTGCAGGAACGAGTGTGAGGGGTATGGAGCCTGAGCTCGTTGTGGTCTTTGGGTCTCCGGAAGCTGGATAGTCTGCATAACTGAAACCACGGGAGTCTGAGTGGTTCTGGACTTGAAGGAAGAATGAAAGGACCTACGGTGTGATAACAGTATCTGCTTCTGTATTGTACGCTGTCGCTGATAATATATCGTTCAGGCCGGCCTGGTTCCACGTCTCTAACAGCTTGTCGGCTTCCGCGGCGAGGGCCTCTTCTTCAGGGTCAGGGAATAGAGAGGAAGGAAACATGAAGCCGGGACTGGGAAGTGACAATTACGGCCCTGGAAAGTTTGTACCGTGACACGGACAAGATCTTTTCTGTCGACCGCATTTGGATCAGATACCGACCGTATCGATTTCAACTGCTAACAGCGATAGTAGGAAGTCCAGCTGGGAGTGCGAAATGTCTTTCTTTCTGGAGAATCAATAATATTGGTTGTCCGAGTGACAACTGACGTTCATTTGGTCAATCAAGAGCTCCAGCTTGGCAGTTGGGAGACCTTCCTACATGTCTTTGCTTGCCGACAAGCCACTGGTTACGGACCTTACTCAGACTCTGCCAATGGAGGAAAGTTCGAGGGTGTTTCCCAAGGTAAAAGCCTTGGATTAAAAAGACCTTTCATATCAAAATTTTCCATGATATTCGTCAATGTTCGTTTACCATTCTCTTCTGTACCACAGCCGTCCCTTTCTGCAGTTCTAGAAAGTTCGCGATTCTCTGTAAAGGTAGGGATATACGTCATATGCATGTCCAAGCGTTGAAACTTGCAATTGAATGACATGATATCATTGTCTTGTCTTTTTCCCACCGCGTCAAGGCTTTCTCGATCATTTGGTCAGAACTTATCTGGAACTTGTACATCTACTATATGCGCCTATATAGTACGGATAGTCAAATAGAGTGCATAGTTAACCTGGGGTCTATATGGGCGTGGCTTTGAACACCCATCGACTATCCAGCACTATAAAGTGCCATATAGTATGCACGGCATCAGAAAAAAATCGCATCATTCCAGCGCGAGGCTAGGTCGGAGCGAATCAGATCGTTCCGTTTTGACACATTGCAACATCTCCGTTCACGATTCGACTAAACGATAGTATTATGAAAACCATTATGGATTAATATTTTTGGCTACATACTATACACACGAAGTGATACTGGTGTAAGGTTTACTGGGGACAAACCAGTGACCGCTGGACTATCTGGTGCTCGAGTCGCACGGTCATCCTGGTTTCGGCGAAGCTGGATGACGGTCTGTGGTCTATGCATTCCAATCCATGATGATGCTGCGTACTTGATAACCAAAGACGTACTACTACAGTTTGTGTTTTCCTCTTTGTCTGTGGTCTACCTCTTGGCCTTGATAACGCCGCTCTGGTGATAGCGAGACATGCCTCACCGTCTATTCTTCACCTGCATGTTGCATGAATGAGGGCGTTAGTGAAAGGTCCTTTACTTCGAAAATTTCGTACGCACCTGTATCACTCGTCGCGTCACGTTGCATTGGGGCATGATTTCAGCGTCGAGCGGCTAGAAGTATCGAAAAGGGTGCAGTGTTTCATAGTTAGAGCCGTTTGAGATAGATGCGAACTTGGAAGAAAGGATGCGAGAGAGCGGGGTTGACGCCTTCGGACGTGGGCGCAGTGATTGAAGGGCAATGAGATTATGTCATCAAATGTTGAATTATTTATTGCCGATGCGGCAGTTTGAAGGCTTTGGCGTTTCCGCTTTCTTCTACCTCGACTATATAGTCTCGCTTGTTTCAAACAAAACAACTATCCCCGAAGGAACCTCCAAAAAGGTCATCGCACACCCCTACTGCTACTATTTGACTATCACCACGATATAGTAGGCCCCTTACTATTCCGTTAGAATCAGATTCCAGATTTGAATAGAATATGCGTATCCTTTGAACTACTTTGGATTCGTCCACGGTCGAGCTAGAGGAAAACCAACGGAGGAACAAGGAGCAGGCCCGTGCTTTTACTCGAGCTCGTTCGACTGGCCGGACTAGTTATCAGGCTGATTCAATTTCACTATCTGCAAAATTTGTATCTCGTTTGATTTTCGCGGTGGTGGCTTACATACCTCATTTGCCCAGCGGCTAGCGGCTACAGATTCTACAGAAAGTTTGTTGTGCGGAGGCTTTCAATATGTGGTTATCATTCACTTAAGTTTACTTATGAGGATACAGGAGAAAGCCGTACCAATAGGTCTCCGTGTACATTATACAATCCAAAGGCACTGTGTATGTATGCGCAAGGCACAGTCTTCGGAGAAGGAAAAGTCGCGATATACTGTAGAGAAAGTGACTGGATAAAAAGTTAGCTATGTGGTCGTCCAGGGTTGAAGCGCTTAAAGGGTACGTCAATATCAAATTTAAACAAGTTTGGTTGAGAGACTTGTTGTGTTTGTGGTCGACCGTTATAGGTAAACTAAGTGTGAAGTAGTGGCAGCGAAACGAGAGGGTGGCGGCAAGACGTCGATCTGACGAATGTCCTCGGGCCCTCGGTCCCTGGGGAAGAGTCCGAAAGTAGTGAAGCGCGAGAAAAAAAGGCCGTCGCCGCCATCGTCGCTTCACCGCCCATCAGTGTCACCCACTCTGTAGCCAATTTTGCCTCTTCGTCACCGTTCACGTTTCAACAAAGTATTTCTTGATCCAAATACGCCTTTCCAGTATACAGGATTCCGTGTAACGACTACTGCCGATACCATCTCCGTTTCTAAGGCCTCAACGTCAACCTTCAATTAAAGTCACCCACGGACCATACACACGGTATAGTAACAATGACTCCCACCTTATACTCGACCATACCGAGCTAGGGAAACAATCCGGGGAATAAGAAGTGGTAGTTGAGCTCGTCCGACTGGTTAGATATAAAGCGGGACGAAGAGCGGGAATTCAATCATGCAAGTGAGGAGGACATCTCGATCGTGGAAAGTCCGCCTCCAGTCCGTCCGGCTTTGTCCGCCGGAGTCCTCCGGACTGACGGACTGTGACAATCGTGACGTCGTTCGGGCAGGAAAGTTCAGACTTTCCGCGAACGACAGTGACGTGACACCATCGTCCCCGCTGTCATCGTCGGCGACCTGCTCCCTCATTCCTTTGTACATTTCACGCGTTTCTTCGCGTTTTCTTCTCCTAAAGGTGAGTTTCAGGCTACTTACTCATAATATGAATCAAATGGCTTCTATAGTGTACATTCTTCAACAAATTCCCTGGTTTTCGAAGGTGGCTGTCTTTGTGCCTTTAGGGTAACTTAGGTCTTCCCGCTTAATGCCAAACTCTTATCAAATCAATCTTGAACAGGTTTATGAAGCTTTTCCTCAAGTTTACCATGGTGGACACTATGCTGGCCGCATGTGGACACGGGTTAAAGTCATCGACTTGAGGGATTTCCCTGGCAACAGGACCTTCCTTAAGACAATATCCCTCAGCACACCAGATGGGTTTGGTAAACTTCTGCGCTCCGTTCCACTGCCAATACACCTGCGCGATAACCTGCCAGCCGAACGAGCCCATGTTTCTTCAAAACAGGCTGCAAAGCGTCTCCATGCGGCTGCTGCTGAACCCAATCCATCATCTTTGTCTTCATCTAAAGATACATGCATGCATCAGGAAAAACCTACTTTGTGAATTACGAGATATTTCATGTAATTTTCGTAAATTATCATCCAGTGTTAGGCGTCAGAGGAAATTGAACAAAATTACATAGTATTGCGCGAAATTGATATATCAACGTTTCAGTTTCTGTAAATTGAACAAAATCAAAATCCCTCAGTCCCAATAACTCATAATTTATTGAGTTGTGTGAACATACTACAAAGGGATATAGGTACATTTGTAGACATGATATTGTAGCAATGAATAGTGTGGCAGCATAATGAACACATGTAAACTGACCAAGCCGGATGCCTTAGGTATCAAGGATGAGCTATCGGGAGCACTGTACAGTAACGCTGGGATAACGCACCTCGTATACACACCGTCCAAAATCATCCTTCCATAACACAAACGGCCACAGATTCCAGACTGCAAAAAAGTGGAATAAGAGACTTTGAGCGCTGTGGTTCCGAGTGAGAGGGAGTGAGCGGCGCTGAGGCCTGAGGTCACTGTCAGAACCACGAAGTCGTGGTCAACATGTGACAAGCTATAGTGACAAGCCACTGAGTCACAGCTATACAGTCACACCGGGAGATGCCGTGACCCCGGGCAATTGCCAGCACATCAAATGTCGCGGCATTCTGAGTCTCAACGTTCGTTTTATCATCATGTTCCCCATGTTCATCCTCTCTCGGTTCTCGCCTTCTGGTACACAAGTGGGAGATCTGACCAGCTGGTGAGTGAGCATTTATTGGCTCTACATCCCGATATCTGACATTTTGCATTGGTGCTAGTGGTTAACCATTCTTTCCCCAACTCGCTCCCACATAGTATTGCTCAACGCTAACCAGAGCAACACCTGTCGATCTCTTTCTCGTTGCAAGTATTACATCCTTGTTTTCCCGAGCCGGCCTTGTGTGCTGCCGTTCAACACATAGCTAAATCCTGGTATGCCGTCTGCTTGCTGTGAGGTCTTCCAACGTTGATGTTTTCATTCTCTGCGCTTCCAGTATGAGTCTATGACCCTGTTCATGGCGATTGATGGTGAGCATACTCAACGCTCCATGTAGTCTTGCGTTGTTAATATATTCACGCTCGTAGGTCGATCATTTTTTTTTCGTTTTAACTGTGGGTTTGTGCTGCGAAGGCTTCTATTGTCTGCGACGGGGTGTAGTTTTAGTGTGTAGTACCAGCTATGTACTCAGTATAGTCTTGAATATAAATCGTTGATAACTTTCTTGTCTTATGAAGATATGACTTGGTCATGATTTGAGGAAATACCATACAATAATGAGAAGCAAAATGTGCTGATCGCGGGTCGTTATAGGTCGTTATTTATCAAAACGCGTCTGGGACCTAGCAAATTGGCAGAAATAATCAGGAATTTTTATTTGGTCCTAAATTGTTTCAAATTTCGAAAAATTTAGGTAAATTTACAAAGTAAGTTTTTCCTGATGTGTAATACCTGAGTAGTATGTCCTTACTTAGTCCTACATCGATGCCATGCTCTATAAAAGTCTTCTCTATATCCCTCGCCGTTCCACACATATTCCTTCAGTACAGGCAAGCAACTATCCACTTGCTCCTCATTCTCCAATCCACATGTCTTCTGAGCCACAAACGACACTGATGGAGGGAGGATATCAGGTACTTCGTTGGAATTATGGCATGCATCTTGAGTGAGAATGATGTCGCGCTTGAGTCGAGCAGTGAGGCTGATAAACTTGAAGATTTGGCCAAGGGTGATTGTTGGTATGGCTTTTTGTAGTGCTTCAAGATGGCCTAGTGGAATATCATACATGGTGAGAGTAGAGGAGCACGTCGATGAAAAAAAAAGCGAAGGTGGTATGACTCCGGGCGGAGTCCGCCCAGACCGCCGGACAGACTGCCGGACTGCCGGACTTTCCGAGATCGAGACTCTCTGCAAGTGAGAAGCTGATTCAATTGCACTGGTTCAAATCCTGACCACGATGGCCTTACCCTCATCACCTTTCCTCAGCAGACTGCGAACCGATTTCCTTCCATCGACTGCAGAGAAACTCGAGATCCACCAGTTGATATCAACCAGGCAGGCGAGAATACAGGTCATCGCGGATGAAATAGCGCGCTTGCGCGCTGAACAGGACGAGCTACAAAGCTTTATCGATGACCACCTCAAGCTCGTCTCACCCATCCGACAAGTTCCTGCCGACGTCCTTCGGGAGATTTTCCATTGTTGCATTCCCGGGCATGAACTCCCAACCCCAAGTGCACTCGACGCACCTCTGCTTTTCACAGCCGTTTGTCGATTATGGCGCCAAGTGGCCGTTGCCACACCAAGGCTCTGGAATCGAGTTCACATCGCTCTTCCCAGTCCAACAAACAGATATTCTTTTATCACCCCAAAGTTCCGATCATTCATGCACTTCTGGGGAGAGGGAGTGCAAACATGGCTTCAACGGTCTGGATCAATGCCTCTGCTACTATCAATCTCGAGCAGGGACCCGGACCATTTGGATATAGAGGGTTGTACGGAGCTAGACACGTTGCATGGGAATGTCGCGCAACAACTACTCCCCTTTGCATCCCGATGGAAGAGCCTCTCATTGGATGTCTCTGACGGCGTTAGGGAAATTTTGACGATGACGACGGTAGAATTGTCCTCGTTGGAGGAACTGAAATCTCGCCGGTGGGACCCTTATAGCGGTCAGGAAAGTCCAGTGGAACTTTCATTGAAGACAGTCTTACAAAGTGCACCTTCACTCCGTAAACTGTATATGAATGGGCCACCCCTTCATCTTCCCATTCGCTGGAACTGCCTGACAGAACTGGTAATCTGGCACGACTGGCGCGGATGGGGACAGTCGAGAGGCGTCACTTTGTCCCAGGCCTTTCAAGTCCTTACATTCTCATGCTCCTCCCTTCGCCACTGCACCTTATCCATATCTGTCCAATCACTTGAATCCGACGATACGCTCGATACGTTTCCACCAATCGTCCTTCCCAACCTTCATACCCTCAACATTTACATCGATTGGTGCTATTTAGCCAGTTTACAGCGGGCCCTGGACTCTGTCCATGCACCCAGACTGGCAGATTTCTATTTCAGCTTCCAACAACATCTTGACGAACATCTGAATCTACTCGCCCTCTTTCGTTTCATAGAACGCTCCGGGTGTACGATTCGCAGTCTTGTTCTGGACCTGCCTCTGGTGCACCTTACAGAATCATTAATCGATCTTCTTACGTCGATGCCTTCGCTCAGGCAATTCAGACTGCTGACTCCCAGATATCACGGGGAAGTGGCAGTGGAATGGTTCCTTGGACTTATCCACTCCCTTAAACCATCTCCGTCAAACACCAATGTCCTATGTCCGAACATCGAGTCATTCATGTTCACGGCTTGTTCTTATTCTTGTGCAGCACCTCTGCTTGCATTAGCTGAAGCGAGGAGTGCGGACAGCTCAGCTGCTCAAAAGTTGAAGCGTCTACAAGTAGGCTTTGAGCGATTTGCCATAGAGGACGCGGAGATTCCATTGAGATTGGAAGCGTTGCAAAAAGGAGGAATGCTGGTTTGGTGGACGATGTCGCCGGATTCACCTAGACATCCCCATCAGCCGGATCTTGACGAATACGTACATTCTGCTGAACGATGGTGGCCTAGTTCGCGCCGTAATTCAGTTCGCTTTACAGGTTCCAACTTTCTGGACCTCGAAATGTAAAGTCGCCCTAGTATTGTACCGTATGCGGGGTTGGTTATCGGTCAAAGAACGAAAAGGTAGATAGCGAGTCACTCGATATCTACCTGTCCAATGTAGTAATCAGTGTTCTATTATGATACTGCCGGTTCACTTAATGTCTGCAAAACGAACTCAGAAATGGAAGGAAAGGGAGCAGGCCCGTGTAATCTTCTAAACACCTGTTCCGAGTTCTAGACGTATGTACAATGGGACGTAGACTGATGTAGAGCGGAATTCTATAAGGCGAGTCATGGGTTTTAATTAGGCACAGAACTTCAGTCTGATTCTTGACCACCATGACCTTACCACCGTCGCCTTTCCTCAGTAAACTGCGAACCGATTTCTTCGCTTCTCCTGCAGAAAAAGTCAAAATTCACCACTTGATATCAACTAGGCGGGATAGGCTACAAGCCATCGAGGACGAAATAGCCCGTTTACGCGCTGAACAGCTCGAGCTACAAACCTTTGTCGATGAACATCTCTCACTCATCTCACCCATCCGAAAAGTTCCTATCGACGTCCTTCGGGATATATTCCTTCAAAGCATGCCAGAGAACGGGTTTCCAGCCTGTCGTGCGTCCGAGGCACCGTTGGTTTTCACAAGGATCTGTCGATTATGGCGCGAAGTGGCTATTAGCACACCCACTCTCTGGAATCGAATCTACATTCATCTTCCAACACCAAATCCAGATCCGGGCCAGCCGATCACCGAGAAGTTCCTTGCATATCTGCACCTATGGAGAGATGGCGTGCTGGTATGGCTTCGGCGGTCGGGAACGGTTCCTCTGGTAGTATCGCTTCGGGGTGGTTTAGATCGATGCAGCGTTCAAGAATGGGTCTTCAAATTACATGCGGGTGTCGTTTTGCAATTGCTGGAATGTACATCACGATGGAGGAGCCTTTCATTGAACGTTTCTGCGGAGATTTGGAGAATTGTGGCCATGTCAAAGGCAGAGATGCCCTTGCTAGAGGCGCTGGCCGCTCCCTTCCCTATTGGCCTTACTACTGTGGAGGAGTACGAGAATTTCCTCAAGGCGGTTGTGAAAAGGGCTCCTTCACTCCGCAAACTCTACTTGGGATCGCTTCCCGATAATCTCCCGGTTCGCTGGGATTACTTGACGGAAGTAAGCCTTCAACCACCAGGCTGGCCGCGAGAGCTGAGGATGTCACAGGCAATTCAAGTCCTTTATTTCTCGTGCACCTCCCTTCGCCACTTCACCGCAAACATTCAGATCGAAACCGATGGCCAGCCCACATTTTCGCCAATCACACTCCCCAGCCTACAGACTCTGAACATTGGCGTTATGCACATGCGGTACCAGCATCCCACTGATGATCCCGAACCAGTTCTTCGGCGTTTCCTAGACTGCATCGAGGCCCCAAATCTTGTCAGTTTCTCTTTGAACTGTGCAGAATCCGACAGACGCATATCATCCCTCACGTCCCTTCTGGGTTTCCTAAAACGTTCAGGATGTGCTCTTCGCAGCCTCGTTCTGTCTGTTCCAGCACCAAGCACCGAAATGAATGACCTTCTCGTTTCAATGCCCTCGTTAGTGCAGCTAAAACTGACACCGGTGTTCGAAGCAATGCCATGGCTCGCAGGTTCGGACTGGCATCTACCTGGAATGTTGATCGACTTGCTCACTCCTTCCCAATCCAACATCAATTGCAATGTCCTATGTCCGAATCTCGAGTTTCTCGTGTTTCGAGGATGCCCGGCGCTATATGCATTACCCATAATTGCATTAGCGGAGGCGAGGTGCGGCGAAAATTCAAGCACGAAGAAGTTGAAGCGTCTGCAGGTACATTTCCAGCACTCTATCGAGGTTCCATCGAGGGTGGAAGCGTTGCGCAGGCGAGGCATGTTGGTCAAGGTCGATTCAGCGAAGGATCCATATGCCAACTTTGCGACTACTTGTCCAAAACCAGATTTTCGTGATTATGTACATTCGAGTGAAATATGGTGGCCAATAGACGATGTATAGGTGTAGTGTCTTGTATAACGTTACTTGTAGAAGCTATCGAGACGTGTTTGTCTACCGAAAATGAAACATGATACCGAGTAAAGAGCTACGAGTCACTACTTAGAGGACGCGACTTTGTTCTCGACCACCACCTTCACGCTCAGATTCCTGGATTTTCCACTGGCTTATGCAAAAGGACATGATACCTGGCTTCACAGATTTTGCGTCGGAATCGGTATGTGTTCAAAGCACTCCTTTCTTCAGTGGGGTTTCATCGAATCTTCCAGGACCTCGGTCTTCAAGATACTTCCAAGTTTGGCGCGTTTTCGATATAGCATTGGAAAATGTAAAGGGACGCAAGGGGCTCAAAAACTTGTATCAGTCGGTTAGCTGTTATTGAGACGTAAATGGGACATGGAACGGGAACCTTATCATTTAGTATCAGGTGAGAGAAAGAATTGCTTCAATAGCCCAAACCCTGACCATCATGTCCTTGCCGCCGTCGCCTTTCCTCAGTAAACTGCGAACCGATTTCTTCGCTTCTCCTGCAGAAGAAGTGGAAATCCACCACTTGATATCAACCAGGCGGGATAGGCTACAAGCCATCGAGGACGAGATAGCCCGCTTACGCGCTGAACAGCTCGAGCTACAAACCTTTGTCGATGAACATCTCTCACTCATCTCACCCATCCGAAAAGTTCCTATCGACGTCCTTCGGGAGATATTCCTTCAAAGCATGCCAGAGAACGGGTTTCCAGCCTGTCGTGCGCTCGAAGCACCGTTGGTTTTCACAGGGGTCTGTCGATTATGGCGCGAAGGTGCTATTAGCATACCCATGCTTTGGAATCGAATCCACATTCACCTACCAGCACCAACACCAGATGGTCAGCCGATCACGGAGAAGTTCCTTACGTTTTTGCACCTATGGAGAGAAGGAGTAATGACATGGCTTGGGCGATCAGGGACAGTGCCTCTGGTAGTATCGCTTCGGGGTGGTTTGGATTGGTGCAGCGCTCAAGAAAGGGTCATAGAATTCCATGCGGATGTTGTTTTGCAGTTGTTGGAATGTACATCACGATGGAGGAGCCTTTCATTGAACGTTTCTGTGGAGACTTGGAGAATTGTGGCCATGTCAAAGGCAGAACTGCCCTTGCTGGAGACGCTGGCCGCTCCCTTCCCTACTACTGGCCTTGTTACTGAGGAGGAGCACGAGAATCTCCTTAAGGCGGTTGTGAAAAGGGCTCCTTCACTCCGCAAACTCTACTTGGGTCCGCTTCCCGATAATCTCCCGATTCGCTGGGATCGTTTGACGGAAGTAAGCCTTCAACCATCAGGCTGGCCGCGAGAGCTGAGGATGTCACAGGCAATTCAAGTCCTTTATTTCTCGTGCACCTCCCTTCGCCACTTCACCGCAAACATTCAGATCGAAACCAGTGGCCAGCCCGCATTTTCGCCAATCACACTCCCCAGCCTACAGACTCTGAACATTGGCGTCATGCATGTGCGGTACCATCATCCCATTGATGATCCCGAGCCAGTTTTTCGGCGTTTCTTAGACTGCATCGAGGCCCCAAATCTTGTCAGTTTCTCTTTGAACTGCACAAAATTCCACAGACGCATATCATCCCTCACTTCCCTTGTGGGTTTCCTAAAACGTTCGGGATGTGCTCTTCGCAGCCTCGTTCTGTCTGTTCCAGTACCAAGCACCGAAATGAATGACCTTCTCGTTTCAATGCCCTCGTTAGTGCAGCTAAAATTGACTCCAGTGCTCGAACCTACACCATGGCTCGCAGGTTCAAATTCGGACTGGCATCTACCTGGGATGTTGATTGACTTGCTCACCCCTTCCCAATCAAACATCGATTGCAATGTCCTGTGTCCGAATCTCGAGTTTCTCGTGGTTCGAGGATGCCCGGCGCTATATGCATTACCCATAATTGCATTAGCGGAGGCGAGGTGTGCTGAGCAGTCAAGCACGCAAAAACTGAAGCGTCTGCAGGTACAGTTCCGGTACTCTATCGAGGATACGGAGGTTCCATTGAGGGTGGAAGCATTGCGCAGGCGAGGCATGTTGGTCAAGGTCGATTCAGCAGAGAATCCAAATGCCAACCTTGTGACTACTCGACCAAAACCAGATTTTTGTGACTATGTACATTCGGGTCAATTATGGTGGCCAATAGACGATGTATAGGTATAGTGTCTTTTACAACGTTATATACTTATAGAGGCTATCGAGACGTAAAGTTTGTCTACCGAAAATGAAACATGTTCAGGATTGATAGAAAAGAGCTCCGAGTCACTAGATGATATGCGACTTTTTTCGTGACCACTACCTTCACGCTCGGATTTCTAGATTTTCCACTGACTCGCTCACTCCTACTCAACTAGATATCCGAGTCAATGTCCTGTGCCCGAACCTCGAGTTTCTCGTGTTTCAAAGATGCCCAGCTTCATATGCATTCCCCATAATTGCATTAGCGGAGGCGAGGTGTGCCGGGTGGTCTGGCACGCAGAAGTTGAAGCGTTTGCAGCTACATATCAAACACGCTATCGATGATACGGAGGTTGCATCAAGGGTGGAAGCATTGCGCAAGCGAGGGATGTTGATAAAGTTCCGTTCAAGTATTCGTTATCCATATGTCCCCACAGTAACTCTTCCAAAACCGGATTTTTGTGACTATGTACATTCATCTGAACTATGGTGGCCGACTCCTAGCCTACCGATGTGATCATTATTATTTACCGAATATAAACGTTTTGCCCAAATGGTCAACACCTGCCCGTGTAAATACGAGGGCAGACATATGCCTTTGACACCCGTGGAGTTTGGATGCTGGAACATGGGCACGCCGCACTACACGGATCTCGTACACCTGCACCTACCCATATACAATCGTGGAATCGATATCCGGTCTGTGTTGTGAAGAGAGCTGGGCAATGGATTGTCAGGCGAGATTTGGGACCATCATTCAAACATGCCGGCCGCCGTGAGTTTGAATGTGCAAGTCAATATGATTCAGTTAATCAGTCGGTATCAACTTAGGCAGGCCCTTTGACATTATGTGCTCTACCGAGGAATGCGTCAGAGTCTTGGGCTTGAGCTGGAAACATGCCAGGAGCGGCGCCATCTTCTCATCATCCGGAAGACTTCGTTCAAGGACATTTCGTTTATTGCACATAACACATGAAATTGTAAGACTGTATTCTGCTGATCTGTACGCTTCGTTGACAGATTTCGAACCGTCTTCCCCTTCTTTAGCAGCGAGTCAGTACGCAGACCCAATTTTGAGCTCAAAAAACGACGCACCACAACCTTTCGTGCGCGGGTAGCCATGCCTTGTCTATAACCACCATCCAAATTGAAGAATTCAAGGTCTCGCAGCTTTCAGATAACCCAAGGTCCACGAGAACCGAGCTTGAACTGAGCCTATCCACCTCCATACTGGCTAGCCCCAATAACGAATCCTAGAGGCGATAGTTCTCCCCTGGGAGACGCTCTGTTATGGTGTGTGCACGTTATCTGAGCTTCATAGGGCTCTGGAGCATCTTGGGAAACCGAGTCAATATGTGTGTCCGACCCTGGCCGTACCATTCTCTCTCGTCTGCATTTCGCCAGCCAATATCAAGCAGGGTGATCATGAGACGCATGCTGGTAAGACGCTTGTCGATATGTCGATGCTTGCAGTTGTGGGGTGTTGCTGAGTGAACAGCCAATGAATCGACGCTTCTGGGTTGTGGATAGAGTTAGCTACAGTGGGTGATGAATGAGAGACGTAGAATGTTGCGTACCATCTGGTTTTGATGAGTTTTCTTAATCCTAAAGTGTAGTATTAGTTTGTGCATGTCAGTAAAAAATGATACCTGCGATGCTGGGCTAGGACCAAACACCTACAGCATCCGTCTTGTGTCAAGACTGGCCTTGACTAGCTTTGGTCAATGAGCTTGCAGAATGTCCGGGTTCCATCCCTCTTGAGCAATTGAACTCGAATGTTTGGGAACTTGACGAGAACACTTGAATTCTTGAGGCTTTGCATCAATGTCCCCGAAGCGATGACAATTCTTGAAATTTGCGTTGAGTTCTGTATCAACCAGGTATCAACTGACGGATTTAATACAATCCTCAAGCTCCCTGATAGAAACCCTGCGGGCTTCATTTCCTAGCCGTGTATGCAACGGAATGAACGGAGTGAGACGCGGATTGGTGAGCGGCAACGGCGATGCTGGACGGCAGTCATGTGATGGCAGCATAAATATTGAAATCTGCGTTGTGGATCGATTGAACTTGCCCTTGTTCTTGAACCACGATATGGTCTACCAGGCAACCACCAGCGCTCCCGTCAACATTGCCTGCATAAAGTATTCGTATTCTTCTTATTCTATCGGCAATAATACTGACTAGAGTCTCGCTATAGATATTGGGGCAAACGCGACACGAAGCTTATTCTGCCCACCAATTCCTCTCTTTCTGTTACCTTATCTCAAGACCACCTTCGTTCAACGACAACTTCTCGTGCTGATCCAGCATTTGAGAAGGATACTCTTTGGCTTAATGGCAAAGAGGAAGTAATCAAGCCAGGATCTCGTACCGAAACATGTATTCGAGAAATGCGTGCTCTACGCAAGGCCGAAGTCGAGGACAAGGATCCCAACGCGCCGAAATTGTCGGCTATGAAACTTCACATCTCTTCCTTCAACAACTTTCCCACCGCCGCTGGCCTTGCTTCTTCAGCGTCCGGTTTCGCCGCTCTCATCGCATCCTTAAGCGCCCTCTTCCAACTTCCAACTCATCCTACACAACTCTCCCTTATTGCTCGTCAAGGCTCCGGTTCTGCATGCCGTTCCTTGTTCGGAGGATACGTTGCATGGGAAATGGGTAGCAAACCCGATGGTAGCGATTCGCATGCCGTTCAGGTCGCTCCGCATACCCATTGGCCGGATCTCCATGCCCTCATCTGCGTCGTTAACGATGCAAAGAAGGGTACCTCTTCCACTTCCGGTATGCAGCGTACCGTCGAGACCTCCCCACTTCTCCAACACCGTCTTACCCTTGTCCCTGGACGAATGCAATCCATCTCCAAAGCCATCTTGGAAAAGGACTTTGACACCTTTGCCCGTCTGACGATGGCGGATTCCAACCAATTCCACGCAGTCGCGTTGGACACCTCGCCTCCCATCTTCTACATGAATGATGTTTCGCGTGCGATTGTCGCCGTCGTCGAAGAATACAACAGGCTTGCTCTCGAGACCACTGGCCACCTCAAAGCTGCGTACACTTACGACGCAGGACCCAATGCTGTCATTTATGCGCCAAAGGAGAACTTGGAGGAGATTATCCGTCTTATTGTCCGTTTCTTCCCTCAAGAAAAGGCCTTCAAGGACAACTTCTCTCTCTTTGGAGGTGCAGAGCCTCAGGGTGCTGTACCACAAGGATTCAACGAAGGGGTTTCACGCGTCTGGGAGGCTGGTAGTGTCAAGGGTCTGATTCATACCAAGGTAAAATTCTTTTGACAGTGGCTGCGTACGTGTTCTGACGTGTTTTTAGGTTGATGATGGTCCTCGTACACACCCAGAATCGGAGGCACTCCTTGGGCCAGATGGTCTTCCCAGCGAAAAGTGCTTTGGGAGGTGGGATCTGTAAAAAATTCACAAGGGGAACATGATACCATTTAAGATAAGAATTGAACTGGGACGTGCTGTATCTCAACTATTGTAGCATCTTTTATAGACTTGTTGTATCGGAAGGGATTACATAATATCTATTTCGTCGCTGGCTTGACGCGACTCTGCTCTTGACCACGACCACTGTTACCCCTGCCGCTGGTGTAGCGGCATCCGACAGGAAATAGTAATGGTCTCACATTCAGATACACTCCCTATGCATCGGCTGGATATTGGTGTGTTAGCCCTCATTCCTGTTTCTTCAACTCGCTCACAACATCATGTGCCTTGTACAGAACCTTGGTCATAGAAACGATCCGATTACTTGGATGACCTGGTCTCGCTGTTGATGGTGCAGGCCAAAAGAAGCAGACCCGTGACTTCACTCAACTCGCTATGAGCATCAGACATAGGATGTAGAGTGGGAACTCTGTTATTAGGTGAATTGATCCAATAACTCATGACCTGACCACAATGTCCTTACCCCCATCACCTTTTCTTAGTAAAATAGGAACCGATTTCGTCCCATCATCAACAGAAAAAGTCGAAATTCGCCAGCTGATACTGGCCAAGCAGGAGAGATTAGCTCAGTTGCAGGCGGAGCAGGAAGAGCTGCAAAGCTTCATCGATAACCACCTCCAACTCGTCGCACCCATTCGACAAGTTCATGCCGACATCCTCCGGGAGATCTTTCATCGTTGCATCCCTGAGCACGAAGTCCCAGCACCTTGTGCACTCGATGCGCCCCTACTCCTTACACGAGTCTGTCGATTATGGCGTGAAGTCGCAATCGGCTCCCCGAACCTTTGGAATCGGATTCACATCCATTTTCCACGTGTAAAAGCAAATGGGCCAGGGATCACCGACGAAGCTCGTTTATTCCTACACCGATGGAGAGAAGGGGTGCATACATGGCTTCAACGGTCGGGAACGGTGCCCCTGATCCTATCGATTTCTACCAACACTGTGTCATTAGAAGCCTCTATAAGCCATACATTCCATGCAGATGTTATTCGACATTTGCTTTTGCATGCGCCGCGGTGGAGGAGCCTTTCATTGAAGAGTCCGAGCGCCGACATAATATGCAGAAAGTTGGCGGAGTCGACAGCGGAGTTGTCTTTACTCGTTGAACTTAAAAGCACAGCGGGTTTTGACCTAGATTCATTGAAGGATGTGTTGCAGCGCGCTCCGTCACTCCGCAAACTTGAGCTAGATAGGCTATACGTTTCCTTCCCGGTTCACTGGAATCGTTTGACAGAGGTAGTGTTTCGATCGCCAACATGGCCTAACGACTGCTTGACCCCGACGCAGGCCATTCAAATCCTGTCGTCCTCGCACTCATCCCTTCGCCACTTCACCTTCTCCATCCGACAGGAGATTGGGCATCTTCCCGATACACCAATCACGCTCCCCAACCTTCAGACTCTCAACATCGAAGCAAACGGCACGACGGCTGCGCAGCGCTCATCCGAATTAACTCTCGTCGCGTTGGGTTATTTCCTACACCGCTTAAACGCTCCACAACTTGTCGAGTTCTGTCTCAAGTCCACGATGTCAGACCTACCACTATCTAGCGTCGAGGGATTCCTGGCCCATTCGCAATGCGCTCTGCGCAGTCTTGTTTTGGATTTTGCAGCAAAAGGTCCAGATTTAGTCAGGCTCCTCGCTTCAGCGCCCACGCTCAAACACCTAAAGGTGATACCACTAGTAATAGGCGTGGAATCGGATGTATCGGACTGGCATCTCCCCGAGGGCCTACTCGATTCTCTCACTCCTTCCCAATCTCAACAAACCAAAGGCACCGTTCTATGCCCCAATCTCGAGTTTCTCGTGGTTCGAAACTGCCCAGCTATCTATGCAGTGCCTATATTTGCATTAGCAGAAGCAAGGTGCACGGAGCCGTTGGTTACTCGGAAGCTGAAGCGTCTGCAGGTGTGCTTCAGAGGCAAAGTTACTAGCGAGGGTACAGAGGTTTCTTCAGGGGTAGAGGTATTGCGCAACAAAGGAATGTTGGTTCAGTTATTTGCATCCAAGAACCCATATGCCAAGCTCGTAACTGCTTCACCAGGACCAGATTTTTGCGACTATGTACATTCCGGTGAAATTTGGTGGCCGAGTCGGTGCTTGGTGTCGATATGATTTTCGCGATTATGGACGTTCGTTTTGTTTAGATTGTTAATACCTGCCCATGTAGATTTGCAAGCCCATCGGACATCCTAATTACATGGCCTAACGACTGCTTGACCCCCTCGCAGGCCATTCAAATCCTGTCGTCCTCGCACTCATCCCTTCGCCACTTCACTTTCTCCATTCGAAATGAGGTCGAGCGTCTTCCCGATACACCAATCATGCTCCCCAACCTTCAGACTCTCAACATCGAAGCCAACGGCTTACCTTCCTTGCAGCGCACATTCGAATTACTTCTCATCGCGTTGGATCATTTCCTAAACTGCTTAAACGCTCCACAACTTGTCGAATTCTGTCTTACGTCCACGATGTCAGACCTACCACTATCTAGCGTCGAGGAATTCCTGATCCGTTCGAAATGCGCTCTGCGCAGTCTCGTTCTGGATTTTCCAGCAAAAGGCGCAGATGCAGTCGGCCTTCTCGCTTCGGTGCCCACGCTCAAGCACCTAAAGGTGATACCACTAGTCACGGGTGTGGAATCGGACGTGTCGGATTGGCATCTCCCCGGGGGCCTACTCGATTCTCTCACTCCTTCTCAATCTCAACAAACCGTCGACACCGTTCTATGCCCCGATCTCGAGTTACTCATGGTTCGAAACTGCCCACCTACGTATGCAGTGCCTATATTTGCAGTAGCAGAAGCTCGGTGCACGGAGCCGTTGGTTAGTCAAAAGCTGAAGCGTCTGCAGGTAGGCTTCAGAGGCAAAGTTACTAGTGAGGGTATGGAGATCTCTTCAGGGGTAGAAGTATTGCGTAACCGAGGAGTGTTGGTTCAGTTATTTGCATCCAAGAACCCACACGTCAAGTTCGTGACTACTTCACCAGGACCAGATTTTCGCAACTATATACATTCAGGTGAAATGTGGTGGCCGGCGCTTGGTGTCAATATAATTACCTAGGTATATATGTGTTTAGACCTGTAACCGATCCTTAGTGACGATGGCAAGCATGTACTAATATGTGTTCACGATTATGGACGTTCGTTTTGTTCGAATCGTTAATACCTGCCCATGTAGATACTTATTGCAAGCCCATCCTAATCCCTTTTACTCCGAAACGAACTTGTACACACCTCTACTACTCATATACAATTATGGTTTCTGGTCTAGAGCTGAGCCATGTCAAGCGAGGTTTGTTTTGGGCCTATACTCTTTTGTACACCCATTCGGATTCATATAGATATAGATATTCGTACTTATACTTATAGCTTATAGATATATATACACCTGCAACCAAGGGTATCTAGTTCAAAAGTGGAGTGGAGAGAGAAATTCGAAAGCATCCAGACCGTGACGACGGAAACTCGAAAAATGATAAATGATACAGTATGAGATGAGCCCATGAGCCTATGATTTGAATATCGAAACAAGATACGCGTAAAAAGCAAGCACCGTCCAAGCAAGCAAGCAAGAAAATCGAAAACCCCCAACGCCCCCACACAAACACGCCCAAAACGCACTCACCACCCAAAACTCCCCACCGCCATCCCCCCAATCCAAACCATCTCCATCACCGCTTTACCTACAGGAGTCAGGCGTAGCTGATGATACCTCCCAGCACCACCACCACCACCACCACCACCTATCCCATTACCCCCATTACCCCCAACCCCGGCCCCATTACCACCACCACCGTTCTCAGCACCACCACCTTCGTCGGAACCAACAAGATCCTCCTCAACCATACCCACCGGTAACGGATTAACCACTCTACACAACCCCAACGCCAACAACCCCTCAGGATCAAACTCGACTCCGCTTTCTCTCGTAGCGCAGGATGCTAGGATCGTCGTATCCGCGTATCCCGTTCCTGGGCCCGAGGAAGACGAGAATTTGGATTGGATTGACGCCCAGCTTGCTCGTCTGGCCGGGTTCGGATTTGGTGTGTTGGGGTTTAACGAGAATGGTAGATCCCGAAAAGCTTCTTCGAGTGAAGAAGTGACGGTTATACCTTCCTCGGGCATACGTACCCCAGACCCTTGGAGGTCAGCGTACCCAACCTGTCTCGCAGTTACCAAAAACCCCGGTAAGAGAATATTCTTCCCATCAGCAGAGTAGGCCTCCGGCCTTTTCGACTCTGTAGACGATTTCGATGAGACTCTAGACGAAGCCGACGAACTAGAACTCGTCGCTTCTTCCTTCTCTTTCCTGTGTTTAGCGGAAGAAGATGTAGAAGAAGATGGGGGTGGAGGTGGTTTTTCCTTGTAGCATACGAGAAGGAAGCGGCGTCTCTCGACTGGGATCGTGTACCTTCCCTGCGCCTGTGATTTGGTTTGTGGACCAGGCAACCCCTCACCAGGCCAAAGCGGTAAAAGCATATACAGCGCTTCGTCTGGTATACCTTCAAACGCATCTCTCTTCCCTTTACCCCCATCTCCCCCAGCACCCCCTTTACCCCCAGCACCACCAACACCTCTACCGCCCTTAACCTTCTTCCCACCCGACGCAGACCTCGGAGTCGAAGGCAACAACCCAACATCCTTAAAACTCATATTCAAATTATCCACCACCCTTTTTTGTTGTTCCTGTTTACCTCTAGGTTCGAACGTTACCCATGGGGGAACGTATGCTTGGTGTTTGGTGTATGCGAGGGAGAGGTCGACGGTACCGTATGTTTCGGCGTAGGGTGTTCTGATTGGTCTGGGGTGTGTTGGGTCGTCTTCGTCGTCGTCTGAGGAGGCGGTGTTGGTGGTGGAGGTGGCGTGGGAAAGGGAAGAAGAAGGGGAGATGGAAGGAGATGGGGTGTGAGAAGGCGAAGAATGTTCTGATTCCGACATGGAGGTACTAGGCGTAGAAGTCGCCGACGTAGAAGTCGAAGTCGAAGCGCTAGCGTGTGTATACGAAGACGAGGAAGTCGAATCTCGACTTGCTGGTCTGGATATTGGTGTTGGTCTCGGAACTGGGATCTGAGGTCTTCGATTCCCCTCGGGGGTGCCGGTAGATAATAACCCATGATCAACCAACATCTTGGTCGTAGTCGTACTAGTAAACGCTTCCTGCACTTTCCTAGGCGCGAGTAACACCACTCTTGACGTTCGAGCGCCACCAACACCGACACCGACACCGACACCGACACCTACGCGCGTCGAAGTGGACATACGCGAGTGCGCGTTGGGAGCAGTGGTAGGTGGCTTGTAATACCGACTTATAGAAAAGGCCAACGCTTTGGAATGTTTGTGTATTATCACCGAAGGGTGTTTGGTGTTAGAGTTGGGAGAAGGCCTATGACGGATAATGATCCGCTGTTGGGGTGCTTTGGGGATTGTTTGTGTGTCTGGGTCTGTACCTATAATAAACGATGTCATAGGTTAGTTTGATGTTTGAGGTAAGAGGTAAAGAGGTAGAAAGGTAGATATGAAATGGAAAAGCACCCGTCACCAAAGAAAAAAAAGAAAAAGGCACGAGAACAGTAAACGACGAAGAGTCAGCGATACCAAAAGAAAAGAAAAAAAAAATCAGATCAAAAAAATGCAAAGTTGGCCACAGGAAGAACAAGGTGATATCCCAGACCCAAAATGACAAACGACGAACGACAAACATCCAACCCAACAAACAAAACAAGAAGAGAGAGTAAAACCGTAAACCGTAAACTACAAACCAGAGCACGAAAAACATCCGCTGACCAGACACGATACCAACAAAACAAAAAGCGGCATCGACACGGAAACAGTCAACCGGAGTCGGCTAGAAACGAAGAAAAAAGGTCCAAGCACGACACCCAAAACCAAAAACCAAGAAAAGAAAGCGGTATCGATACGATTAACGCCAAAGAAATCCAAAGTAAAAGTAAAACCAAGAACAAGAACAAGCACGGATCTAGGTGAGGTGCAGCGAACCTAAACGCGAAAATACCACAAAAAAAGCGCCAAGATGGAAACAAAGTACCCAAGAGAAGCAAGTAACCAACAGGGACAAGATACAAGAAAAAAGACCATCGATGAACCCAGGAGCAAAATAGGTGGATGGGTGCTAGTACAAAAAGCAACAAAGCACTACCACAAAAAAGGACGGTGGCGAAATCGGCTGACAGCACACGAAACGAATCCAGCTGAGAACGAGAAAGGAAGTAAAACCCAGAGCAGCGATACCAAAAGCAGAAATGAAAAAGGTCCAAGAAAACGAACAAGAGAGCACGAAACGACGAACAAACAAGGAAAACATCCACCTGAGAACGAGAAGCAAAGAGATACCAAATAAAAAGGACCAGACGAAACCAAAACACCAAAAGCAGGAAAAAGAAAAGAAAAGGATGGTCACGATAGAAACTAAGCGTCGCTCTCGATACCCAAGGAATAAAACCAAAAAAAAAAAAACACAACGAAAACAAGAAAACAAATCCTCACCTCCAACACCCTTCCTAACCGTCTCCTCTCTCGAAACCAAAAACTCTCCTCCAACAAGATCATTCGACCACACCTCTTCTTCATCGAGATGCATACCTCTATAATGCACCGGTTTTCTCCTCTCTCTATCTTTCTTCAACACCACCTCATCCCCTTGTACATCCGCCGGCGCCTCAATCGTACGACGGAAACACCACTCCTTCCTCTGCTTCTTATACCCCTCACCACCCCATCTAACCAAGCCCTTGGCGAACGAATCGTCGTATAAAAACATCATAGAGCCTCCGTTAGCGCGTTCCTCGCGGCTGGCGATAGACACCCCGGAATGTCTACGCTGGAATTGGAATAGCGACGACCACCAAGGCTGCTTAATAGTCGACGAAGAGGATACAGACGTCGCTGATGGTCTGCGAGCGATGAAATCGTGTGGGGGGTAAAGGGTTGTTGCTGTTGTTGGACTGGGTGTATATGAGGAGTTGGAGGAGGAGTTGGAATGGGAGGAGGAGGCGGCGGTTATACCGGATGTGATGTACGCTAAGTCGAAATCTTGTTCTGGTGTGTTGGCAGCGGTGGATGTAGAAGGTGTTAACGGGGAAGGAGCGAGTGGATCGATACTCTCGACTGCTCGTCTCGCACCGTTCGTGGCGGGTGCACTCCCAAACGGAGAAGAAAAGACGATTCCTGTAGGTGTCGTCTCCTGGGCGGGGGCGAAAGGGGAAGTGAAGGTCGGGGCGGTACGTAGTGTAGCTACACTGTCTTCTCTTTCCCTGCTTTCCTCTTCAGCCTCGGGTTCAGAGTCGTAACAATCATCATCGCTGCTAAACTCCACCACGGGATGGGTATGTGAACGTGTTGAGGATGTGCTAGATGCAGGGGATTGGGAACGCCTGGACCGAGGATGAGTTTGAGTGAAGGGAGCTATAACACTGGGTCTAGGAGTGATATCCCATGGAGTAATCTCGTCTGAGTGGATAGTGGATGTAGGAGCGTTACCGAATGAAAAGGTGGTGAGGGAGTTGTGGGTGTAGTGTTCGTCGACTGTGGTTGTCGTCATGAGAAGAGGAGAGAAGAAGGAATACAAGGCAGCCGCAGCAACGTTTATGAGAGTAGCCGGATTTGGGAGTTGTTGTTCCACCAGGGGTTAATCTGAAAAATGAAAAATACAAGAGATGCTAGAGTCAGTGATGGGCGGTCAACCGACGGCGACGACAGCGGCGGCCGCCTTCTTTTTTTTTTCTCGCGCTTCGCTTTTCGGTCTCTTTTCCCGGGCCCCGAGGACTGTCCGAGCACGTTCGTCAGCATGTATACAATTATTACAGACTACCCTGGCGGCTGTACTATTCCTTGGGTTCATTCTGAGGCAAATGTAGCTACTCAGTCCAAGCTCGCCACCTGCAAATGGCTTTTCTATTCCCTTTATTTTGGCACCGAAAATGACGTACCTCTGTCCACAACACCCGCATCGCTTTCAAACTGTAACATCTACACTCCTCTGTTCAGCCTAAAGTCATACTTCAGGCCTCAGTCTTTGGGAGACGAGAGAACGTCTCAGGGTTCCTTCTTTTTCGGGAACCAGCTACCAGCTGCAAACTTCAAAGGTTCAACGTTTCAACACCGACGCTTCCCTGTTAGGCTTCAACCTCAAGTATGGGAGACGAGAGGAAACCACGCAGAAAACGT
Source organism: Paramarasmius palmivorus (assembly GCA_037176845.1). Lineage (NCBI taxonomy): Eukaryota > Fungi > Basidiomycota > Agaricomycetes > Agaricales > Marasmiaceae > Paramarasmius > Paramarasmius palmivorus. The sequence continues at coordinate 376,239 of JAYKXP010000029.1, read as the reverse complement.
CTTCCTGTTCGGCCCAATGCTTAAAAGCTACAAGATGGTTATAGAGAAGAGATGTCATGGTTCTGTGTTTCTCAGTCTATAATCAAGCGTCCATACTGACTCGTTGCCTAGGAAGGTGCTATCTAGTATCTACAGATCGTCACGCAAACCAGGATACTGGCATGCGTCCCTGAACGATAACTCTTGGCGGTTCATTCAAGTCGTGGTCATCAGTCCAAGCTCTGCCAACTTCACCCAACAAAACTCTACCTAACGAGGTACAGTTCGCTGTTGGTACATCACGCACGGTGACAAAAACTAGATTAACACACGCTCTCCTCAACGTGGAGATACTTGGTGCGTACCCTAGCGCCTCATACAAACCAACGGGTTCAGTGATGCTGACTCGGATGTACCCTAGAAACAAATTCAAATGACAATGCATATGGCGGCGCCTTTTCTCCGGGACGTACAGACTACGCCATGGGAGACATCTTGCCATTTTGCTCCCATCTCCATTCACAGACACCTAACGAGGATTCGGACGCCTCAGTCGTTTAACGTTCAACTACCAGTCTAATAGACCTCAGCATTCACGCGCACGCCCTGCGAGGTAACCCGACCGATGCACAGTCCTCAAGCCGTGTAACATGTACAGGGTACACGCGCGCGCAATAGCATAAACATTTCGTTCCTTAGCTCACGAGTACCTCTGCCCACAACCTAGGATCGTGAACCACCCACATCACTAGTTCAAGTTCAAACTGCAACTCCAGCGCTCCTCGAAGACGAGAACAAATCACCCATAAAACGTCTCAGGATCTCTTCGTTTTTTTGGGGGGCCGCTTAAAAGCTACGAGATGGTTATAAACAGGAGATATCGTTGAGTACACATGGTGGTACGTCGTGTTGCCTTGTTTATAATCGAGCATTCACCTTCGCTATGGAAGACGTCTTGTCGTTTCGCTGTCACCCCCATTCACGCTTGGACTAAAACCTAACACCTCTGGCCGCATCCGGCTTTTATCTGTAGACCTTTGGTTCACTCCTGCTTCGGTCACTGAGAGCCAAAACAGACCGACTGATACTTGGCTACCCAATTCACCGTCCGTGTAACGTGTAGATGCCACTGTGGTACGCAACAACCCAGACTTTTTTCGTTCCATAGCTTACCTCCGCCCACGTCTAGGATCGTGAACCAGCATCCACGTTACTCACAAATCGACTTCGCCTCAACCTCAAGTGTCTTGGTGAGACAATCGTCTCAGGATTCGTTTTTTTTTTCGGACCAGTTTGAGATGGTTATAGAAAAGAGATATCGTAGGGTATAAATGCACGAGATGTGGTCGTGTTTCCGTGTTTCTCAGTTCTATAATCGAGTGTTCGTTGCCTAGGGAAACCATGCGTCTGTCCCTGAACGATAAATCGATAACCCCTGGCGTCTCCAAAGAGCGTGCTTCATCAGAACGAGTCCAAGCAACTTCTACCTCACGAGGTGCCTTCAAGTTTATGACAGGTCCCAGGGACACGTAACCCAAACTCATACCCACGCGTGAGTTCTGTTTTCTGAGGTATACAAGCTGAATCTTAAGCTGAACTGTTCCTATGTCTTTTTCCAGCTATCCTCAACACGTCTTAGGATCGTGAACCAGCATCCACGTTACTCACAAACCGACTTCGCCTCGGGCTCAAGTGTCTTGGAGAGAAAGCGTCTCAGGATTCGTTTTTTTCGGACCAGTTTGAGATGGTTATAGACATGAGATATCGGCAGTATGTCATGGTTCTGTGTTTCTTCGTTTATAACCAAGCGTTCATACTGACCCATTGCCTGGGAAGGTGGACGACCTTGGGTTCTACATATCGCAATGCAAACCAGGATACTGGCATACGTCCCTGAACGATGACTCCTGTCGTCGTTCATTCAAAGTCGTTGTCACCAAGCTCTGGCAACTAGTACAGTCCGGTGTTGGTGCATCACGCACGGTGACAAGAACTGCTCTCCTCAGCGTGGAGACGTTCTGGTTCGAACTTGGTGCGTACCCTCATACAAAATACAAACCGACGGGTTTCATCGAACGCTGACGTACCCTAGTAGTAGAAACAAAGACCTTGCGTTCATTCACGTCCTGCGAGGTAAACCGTCAACTGGATACTTAAGTAGTTACCCAGTTCAAGCTCGCAGTAAATGGTACATAACCTATACTTTTCGTTCCATAGCTTACCTCTTCTAGGATGGTGAACCAGCACCCACATGTGACATCACTCTTCAACACCTCAACCTCAAGTGTCTTGGGGAGACGAGAGAAAACTACGCAGAAAACGTCTCAGGATCCCTTTTTTTCAGCTAGCCAGCATAGAGGTGAATATGTCCAGTTTGAGCTCGATGCTTAAAAGCTACGAGACCGTTATAGACAAGAGATATCGGCAGTATGTCTGTGTTTCTTCGTTTATAATCGAGCGTTCATACTGACTCGTTACCTAGGGAGGAGCCATCTAGTGCCTACTGGAAATCAGGGGAATGGCATGCGTCAAACGAAATGTCTCTGAACGATAACGATAACTGCTGGCGGTTCATTCAATTCGTAGTCACCAAGCCCTGGCAACTTCACCCACGTCAGGCACGGTGACAAGAACTAGATTAACGCACGCTTTTCTTTGTTTATAATCGAGCGTTCATATTTACAGACTACGCTTGCCGTTTCGCTGTCACCCCCGCTTGGACTGTTCTCGCAAATAAAATCAAACACCTCCGATCCCTCCTTTATCTGTTCACTCCTGCTTCGGTCACTGAGAGCCAGAGCCAAACAGACCGACTGAGTTCACGGTCCGTAGATGCCAGTGGTACGCAACAACCCAGACTTTTGTCGTTCCATAACTTACCTCCGCCCGCGTCTAGGATCGTGAACCAGCGCACCCACATCACTCACATACTGACTTCACCTCAACCTCAAGAGTCTTGGAGAGACGAGAGAAAGTGTCTCAAGATTAGTTTGTTTTTTTTTTCGGCCCAATTTGAGCTCGATGCTTAAAAGCTACGAGATAGGCATACACGCTCGGGAATGTTACTGAGAGGTGGTAGCACGTCCAAGTCATATTCCAGTGTTCCTTCGTCTCTGCCTAGGAAGCTGACGACAATCATAGCGGAAACAAATTTTATGTGTCCGTAGTATACAGGAAACAGGAAACAAGACTCGTAACCCCGGAACCAAACTATCACCACCATCCCCAAGTTTGACATCTATCATTTATCATCGAGCAGGAGGCGCGACTCTGTCAACTTCAAATTGATACCGACTCGCAAAACAAAAGCTATACAAATACGAATATGAAGAGAATACTTGATACATACCTAATAATGTCCATATCCTAGAACCTTGACTACATGCATCACAAAATCTCGATTTTTAAGGTTCCGGATACCATAGTTCACCCGAATGTACATGTTCATAAAAATCAGGTTCTGGAGAAGTAGTCACGGACTTGGTGTATGAATGCGTCACTAAATCGGCCTTGACCAACATCCCTCGCTTGCGCAACGCTTCCAACCTTGGTGTAACCTCCATATCATCGACGATGATATGGTCGATGATATGGAGCTGCAGACGCTTCAGCTTTTGCGTCCTTGAATCCTCGGCACACCTCGCCTCTGCTAATGCAATTATGGGTAAGGCATGTGAGGCCAGGCTCTCCTGAAACACGAGAAACTCGAGATTCGGGCACAGGACATTGCCATTTAGGTTCGCTTGGGAAGGAGTGAGCGAGTCAATCAACATCCCAGGAAGATGCCAATCTGAGACCGCGGACCATGGTGTTTCATCTATTTCCCTCAAGATTGGTCTCAACTTGAGTTGTACCAGTGAGGGCATTGAAGCGAGAAGGTCGATCATTTCGGTGCTTGCCATTTCTGATATAGACAGGACAAGACTGCGGAGAGCACATCCTGAATGTTCTAGAAACCCAACAAGGGTAGTTAGGGATGTTTGGGATGATCTCCAGTTCAAAGAGAAATTGACAAGATTTGGGGCGTCAATGCAGTCCAGGAAGTGCTGAACGATCAATTCCGGTGCATCGCTGGGGTGCTGGTAAGGTATGGGGGTGATAGGGGGGCTCACAAAGAAGCTGACTACTTCAATGTTGAGAGTCTGAAGCCTGGGGAGAGTGATTGGTGAAAATGTGGGCTGGACATCGGTTTCTGTCAGGTATGCAGCAAAGTGGCGAAGGGATGAGCATGAAAACAAAAGGATCTGAATTGCCTGTGACGCCCTCAGGGCTTGATCCTGGTCTGTCAGGCTTACTTCCGTCAAACGATCCCAGCGAATCGGGAGATTGTCCGGAAGCTGGCTCAAGCAGAGTTTATGGAGCGAAGGAATCCTTTGCAAGACTGTCTTCATGAAATTCTGGTAGCTCTCCTTAGCATCGAAAGGAAGGTAGTGGACTGTAAGTGCCTCCAGCAAAGGCAGGTCCGCTGTCAACGCTGTCACAATCCTCCAAATCCTCTCAGGGATGTTCAATGAAAGGCTTTTCCATCGTGATGTATATTCCAGCAACTGCAGAACGACATCTGCATGGAATCGATGGTAAACCTGTTCTTCACCCCATATTTCATAACCACTCGAGATCGAAAGTACCAGGGGCGCTGTTCCCGACCGCCGAAGCCATAGCATCACTCCTTCTCTCCATAGGTGCAAATATGCAAGGAACCTCTCGGTGATCGGCTGACCATCTGGTGTTGGTGCTGGAAGATGAATGTACATTCGATTCCAGAGCGTGGGGGTGCTAATAGCGACTTCGCGCCATAATCGACAGACCCCTGTGAAAACCAAGGGTGCTTCAAGTGCACGACAGGCTGGAAATCCAGTCTCTGGCATGCATTGAAGGAATATCCCCCGGAGGATGTCGATAGGAACTTGTCGGATGGGTGGGACGAGTGTGAGGTGCTCATCGACAAAGGTTTGTAGCTCGACTTGTTCGGCACGTAAACGGGCGATTTCGTCCTCGATGGCATGTAGCCTATCCCGCCTGGTTGATATCAAGTGGTGGATTTCCACTTTCTCTGCAGGAGAAGCGAAAAAATTGGTTTGCAGTTTGCTGAGGAAAGGCGACGGGGGTAAGGACATCGTGAACTAGCGAGCTTCCCACTCTGACTCATGTTGGGCACTCGCACCCTCACCGTCAGGTCGGTCACGTGACTTTTCGCACAGCCTGGCACCAGCGCGCCTGTCGAACTTGACACGCAACCGAAGAGCCCAGACGTCATGCGTCAAAGTTGAACTGACGCCTCCAACCTGCTGGGTACAGAGGATTGGTCCAACTCGGGAGATCCCGAGCTCGCCCGAAAAACTGATAACGGCTAGACGCCCTGGGCGCTAGGACTTGCTAGACGGGCGCTTCGCCTCCATCACCTCCCTTTTTTCTTGTTTTTCCCATTTCTTTTCCCATTTCTTCCGTCGTTTATTTCTTATCTCATTTTTATTGCCCCCCCGCATCCTCACTAGGGAGCTCGAGTGCGCTTCTCTGAGTTTCCGAGGCTATCTTGGGATCATTACCCAATTACTACCAAATTACAAGGTTTTTTCGTTCTTTTTCCCGTTCTTTCACGTCTTCTTTGTACGCCCCTTCCTTCCTCGGGCCCCGCGTGCTCGCTTCGCTCGCATGTATACCACAATATGTAATTTAGAGCCTTTCACAGCGCAAAGGTTGCGGGATGGGACTTGGAATGAACTATATTTGGAAATAACGATGACGTCGTCATCCGTTATCACAGCGTTATCTCGCTTTCGGGATCTCCCGAGTTGGACCAATCGTCCCTGGCCTCCTCCAACCTGGTCATCCAAACCGGCTTCCCCGACTCGTCTCGACGACACAGCTTTAGCCGATCAAAATCTCCAGAGCCCATTAACCGTGTTCCATTCACCGAGACCTGAAGCTTCTTGGCCTTTCCTAGGGTTTGTCAAACCCACACGGCAAGTTGATGTTATTGCTGAACTTGAACCATGCTCTGGAGGTCCAGGGTTATGGTAAAGACTCGAAGATGCGCAAAACGAACTCGCCTGATGGGTTTGAAATGGATCTGGCCGCGTGAACCGCTATAGTTTGCTGCGGAGTCTTCGACAGAGAATTCATATCCTCGAGGCCTTTCCCCGCCTTTCCAGGATCCTGGGGTTTGAGAGCTTCTCCTTTCTTGTTTAGGCCATACCAGTCGTTCTGTCCGTTCAACCCCGACATCTTCACGCCGCGCCGGAGGAACTGGCATAGGGGCTGTATTCGTCGAGAATGGTATCCTATCCAATGTCACTGAAGTAGTCTCAAGGTGCGTGGAATCGACTTACCTGGTGCTTTCAGATTTAGAGTAGACTCCGTGTGTTTCCTCAGTCCAGGGTCGCTCGGGTGTCGTTCCTACTCGGGGACTTCTTTGGAAGTCTTTACAGTTGTTCTCGGTAGCTTTGCGCTAGATGTTTGACGATGGGATTAGCCGACCGGTACCTGTGTACCATCGGAAGGTAGTTGTCTGGCCTGGAATCACGGTGCTGCGTATACTTTCTGAGTATCACTGAGCGATTAAAAGAATAAGACTGCGCACGAACGAGTATATACCGGGGTGTAAGTGAGTGCTCGGTGCTCACCCATGTATTTGAGCGCAACGACGAATATCTTCGACCGCATGGAGGAGTGCTCTGGGGCTGGGCTCTCCGGTATGTAGGAGCAACTTCGCTGAATCTTCTTGTTGTACAGTGTTCTTGACGTGCCACCTTCAGAACTTTGGCTTTCTGGGCTCGAGAGATGAGAATGCGAGGTTGTATAAGGCTGTAGCACTCACCGTTATCTTTCCAGCCGACGAGCTCTTGGCCAACCCTCAATAGTACTCAATACTCAACACCGAATGCCTGTACAGGTAGCCAGAATTTTACGCGTTGACTTTGATTACTAGGACACGGGAACTGAGTTTGAAGCATGATCAGAGAATGGAGAAACGCACCTAGTTGAGTTCCACTCTTCGGAAATCCTTGAATTCGAGCCCATGGGATATCTTGTGTGCTTTCTGCATCCGTCGAGATCAGTCTGGTGTAAATCTCCATAGAAAATCGGCGTAAACCGACCGGTGAGCAAGCCCAAAAGCCAAGTTCAGATGAGTCCTCGGCGACCTTTTTTCTTTCAGCGGCGGACCCTATTCTCAAGCGTTGTCTGACTCGACATATTGCTCGACCAATGGGAAAGAGATATGTTGAGATGCTAGGCGTGTTGGTGGTTCACGACCAAGGGGTATTCGCGACGCGTCTGAGCGCTCAGTCAGAACGTTCCGTCTAAACACCTTTCCTTCCAACACGGTTCTCCGCAACTTTCTGTCAACCTTGGGTTCTCTCATTATCTCCCTGTTCAACGAGTCACTGGGGCTCAAATTTGCGGTATGACTCATCCCATGTACCTAGCAGTGAATTTTTTTTCGCTGACACGCTTCCTAGTCTTCTCTGTTTCCCCTTATCCGCCGATTTCAACACCATCTACGATTCCAGCTATCCTATAGTCCCCAACACACAGCTCAACTCTAGACCACCCCTTTGTTCATCTATCCGTACTCAAGGTCTTCAAAGCCGCCTCCGTAGGCCTTGTTCGACATCCTGCGACCAAGAAGAGAACCCCTTTCTGCTGCGATGAGGAAAGCGACACGTCCACGACACTCTCCTCCGTTTTCACCTGAACGACCACTGTGAGATTCAAATTCGATGAAATCCTACTAAGGAAAGGAGTGCCTTGAACACATACCTATTCTAGCATAAACTTTGTGAAGCTAGGTCCAGCGGAAAATCCAGCGTGAAGGTGGTCGAGAACAAACTCGCGTCATCTAGTGACTCGGAGCTCTTTAGCTGATGCATGATGCATGAACATCTTTCATTTTCGATGGGTAGACAAATACATCTCGATAACAAGTAACGCTGTGAAAGACACTACACACTACACCTACACGTCGTCTATTGGCCACCATAAATCACCTGAATGTACATATTCGCAAAAATCTGGTTTTGGAGAAGTAGTCACGAGCTTGGCATATGTATCCGTAGCTGAAAGGAACTTGACCAACATTCCTTGGTTCCGTAGTGCATCCACCCTTGATATAACCTCCGTATCATCGATAGCATGTTCGACATGTAGCTGCAGACGCTTCAATTTTTGCGTGCTCGAGTCCTCGGCACACCTCGCCTCCGCTAATGCAATTATAGGTAATGCATATGAAGCCGGGCATCTTTGAAACACGAGAAACTCGAGATTCGGGCACAGGACATCGGTGTTTGGTTGGGAGGGAGTGAGGGAGTCGATCAACATCCCAGGCAGATGCCACTCTGGAGCCTCGGACTCTGACGGAAGTCTGGTTTCCAGTGTGAGTTTAAGCTGCTCAAGCGAGGGCATTCCAACGAGAAGCTCTGTCAACTCGGCGCTTGTTGCTAAGAAAGACAGAACGAGGCTGCGGAGAGCACATCCTGAACTTTCTAGGAAACCCACAAGGTCAGTTAGGGAGACCGTGCGTCTGGGTGGTGTTATGCAACGCAGAGAAAAGTTGACAAGATTTGGAGCGTCAAAGCAGTCTAGGAAACGCCGAAGAACTGATTCGGGTTCATCTATGGCGTTCCGGTACTGCATGGACCTGACGTCAATATTGAGAGTCTGGAGTTCGGGGAGAGTGATTGGCGAGAATGTGGGCAGGTCCACGAATTCGATATGAATGTTTGCAGTAAAGTAGCGAAGGGATGAGCACGAAAACGAAAGGACCTGAACTGCCTGTGATATCTTCAGTCCTTGAACCCAGCCTGTCAGGCTTATTTCCGTCAAACGATCCCATCGAATCGGGAGATTATCGGGAAGCGGTCCCAAGTGGAGTTTATGGAGTGAAGGAGTCCTTTGCAAGACTGCCTTCACAAAATTCTCGTGGTTCTCCCCGAGTTTAGAAGGATCTTCGGTTATCCGAGGATCGTAGTGGACTTTAAGTGCCTTCATCAGGGACAGTTCTGTTGTCGACGCCGTCAATAGCCTCCAAATCCTATGGGTGATGTTCAATGATAGGTTCTGCCATCGTGATGTGTGCTCCAGCAGCTGTAGGACAACATCGGCATGAAATTGATGGATCCTTTCTTCGTCGCGACGCGAATCCGAACGACTGCTCGAGAGTGACACTACCAGAGGCACCGTTCCCGACCGCCGAAGCCATAACATCACTCCTTCTCTCCATAGGTGCAAATATGCGAGGAACTTCTCGGTGATCGGCTGACCATCGGGTCTTGGTGCTGGAAGATGAATGTAGATTCGATTCCAGAGCGTGGGGGTGCTAATAGCAACTTCACGCCATAATCGACAGATCCCTGTGAAAAGCAAGGGCGCTTCGAGCGCACAACATGCTGGAAATCCATTCTCTGGCATGCGTTGGAGAAATATCTCCCGGAGGACGTCGATAGGAACTTTTCGGATGGGTGAGACGAGTGTGAGGTGTTCGTTGATAAAGGTTTGTAGTTCGACTTGTTCAGCGCGTAAACGGGCAATTTCGTCTTCGATGGCTTGTAGCCTATCCCACCTGGTTGATATCAAGTGGTGGATTTCAACCTTTTCTGCAGGAGAAGCGAAGAATTCGGTTCGCAGTTTGCTGAGGAAAGGCGACGGTGGCAAGGTCATGGTGGTCAAGGAATGGTTTTCTGCATCCTGATGGAATTCCCGCTCTACGTCCTTGAATTCGGGACAGGTGTTCGAATGATTATATGGGCGTGCTTTGTTCCTTTCCGTTTCCAGGTTTGGTTCATGGTCCTTGCCAAGTGATCCCGATACGATAATAATTTGCAGCAACAACTCTGAAATGTATGTGTGTTCAGTTAGGCATGATGCATGATGCTCTGCTGGTGGTTGCAGTTAGTCTCCCCTAGCTACTGTAGGCAGACTCACGCGCTTGATATGATGAATCGATGACGCGACAGTAACCCGCCCTCGTTAATACGCTAAAACATTGACGAGCTGCCCTAGACACCGGGCGATACTAGCCTCTGCAAGATTATGTGTTCGGAGAGTATATTGTAATAGTAACAGTAATGTGATACTACAGTTGTAAGACCCCATATACATATCTCGAGAACGTATACACAGGTTTGTCTACAAGTGAATGACATGATCGTTTGGCCACCATCGTTCGGCAGAATGTACGTATTCGTCAAGATCTGGCTGGCGGGTATACACAGATGGATCCGGTGACATTGTCCACTGAATCAACATTCCTCCTTTGCGCAATGCCTCTAATCCAAACGGAATCTCCGTATCCTCTACGGCAAAATTCTCAAAGTCTACCTGGAGACGCTTCAACTTTTCAGTAGCTGAGCTTTTCGCACTCCTTGCTTCGGCTAATGCGAGCAGAGGCGCTGCACAAGAAGGAGGACAAGTCATCCACATCAGCGATTCGATGTTTGGGCATAGGACGTCGTTGTTTGATAGACATGGATTAAGGTGGTGGATGAACCTAGGGAGCGATTCCAGGGCTTCTCTCTCCGTTGGAGATTGGCTCACCCGCAGTTTGAACTGCCTAATCGAGGGCATCGAGGTGAGAAGGTTGATTAACGACTCTATAAGCGATACCTGAGAGTCGTAATCCAGAACAAAGGCGCGAAGGGTACAACCCGAACTTTCGATGAAACCCAAAAGGGTGAGTAGATTCGGATGTGCGCCAAAAGATTTCAACCCAAAATAGAAATCCTCTAGCCTTGGCGCGTGGATAGAGTCCAGGGCTTGTTGTAAACTGGTGGGAGACAATCGGGAGGGCTGATGGACGTGAATGTTGAGGGTATGAAGGTTGGGAAGAATGATTGGTGAAAATGTATCGAGTTCATCGTCGGTTTCAGGAGATTGGACCGACAAAGTGCAGTAGCGGAGGGAGGAGGATGAGAATGTAAGGACTTGAATGGCCTGTGACAAAGTGACAAATCCCACGTGTCCCCATCCAAGTCTGTCGTGCCATAATACCACTTTTGTCAGGCGATTCCAGTGAATCTGGAGACCAGAATATGACTCATTCAAGTCAAGTTTATGGAGTGAAGGTGCGCTTCGCAATACCGCCTCCAATGAAGGGACCTCGGTAAGTGGATCGTTATAACTGTAATGGCGGCGGGATTTGAATTCTTCCAATAAGGGCAGTTCCAACGTCGGCAATGTCAAAATCCCTCTGATTCCGTTTGGGACGTCCAACGAGAGGCTTTTCCATCGTGGTGCATGACAAAGTAATTGCAGCGCAACATCTCCGTGAAACGTTTCTAACTCTGCAACACTCTCTTCATCCAAGTAGCCACGAGAGTCTGTCCCCTGGATTGACAGGTGGAGAGGCATCGATCCAGACCGTTGAAGCCACACCCGTACTCCGTCTTCCCATAGGCGCATGAATGATCGGAACTTTGGGGTGATAGAAAGATATTTGGTTGACGGGCTGGGAAGAGCAATGTGAACTCGACACCAGAGCTTTGGTGTGGAGGTTACGACTTGGCGCCATAATCGGCAAACTCGTGTGAGGAGCAGGGGTGCGTCGAGTGCACGAGGGGTTGGGAGTTCATGCCTGGGAATGCAATAATGGAAAATGTCCTGAAGGACGTCGACAGGAGCTTGTCGGATAGGCGAGATGAGTGTGAGGTGGTCATCAACAAAGCTCTGTAACTCGTCCTTTTCAATGCGCAACTGGGTTATCTCATCCTCAATTGCCCGTATCCTCTCCTGCCTAGTCAATATCAACAGGTGAATTTCGATTTTCTCTGCAGGAGACGGAAGAAAATTGGTTCGCAATCTGCTGAGGAAAGGTGACTGGGGCAAGATCATCGTGGTCAGGATTTCAGTTGTAGCCACGCGCACCCTCTTGGCGGAGCACGTGACATTTCCCGCGCGTCAACGCCTGCGAAATTGCCAAGTCCTCGACCTGCCCTCGGCTTTGAGCTTCGTAGGTAGCCTGAGACCCTCTAAATCTACACAAGACATATAATTTGTGACTTGGAATAGATTTCTTAGTTGAAACCCACCCAAAAGCCTCAATACCCGCACAATTTTAAATCGCCCAAGTCCCGTAGGGCAAGCACACGGCGTTCCCTGCGCATTGGATGTCCATCAAAGCCAGCTACAGCCTGACAACCTGTTTCTATATCCAGACCAAGTTTATCTGAACCTTTAAATAGCCCAGAATACGCTGCTAATGATAATAACACTCAAATAATTCAGTTCATTGCTCAGTCATTACAGTGCTAGAAAAACCACCAGTTATTAATCCTCGAGCTTCGAAACCTATAAGAGCATTGAATTGGACATGATCAGAGAAAGTGAACACTAACATCTCTTGCATGTCGCACAATGACCTGATAACGACTACTTCGGGGATTGACTTATTTGATGGGGTCTTCATGTGAGATGTTTTCTACCATTACTGGAGTAGCAACCCTTGAGTACCTTAGATTGCTTAGTATCCCTGATTTTTGGTGTTTCCGGAGACTCATGCTCGACTTTTGGGTGGGTTTCAACTAAAAATCTATTTCAAGTCACAGACTATATGTTCTCTGTAGATTTAGGAGGCCTCAGTATACTTTGGGACTACCTACGAAGCTCAAAGTCGAGGGCAGGTCGAGGACTTGGCAATTTCGCAGGCGTTGACGCGCGGGAAATGTCACGTGCTCCGCCAAATCTGAGGGTGCGCGTGGCTACAACAGGATTTTGACAGGATTTCATCCTATGGAAATGAATTGGTCACTTGCCTGTGAATTGGGCCCCGAGAAATTTCCGCATGCGTACGCATGTGCGCCCACTTTACGTCTCCAAAGGAATTCTATGATCCATCCACGGCCAGTCGAGTGACTCGACTCAAGTCACAGATGCACTGTGAAGGACGAATAAGAAAGATAGACACAGAAATGCATTTCAGCACGCACTGAAGCTTGAAGTCTCCACTTTGCTGGGTACCACGTAAATTGGCAAGAAGTTGGCAAGAAGTGAAATCCGAACGTAAAAGAGCCCAGGGCACGATTTACGAGACCTGATGGTGGTTCATAACGAAGACGCGTTGACACGGATGTGTCAAATGCTGAATAGGATATCGGTGTCCACTCGTCTCCCCAATATGCCCCATTTTAGTTGTCTACGAACGTTTGTGCTAATCTTATCGACATGGTATACGCTATCACTTAGGCAAGTAGCAAGAAAAAGGAAAACAACATGTATATGGTGCCCAAGATAGTATGACAGACGCCGGAAATTAATGCTTTCGAAGCTGACCATCATTGTCAATGGCATCATAGCGACGCTGCCTGACTTGTAACCATCATATAAGCATCTTTCTTCGGCTCCCGGATCAGACGTTTCCTTTCCTTCTTTCGAGTGAGTATACGGTTTGCAATAATACTGATTCATAGATCAACTTGGCGCAGGGACCCTAATGGACTCGCAAAAATCCTCCAGTTCGTCTACGAAATCGCGGGTGATTAAACCTCATCGGAAATCTCGATTAGGTTGTTTCCCGTGCAAGGAACGAAAAGTCAAGGTGAGCCCTAATCTTTCTGTGCAAGTTTGCCGTGCTTATCATACTAGTGTGATCAAGTACATCCCGTGTGCAGCAACTGTACACGAAGAAACGAAATCTGCAGCTGGACGAAAAAAGCTTTGCCTCAACAACCTTCGACCTCGAACCAGGTAACCACCATCGCACCTCGACTTCCAATGAGTCCGTCTTCTACCTCAATATGGTCCTTTTCACCACAAGTACAAATGGACATGGACAATTTCAAACTCGTACACCACTACAGCCTCGTTACATCTACCACTCTCAACGTCGGTAGCCCTGCCTCCCTATACACAAACCAATTCGTTGTTCCAAGTATTGCGTTCAAGGAGCCTACGTTTATGCACGTGCTCCTCGCGCTTTCTTCTCTCCACCTACACATCCTATACAGCCCTTTAGGTATCGCAGACCGCGATTACCTCCGGCTTGCACAAAGACACCGAGCCCAAGCGCTATCTCTTTTCACCTCTCTACCCACGACATCCTCACCAATAACCTCCTATTCTGCCCTAACACCTACATCTACACAACCCTCTGACACACGCCTCCTCATACGCAACTTCCTCGTCATATACGCAGTCGCCGAATCCCTCGGTGCCATCGCACAACCACAAGGCGTCTTTACACTCATCGACAATATCCGTACCTCACTTCGGGATAAAATATACTTTTATCAAGACGAACAACTCAAACCACTCATTTGGCCCTTTTTGGGTGTGAGAATTGTTCCTACCGAGGCTGAGGAGGAAGAGTCGGCATTGGGTTCCGGAATGCGTGTTTTTCCGCGATGTCTCAAGTACCTCCACCTACCTCAAAGCGCATATCGATGGCCCAATGCAGAGGAAGTATCCGACCCAAAAGTATCCATGGTCTACCAAGCCGCTACCTCAACCCTGCGAGAACAGTGGTACATATCCCAGTTCAACTCAGATACAGGTCTCGTCTCAGCGACAGCGTGGATATTCCTCATGTCGGATGCATTTCGAGAGTACTTGGTTGCGGAGAGAAGACCAAGGGCGTTGGTGGTGTTGTATTTCTATTGTGTAATGTTGGGGAATTTGGATCAGCAGAAATGTTGGTGGGCAGCGAAGCATGTGGAGTGTTTGAAGTGGATTGAAGGGGTACTGGAGGCGGAGTGGATGGAGATGGTGAGAACGACGGTAGAGGCGATGTAGAGTCTGGCTTACGTTGAGTTTCGGCGCGTTTTACTATGACTACCAGCCCAGCATCACGTCTGTTTTCTTGCCAATCTGCACCGACCTGGTTGCTTTACAGAATCATGGCAACAATTAGCTATGAGCATCGAGCTCACCATCTATCAATCGCAAATCCTCTAACCTTCGTCTCTCTTTTTGTCCTCGAAAGATATGGGTGCCAGGTACGTTCAGCGCTTTTTTCCCTATTTACCACAGTTCAAACCTAACCCATACACAGACCGATACTCCAAGACCATAGCCCGTTGTATGAAATCTACTTTCTGGACGTTAAGGCGGATGTAGCTGACCAAACACGTAGAATTGCTCAGTGACAACCACTCGCCACCCAACTCAACACGGATATTATTCAGGATACTGGTTCAGTCTGCTATCATTCTGGCGGAGGACTGCGCACTGCGCACTGGACAAACCTTTGGTATGTCATCAACTCGGTGCAGTGACACCTTTGCATGCTTCGAACTCTTCGGGAACCACGACCTGGTCGAACGGATATACCCTGACGAAATTTGGACCTATACATTCCTGACGCATCTCGATTTCCCCGTGCTAACCATGCTGTTGTCGTACCCCTGTCTTGGGTTCCAAGAGGTTTGTGGCTTTGGTTCCTGGAGAGGATAGTTATAATTCCCGTTGTTGGTGGTATCATGATAGAGGAACGTCATGCTAGCGCTGTAAGTGTTTTTATTATTCCTCATTCCTGGACCTGAGCGCTGAGCGCTCACACAGAGATTCCGCAGCTGGATATACTATCGAGCCACATCACATATCGCCATGCCTTATTCGGAAATGCCTCAACCAAAGAGCTCTCGGAATCGTAATTACGACCAGCGGGTAGATTCCGCAAATTAGCTTGGATACGGGCATGTTCACTGCAACGTGGTTTCTACCTCTCAGAGTCTTGATAGTCGAGGGATTCGGACTCAAGGACGTGAAGCTTTGAAGGGCGGGAGTGGGTCGAAGAGGTGGTATGAGCGCACGGTCTGCGTCAAGGGCTTTGGCATATTACTCATCTCTCAACGGTTCACTTCCAGCGATGCGAATCTTTGTACTTCCTGAATACTTCTTTAATATATTCAGTAAACCTTGCGTATTTTATACTCTATTCTTGTCTAATTATTCAGCTGAGGTGTAAGTATGGCCGTCGAGTGTTGAAGGAGTCTTGGATTTCCGGACATTTCGGAGACACGAGTGACGAGACGCCACGACTTAGATCTCGACCACCGACATTACCCTCAGCTCTTTGGGAGATGCTGGGTTTATAAAGAAGAATCCGGCGAAATGGAGAGATAATGATATCTGGTTTCATGCCCACAGGCAGACCTAGACTGCTTGCCATCGTCACAGAGGGAGCAGTTACAGATCTAGTTCATTGGTTCAAGCTGGAGCCCAGTTCGTACTCTCCCGAGGAGATGGGAGCATGTCTCGACAGCTTTCGGGAGTCAGGATCAGGAGGTAAGTATGTTGCGACTCAGCAATCTCGATCCTATCTTTGTTCTGTCGCTCAGGCCACACTTTACGTATAGGTTGAAGGGAATAACAGTACTGGACATTGCAGGAGGTGGAAAATATACCTGTGTAGGAACCCGTCGATCGAAAGTGCTTGATAGAAATACAATGTGTTATGGTACATATGTTAACTAGGATCAAACTGCATTCATTTCATAGGAGTTTTCCGTTGACCTTGGACGACCTCGGAAATTCTTCACAGACACTTTGTCGATGACAGATTTGACCCGGTTCAAATACAATGTGCAACTGGAGTTGGTACGATTGTCGCCAGTACGAAACAGGCTCCACTGCCCTATCTCCTCCAAAAGCGAATACCATTTGACTCGACAGTCGGACAATTGGAATATGCAAGTGAAGAGCACCGCTGCGACGTACCCTGAAACTGTTCCGATGATACACCGTGTTGCCAAATCCGAAGAATTGACGGAAAAATACAAGAAGCCGCCGAAGAAGCAAATTAAGCTGAAGCAACAAAGATGATAGCGGGGAAATCGAGGTTGGCAGAGGTTGGCTCAGTTTGTTAGTCGAGAAAGACTTGGCATCAACTCACCCCCACGTTAGGAACACGAACGGGAGGCTGTAAATGATTGCGAGCCTCTCGTTTCGCCGATAGTTGCCTTGGAGATATTCATACTGAACCACGGAACGCGACGATACATCAGGGAGGATGCGGAAAATCATGGAAGGATCGACCCACCACCTGGTATATCGAATCATGTTCGCGCATTCTATAGTTCCGAACCAGAGATAGTCCCAGTATAACCGTGCCAAGACTGAAAACAATAGACAGACAGACTGCAATCTGGGCAATCCCGGCTTGTGTGGCGACAGCATCTTCGCTGACGATGGTCGGAACATCCAGGAAAGATACATCCACCGCCAACAAAATGGTCGCCTTAAAACCAATGGCGAAAATTAAGGCACAATCAGTCTCCCGCCTCTGGCGTCAAAAGCCAATAGACTTACATATGTAATAATCTCGTTCCAGTCGCTGGTAAGGCGGGTAATCAGATCGTCCCAGGCCTTCTGAACCACTCTATCGTCCATTAATGGTTTGCCAACTTGGTGAAAGTATCCAGAAGGCTGGCCCCAACAGAGGATGGAAATAATATAGAAGAAAGGCGACCGCTTTTCCGACTGCAAGTTTTTGCTGTAGACTGATTGTAGCCTGCCAAGTCGAGCTCCTCGCTGGCCATAAAAATTGAGATAGCGATCACGACCTATTCAATTTTGAGCGAATGACGGGCACCCGGGGGTGATAATGAACTCACAAAGGCGATACATTAAACGCCCCACAATCCACGGGTGTCCATCTCCCCCATTATCAAGATCGGCTATGAACCACAAGAAAGAGAAAAAGTTCGTGAATTTCGGAACATGGAGCAACGTCTTTACCCACTTTTGCAGTCGCTAATGATCATCCGAAGTAATTTAAGCTCGTCCGATGTCTGCGTGATAGCAGATTCATTGGACGTCGTAAGATCTACTTCATCCATCAGCTCGCTTGTGAAATACTAGTGAGAAAGGGGACGACTTGCCGACGAGCGCGTGGTTGGTTAGGCTCAATACACTTCGGACTTCTTCTTGGGTGACTTGGTACCCTACATGGAAATACTGAACATGAATCCTATACATCACATCGTTATCCAACACATCAGACGGATGATGGTGGAAACTGACCAATATTCGCATTCCATTAAAGATCCTACCACATCGTGAGTCGTGTTGAATCATATGCACATTGTGAACTCACTTGTATGATCCTCAATACAACCGCCCCGTACTTCAGTCAAATATTGTTTCACATCATTTTCTTCCAGCCAAAAAATGGTGCGATCCTTTTCATTGACACAGTAATAGTAACACTGCCAGTCCGAATCGGTGTCTTCGTCCTTAGCTAACCACAATACTAAGGGGAAGAGATTGTGATTAAACGATGTCATCTGGGCACGGCGTCGCTGGAAAGTAACGATGAAGTCATGGATCTGACTGGCTTGCTCCGTATCGTACATCCACGACCCTGTTATGATATTCTGTCGGTAGAGTGTGTTTAGTGTTTTTCTTCTCTGGATCTTAAACGGTGGCATTGGACGGACCTCTTCCTTGTGATAGAAATAACGGGAACCTTCGGTATCTATGCAATCCTGCCAGCCCTCTGGCAAATCGCCCAGGGATCTATGTATGATCAGTAAAAACATCGAGATAGGTACTTCTACAACTCACGTGGCAATTTCAGTTGTTAAAGCGTCTAATCGATGAGAGGAAAAGTTCCAATTCGAGCTTTACGCCAGCATAACTCAGCACAGAGAGTATCTGGTATAAGCACGAGAGTCACATACTTGGCATAGGTGTTGGAGTATCTGGGTAGCTGGACAGGCAAGACAGGAATCACTCTTTCCCACCACGAATCCAGGTCACTGTCTATGCAGGTCACTGTTTGCGACAGCCTTTCGATATCAGCACCTCTCTCCTCTCTTTCCGTCACAGGAAAGTCTACAATGTCGGACTCCGGAACTGGAACTACTTCTGGATCTGGCGTGACGATGTGTGGATCTGAATGCTGCCGCTGTGTTGATTGATAAGGTCTAAGCACCCGTTTCTTCAAGTTGGCAAGGAACAGTAGAAGGCCGTGAAGAGATAGCTTTAGAAGACTGGCAAGAATTTTGGGGAACCTGATCAGAGCACGAACAAACTGCTGGGGACGCATGAGAGACGAGGCTGAGCAGCAAAAGAAGCAGCTCACCTTGTTATGTATTATAAGGAATGCCAGCATGTACAGGTTAGCGAAAAAGACCCGATAGTTGAGAATCGGAGTGACGTCAATGCGGCTGTGTTTGTGCCGTTCATTGCGTCCTTGTCGGCGGAAAAACCGATGCCTCTTGATTTTCTCAACTCTTGAGAAGATATTAGCAGCAGAGGCAATTAAATACGGCTTTTCGCCTTGGTCTATGCGCTCCATGGCACAAAGCTTAGATGCGAGCTCCATGCACCCACTTGCCTGGCAAGCATGTCCAGACGCTTGCTATCGTCACAGAGGGAGCAGTTACAGGCCTAAGGATATATGTTGGCCTTGAATTTTGGCCTCCGGCAAGACCGGCAGCCATCGATGCTCGCGTGCAAACCACGCGATCCAAGGACACGCCGTCAAATAGTTTCTCTCTTACCGCGAAGTTCACTTAATGAATCCTCGTATCCATTAAAATCAATCATAATCGCACAAATTTATGGTCGCTAACCTACAATGATTCTCCTTATTCCCCACTGCCGCCGTGCACCAGGTTCCAGAGCGCCATATAAACCTCCAGGTAGTTCCTGGGTGAAAGACAAAGCCGGAAGAACGCCCGGAGCCCTGTCAGGCCTGTACGACGAATTCGATTGAGCAATAGAAGAAGGATATCATCCTCGGAAAGTAGCCCTTCAGTCTTCAGGCCATAGAAACGGGCGCAGCGGCGGACTCGCACGTTAATTTGTGTAGCGTGTAGAATTTATCACCAACTTCATCGCTCACTGTTGCGTCGTCGTCCCGCGATGTCGAGAATCTCGTGCTACGGAAGAGACCCCCTGCGAATTCCCGTTCGAGCTCGGCAAAAGTCGACTGCGAACTTGGAGAGGCATCAAGACGCGGGGTGCCAGACTTGGAGGGTCTACGGTGAAGGGGACAGGATAGGACTGCAGTATGATGGTGTTGGGTGTTATAGCCAACCTGGGAAGGTCGCTGTTGGAGGAAACATTGGAGGTGCGGTAGCGTAGTAGAGCGCCGGGGAAGGATACGGTGCAAAATACAGAGGTGCGGCAGCGTGATTGCTAGGAGATTCCTACAGTAATATTAGCAATTTGGACCATATACCAGATGACTATTGCGTACCTATTGGGACAGGTCACTGGATACCTTGGCTGAGCCGGGTTCCATACCAGCTTTGCGTCCTTCCCAGGATGCTGTATGAGTTCCCGAAGTTATCCAGCTAATTAGGCATGCTAGTCGCTCGCTTTAATACGCATTTCATCGTAGGAGTGCACTGTGCTTCAATTTCACGGGCTGGGCTTGGATGAGAAGTATGGGTGGTAGTGGGGTTGCTGAGATACAGAAGAGAACGGAACGAGCGAGGCGACGGTGGGTAGACAAGACTAGTGCTGACGATTTTACCACGCATTCTTCTCCTCTCCCACGACCACGCTCGCTAGCACTGACAGTGAAGTTACTCTACATATGGCCTCGTCTTGACAACCTAGGAGTGTGGTCTCCTTACATCTGCCTGTTCATAGGTGCGAAGCAGCTTGTGATCATTAATATCACTACTTAAGCATTGTCCACCTAGATGCACGCGAGCTTGATTAAGCCTGATTACTGAGTCAGCTTGGCGATGTTAACGTTGCTCTGCACCAAAAGAGAAGCAATAAAGGACAAGATAGAACGCCTCCGAACGCCTCCGGATCCGACTCAAAATTCTACCACCACGATTGGTCACTCATTCGTTTCTTACCTCGACTTTTTTCTCCGAGACAACACAAGTCCTCCTAAGCCCAAATATACCACCACCGGAGATATCAAACGTACGTTCTCTGTTCTGTGTAACTGTTCTAGTATCCGTTGTTGAACGCACTTATATCCACAGTTGCATCTCTGACATTCGGATGGACACTCGGTTTCGGGTACTTGTTCGCGAGGCGCGGCGTACTCGCAGAGTAAACACATAGGTGATTCTGATTTGGGGAGAACTTCTCGTGTGAGTGGTGGTCTTGATAGTTGACGAAGATTGAGTTGCTCATCGTCAACAAAGGTATTTTATCTTTGTGGTTATCTGCTGGCTATACCTCACTAGGGATATCCCACCATCATTTTAGTTCTTCTCCATTCTGACGTGCGTACATCCAATCCTCGTTGTTCGTATTCATCTTCCTAACACAAATGCTTTCAGTACATGGGCCTTGCAAGTCCAGTTCCTCTTGCAGATTATTGTTAATCGGTTGTGCATTCTTTTACTGAGTAACAAGGAACGGGTGAGCCATTATCGCTATCACTCTTCCTCTCATATACTTACTCGTCAGTAGAATTGGCTGCGTTGGGGAACAGCAGCGCTCATCACGGCTATCAACATCTCGGTATACAACATCTAGATCCCTGCAAAACGATCACTACCATGATACCAACATTTGGTGGGATAGAGTCGAGGTGAGGCTCAAACGACGTTCCCCTCGTTCTGCTATCTCATTAAAACGCAGAAATGTCTGTACCTCCTCGTTGACGCTGCGCTCAATTGGTACTTTATCCGGACAGTGAAACAGCGCCTCATCGTCCACGGTGGTGTACGTTCATGGTCTTCTCATGATTAACCATGCTTACATCCTTCGTTCCCGCAGCTGAAAAAGTACGAAAAACTAGTCCTGTTCAATACTTGGATTGTTTGGATCTCGCTTTCCATGGACGTGCTTATTATCAGTGCGTTTCTTATTTCTTATCTGAGCAACATGTAATGGGGTGCTGACGGTGGTGTGGTATAGCTATGATGTCCCTCCGGAACGATTTTGTGTACATGCAATTCGTACGTGGCCACGATTCCTCAAGCAGATATGAAAATGACCTTGTACCGTCAAATTAAACTCAACATCGAGATGGCTATGGGTAACCTGATAACGAAAGTCGCGAAGGACACTGGTGAGTTTCGTTCTTCGCCCTCCGAAAACTACGTATACTGAATACTTATGCTACGTGTAGGTATCCACGTCTCAGATGATACTACTGCCGACAACGCAAGGAGTCGGTTCCAAACTGCCTCGATGAGTGTCCAAGTGCAGGTCAACAGGCAGCAGTTCACGGTTAAAGACGATATTGGTTAGTACTTATTCTTTCTGACTGGCGGTGAAGCTGTGCTTATTGAGATCTGTAGAGCTCTCGGAGACAGGAAGGGTGAGCAATCATTGGACGACTGGGAAGGATAGTTTAACTGTGGAAGATGTTCCGAGTGCGCCGAGCGTCAATGTTGAACTGTTTCTTCCCAAGGCGGAGAAGTAGTTGCTGGGTTTTTGTTGTCAAAGCAGTAGATCTGCAATTCCACGTTCCCTTTTCAGTTGAAGTCAGACTAGTTGCTATTCTGGGTCTAGTACACCTACGCTTGGCCACTACTACAACGGGTTCAGGGGAGCTTTTGATAGCTACGTGAGAGGCTACGAGTCTACTTCCATCTCGAGTGCATTGTCTTGGGTAAGACTACAGGCGTACTTCCCACTTTTGTCGAAAATCTTATGCGCTGGAACTATACACACATAATTCAGAAGTTGATACTCTCGAGTTGCATGGCTGATAAAAGCGCATAATTGTAATCGCAATACCCATACTATCCGTACGCAGTACTACACTAATAGTAGATGTGATAATCTCCAGTCTCCGGCCACCACAGTTCACTAGAGTGGATATAGTCATGAGAATATGGTTCTGGATCAGTAAGTATCGGATCGCCCCACTGTGGCGCCTCATCCGATGAGCAGAACTGAACCAAAACTCCTTGTTTGCGCAATGCTTCCAACCTTGATGAGACCTCCGTGCCATTGTCGATAAGCTCTTCGAAGCATGCTTGTAGACGCTTCAACTTTCGGGTGCTTGACTGCTCGGCACACCTTGCCTCAGCTAGTGCAAGTATAGGTACAGCTTGGGAAGGTAGACATATTCCAAACATGAGAAACTCGATATTCGGGCATAGAATATCGATATTTGCCGAGGAAGGAGTAAGAGAGTCGATAGAGTGACCAAGCTGAAGCTGCTGTTCCTTGGCCCAGGGATTATGATCAAAGCCTGACATCGCTGTCAGTTTTAGCTGTCTGAGCGAGGGCATCAAAGCGAGGAGGTCGATCAACTTTTCTACGCCTGATATCGGATGATTCAGCACGAAGCTGCGTAGAGCACATCCTGAACGTGTAATTAAATCCACAAAAGTGGTCATCGGTGGTGTCGTGGGTGTACAGACCGAGAAGTTGATAAGTCTCGGGACGGTAATGAGGTCGAAGAAATGCTGTAACTCCAGCTCTTCCGACGGTAAATCTGTGTAAAAGGGGCTACCGATGTTGAGTGTCTCAAGGTAAGGGAGAGTTATTGGTGGAAATATATTGATTTGGTGTGGGTTCTCATCCTGATATGTGATGCCGACAGTGAAGTGGCGCAGGGAGAAGGATGATGATGAGAGTAGTCGAATCACCTGCGACGTGGTCAAGGCATCTCCATGCAGGAACACTATCTCTGTCAAGTGGTTCCGGCGAATCACTGGCAGGAGATCCTGAGGGAGTAGCCGTCTCGACCTCAGTTTGCGGAGTGAGGGGGTTCGTCCCAACATTGCCTCCAATAAATCATAGTAATTCCCAGGAACGTAGGCATCACCGTGATATCCATCGAATTCGAGTTCCTCCAGTGAGGACAATTCTGCTGTCGATGCTACCAGCATACTCCCAACACTGTTGGAGAGGTTTAAAGAAAGGCTCTTCCATCTTGATGCACGGAGAAGCAGTTGCCGAGCAATGTCTCCGTAGATTGTACTTTCACCTTCCACTTCCAACGTCGGACCAGAACCTGATATCGACAGCGCCAGAGGCACCGTCCCCGACCGTTGGAGCCATGTGGACACTCCTTCTTTCCATAGGTGGAGAAATGAAGAGTCCCTGGCATAGTGACGTTGAGTTGGAGTTGGAAGATGAATATGAATTCGATGCCAAAGGCTTGGTGTACTGATAGCAACTTCGCGCCACAATCGACAAACTCCAGTGAAAAGCAGAGGCGCGTCGAGTGCACGAGGGGCCGGAACTTCATGCACAGGTATGCATTGGGCAAAAATTTCCCTCAGGATATCAGGATGAACCCTTCGGATGGGTACGACGAATGCGAGATGGCCATCTATGAAACGCTGCAGTTCGTCCTGTTCTGCACGTAGCTGCGCCAACCTCTCCTGCCTGACCGATATCAGACGGTGGATTTCGAGCCTCTCCGCAGGAGTTGGCACGAAATTGGTTCCGAATTTGCTGAGAAAAGGTGATGGGGGTAAGGACATTGTAGCCAGATAGTGAGTTGATTTTCTTCTCACCTGATAAATACTCCAGTTCCCGCTTTGCATCCCGCGAGCGTCCCGTGTCGACAACTAGCGGAACTGTCATATCGACTCCTGCTGGTTTACTACCATCAAGAGCGGTGAAGGTGTTGAAGTTTGGCGGTGTTGAATGGGATCATGAATCTACAGACACTCATCTGTACACGAAGAGAACAGATATGTCAGTGGTTATGAGCAAAGATGAGAAGTAGAGCACACTTACAGCACTTGGTTGTAGAGTAATGCAACACTGGGGCACCTTCTGAGCCAAGGCTACACTTCTCGTTCATTCCATTTCATCCAGGTAACAGCCCCAAAAAGCAACTACCAGCAGCGCTCTAACCATAGGTCCGACCTTCGCCGCTCACCAACAATCACAACACCGCCAAAACTCTTGGCTTGTTCGCCGTTCCACAGGCCCCGAGTCGTTGCAGGCATGCATCCGAATGTACCACTATTGAGATCGTTGCGGTGTATCCTGAGCCTTGATCGATTTTGTTGCATAGGTATCATTACAGCGTTGAATGCTGCTCCCGTGTACATGTCCAGCTCTACAGAGCAGAGAACGGCCTTCAGGGTCTAATACTGAGTCGCGACGGGGAGCAGAAAACACTCACAATCATATCTTCCTTCCAAAATTGTGATAGGGTCTTCCCTTCTGCCTTCCGAGAGCCAAGACTGCACCATCAACACAGTGTGCCCGTCTGGAGAGTTTGCTATCAAGTTGAACTTTGAAGTGGGTTCAAAAGGTTGTCAAAAGGCGGCTGTCCGTTGACGCGTCTCGAAACAGCGCTTCAACAACGTACCAGCTCTGATGCAACATTTCAATTTTTGGTATGTGTTGGCCTTCGTTCCTGTGACTTCTCACTCATGGAATCTGCATCGTACAGGGTAATTTCCAAAACGCTTTCGAGGTTCGAGTAACTGGGGCCTGCCAACTTCGTTTATGTTCTGTTATTCGACTCGCCTTGACAGTCTCGCTCCCATAACGCGGGAGCAAAAGACAACGACCAATATGTGAAGCTAGCAAAGCCAATGACGGAAAAGAAGAAGAGTTAAGGTGTACGGGTGGGAACTGAATTATTCAATGCATCAGGTGAGAAGCCCGCTGTCCATCCGATTTCATCTTGACCATGATTTTGCCCCAGTCACCTTTCCTCAACAAAACAGGAACCAATTTCGTTCCATCCCCAGCAGAAAAACTCGAAATTCGCCAGCTGATTTCGGCCAGGCAGGAGAGATTAGCCCAGTTGCAAGCAGAGCAGGAAGAGCTGCAAAGCTTCATCGATAACCACATACCACTTGTCGCACCCATCCGACGAATCCATGCTGACATCCTCCGGGAGATATTCATTCATTCCATTCCTCTACATGATGTCCCATTCCCTCGTACGCTTGACGCCCCCCTACTCTTCACAGCAGTTTGTCGGCTATGGCGCGAAGTTGCCGTCAGCACGCCCGAACTCTGGAACCGAATTCACATTGCTCTTCCACGTCCAAAGTGTCTGCCGATCACCGACGAGTTCCGTTCATTTATGCACTTATGGGGAGAAGGAGTACGGATATGGCTTGAACGATCCGGAACAAGACCTCTGGCATTGTCCGACGGTATCAAGAAGATTTTTACGACGTCAACGGCGGAATTGTCCTCGCTTGAGGAACTCGAATGTCGTTCGATCTGGTGAATTCACAGCTGTCTCGTATTTCATTGGAGCCGGTCTTGCGACGGGCTCCTTCGCTCCATAAACTCAAATTGTATGAAGCATATTCTGGCCCAATTCGTTTGAATTGCTTGACAGAAGTGGTGCTCTGGGATTTTATTTGGGCTGATGAGCCAGGGGAGTCGATCACTTCGTCCCAAGTTATTGAGGTCCTCTCATTCTCATGCTCATTTCTCCGCCACTGCACTATGTCTATTCGAGCTGACCACGTTCAGCTCGATACAATTTCACCAATCATACTTCCCAACCTTCGGACTCTGGGTATTCACATCCACAACCCCAACTTTGAAAACCTGCAACGAGTCCTGGACTGCATCAATGCGCCAAGACTTGTGGGTTTCTATGTTGGCTGGAGACTGAGAAACGAGTATCCAGACCCCATTAGCCTTTTCGGTTTCCTCGAACGTTCAGGGTGTACTCTCCGCAGCTTTGCTCTAGAGACAAATGCGGGAACACCGAAGATAATCGACCTTCTTACCTCGATGCCTTCGCTTGAGCAGTTCCAATTGTATACGGCCCCTCCAAGTCTCTACCGTTTTTCGGAGGACATTTTCCGTTCTCTGACTCCACGAACGCCAAACGCCGATGTCCCGTGCCCGAATCTAGAGTCGGTAGTGTGTAGAGGTTTCACTGAACCCTGTGCAGCGTTTGTCCTTGCATTCGCCGAGGCGAGGAATGCGGGGCATCCAGCTATACGGAGGTTGAAGCGTATGAGGGTACACCTACTCCCATCCAATTATGATCCGCCAGGGTATGAGCCATTGAAGTTGGAAGAGGTCACATCAAGGCTAGAAGCGTTACGCATGAAAGGAATGTCAATTGAGTGGGATGCACCAATCCCTCAGGTTGTTGATTCCCGAATCATATTTCCTACCTTTGATTCTAAAGATTTTACCAAATTATGGTGGCAGACAGTGCAGTGCAAGTGTCTTGTCTAGTGTTATGTACTGTATCTTAGGAATATTTGCAAATGAACGGAATTTAGGAGCGATAAATCGCGGCTGGGATTGGGATGCAAATATGAAGTTGATTCCACTGGAGCTTTGGTGTGCTGACAGCAAGCCACAACCGACAAACTATAGTGAAAAAGTAGGGGTGTGTCGAGTGCGCAACAAGCTGGTAGCCCGTTCGCGCGCATCCATTGTATTTTGTTGAGAAAAGGTGACTGAGGTCAAGGTCCGAGAGGTAGCGACCTCTGAGGCCTGATCAACGCCCCATTGTACATCTAACCAGGAACGATTAAGCTCATACCTCGCATCTGCTAATAGCTTCGTGTCAAATGATACTAGTAGCTAGATAGATCGTAATATTACAACGAGCAACTCAATCCTTCCAAAGCTGCCGCTACTTCTTCCTTCCTTTCCGACTGGTGCTATTCATCTTCGACTCACACACAGAGCAATACCAAGTCTCTGGTAATGGCTTGCTCAGCCCAACGCAAGAAAGATGAAACTGTAGGTATCATGAGTACAACACACCACAGAATGGCACAAAAATCCTTACCCATTCGTATGGACAGCTTCCTTCGTTGTCGCATGCAATCATCTACATAAATACCATGAGCGTAAGTTGAAGCAGAGTTCAAAGAGTATACTTACGTCGCCGTAACTAGTCTTCTGGCAGAAGCAGTACAACTTGTCATCTGCATCGTCGTCTTCTTCGCCTTCAACTTCGGCGTCTTCCTCTTCCTCTTCAGCCATCTCGATATCCTCGGGTGGCGGATGAATCTGTCTTGAGAGTCGAGAACGACCTTGAGAGCCTTTTGTGACAACGGCTGTTGCTGCAGGGGAGATAGAACGACTCTTCGTAGGTGGAAGTTTGATTGAAGGAGAAGCCGAAATGTTCGTCGTTGCCGTTCGTCGTCCTGTAAAGAAATTCAACGTCGTAGAGTGAACGCAAAAGACAGCCACTTACTCTTCGTCGAAGACGCAACAGAAGACGCACTCTCCGAAGCCACAACCGCCTTCCTGCTCTCCGCAGGAACACTCAAAGCGATCCTCAGACTTTCACTAATACTCGACGCAGGATCTCTGCCACTCATTCCATGGCTGGCACCTCTCGTGATCTCCGACGCAGTCAATGTCGGTACCGCAGATACCAAGCCTCCTTTTGCACTGTACGTCTCCACGGGATGCGTATCTCCCTGTAATTGCCTGACTTTGTTTAGGTCGACATCTAAACGAGCTGACGTGCGTGAGATAAGCTCGATGATTCGTTGTGAGATGGCAATCTTTTCATTTGAAAGTTGCTCGATTTCGGCATAGTTCTGTTTGATTCGTGCGGGGAGGTGGTTGATGGATTTGGTTGAGGATGACGGGGAAGGTGAGGGTGAGGCGCTGACGGAGCTGGATGGGGTGTTGCCACGTAGAGAATGTTTGATCCACCGAGCACTGTCGGAGTCGATCTGTTGTTGAAGCTCTGGAGAAGTATAAGGTTGGGGTATGTTGGTGGTTGTTTGAGGACTCACGTTGGGCTCTGGTCTCTTTGTGTAGAATCTCCTCGAGCAAGTGTTTCACTTCCTGTGGCAAGTTCTCTAGACCTGTTTCAAAGCTTCATTTATACCTCAGTAAGATTAGAGAAGAGTTTGGCCTACTATATATGAATTCTGTGGCAATATTCGCTGCATCTTCAAGGTTTTGCGCTGATATCGAGTTCATGGAGGTCAAGGTTGTTGGGCGCTAATAGCTGACTCAGGCGTTTTGAAATTGGCGCCCACTCGGAGTCACGAACTTTAACAACAGCGTTCTGCTCAGAAAGAGGTCCTTGGAGAAGTTATCGAGGTGAGTATACTACAAAACTGTGAAAAGGTCCTTGCTAAGTACGATGATTAATACGAATATTTTTAGATATCACAGGTGTGCATTAGGCGTGGCTGCTGCGGTAAAAGATGTCTCATCATCTTCAATTCATTCGACCACAGCTTTCTGCCTTGTAATGTCACCGCCGGCCCTCTATACCATCCCAGACCCTTTCTTTGAGACCTAAAAGTGTGTTCTCTGGCATCTCGATACGATGGAGCATGGGGACTTGCGTTCGAAAAAGCGCGTTTTGAGGACCCATACCAAATCTCGACGGGGATGCTCCTCGTGCAAGAAACGTAGAGTCAAGGCACGTTTCATCATTTCATAGTAAAAAGGCGGACACTAATTGTCTTCATAGTGCGACGAAAGTCATCCTATCTGTGGAAGCTGCAAACGTCGGGACATCGAATGCGTCTGGCCGGAGTCGTTCGCATCTTCACGTCCCCAAGAGCCCACTCAGGCTGAAGCGTACCAATGGCTAGTTCCATCCCCAAGCGCCTCCTCACTGAACGCATCACTACCCTTGAACACCTCCGCTCTCAGACTCATGCATCATTACAGTCTCATCACCTCAACCACGCTCAACATCGACCCATCAGCATTATTCACATACCAATTCGTTGTTCCCGCTATCGCATTCAGAGAAGGAGCCGTTATGCACGCCTTACTAGCCCTCTCTGCTATACATCTACATGCCCTTTATCAGCCTCTCGATATCGCAGACCAGGATTACCTAGGCCTAGCGAGGCAACATAAAAACCAAGCACTACTCCTCACACATGTACTCGATGCCAACCCTTCTTCCTCAGATACTCATCTACTCGCAAGGAACTTTCTCGTTGTGTACAAAATGGCCGAGTCATTGGCCATCGACTCGGATAGTCCATTGGTGATATTGTCGCTAATCGAGACGATGGGATATGTCCTCCGGGATAAAGTCTATTTCTATCGTGATGAACAACTCGAACCATTAAATTGGCCGTTTTTGGGACATGCTCCCGCCCCGACAGAAGAACAGGAAGAGGAGTCGCCCTCGTCTCTGGATCTACGAATATTCCCCCGCTTCCTAAAACACCTCCACCTCCCAAACTCTCCTTACTCCAACCCTGATCCCGAAGAAGTCCGTGACCTAGAAATCTCGGCTGTATACCAAGAATCCGTTAACCGACTCCGTTACTCATGGTACACGTCCCAACGGGCGGAAACTGGCTTTGGTGCTGCTACCTGGGTAATCACCATGTCGGATCGATTTCGCGAGTTTTTGGTTGTGGAGCGGAGACCAAGGGCTTTGGTGTTGTTGTATTTTTATTGTGTTTTGCTTGGAAGGATGGAGTCTACGCAGTTTTGGTGGGCAGGGAAGCATGAGAAATGTTTGGCGTGGATTGGGATGATGTTGGACAACAAGTGGATGGAGTGTATTTTGGAAACGAATACGACGTAGGTAACCACTGAGTAAGCACTGTAGCTGCAAATCTGGAGTACAATATTTTTTTGGATTCGAGGCGGGCTATGTATTTGAAGTATGGTTTTAGCCAAACATTTTGCGTTTCAAAACTTGCTTGATCTTGCGACAGGATGTATGAATTTCGCGTGTACATTGCTGTGTCCACGCAGTCTCTGGGGTCGCTCCGGTAAACGGTAGTGGATAGAAATGCTCCATCATAAAAATAGGGCCATGGTGTGCGCCTCAGACTCTGAGGTTTCGTTGGTCCGCAAAGCACCTGAACTCAAAGATTCTGTTGTAGCCTTCAAGCTTAAGTTGTACGTCCATTCCAGAAGCAATCGGTTATCGAGTTCGCCGACTCTGTTACAAGGCCAGTATTTGTGAAATGTCCTGCGATGAGTGAGCTCGGGCTATGAAAGGCTATGTCAGAGAATGTTGCCTAGCTATCCGACAAGCAGGGATTTTAGTCATAGAGGTAAACAAGAGAGAGAACCACACGAGGATTCCTTCTGCCTCATGGCGGTATGGCAGTATGTTGGGAAGCGCCCACGTGTCAACGTCACTGGTATTGCTCCGCTTTCAGCCATTTTTATTCAGTTACCACCTCCTCTCTTGACTCTCTATCCTTATTCCCCTCTCTAGATACCACCCAGCCAACACCATAACTATGGCTGCAGAGAATGTGCTGGCACGACCGCAACTAAACGGGCATCATTTACCCAACGGCGACGCAAGTTCAGAACGAATCCAAATTATTGACGAGGAGAAGAAGTTCACGTATGTCCAAGTTGTGGGTTTTCTAGGAGTCTTTGTTTTTGATTACGGTATTTTGTAGGTCGGATTTGACCACTCAGATTGAACGTTGGGGTCTACGAGATGCAGGATTTTCATATGACATTGTCGCTGTGTTTGGTTCACAGTCGACAGGGAAGAGTATGTCGACAATAGTTCCTATTGAGAGCGTCTGTTTACTGATGAAAATTCATTGTAGGTACTCTACTAAACCGCCTATTTGGAACCAGCTTCGACGTCATGGACGAAACGAGGCGGCAACAGACCACGAAAGGTATCCAAGTGCCAGCCTGGCAGAAGCAACTCGAGGTTCTCATACGTTTACAGGTATATGGATGTGTCGGGGCAAGGGCATGAATGTCATGGTCATGGACGTCGAAGGTACAGACGGTAGAGAACGTGGTGAAGACCAGGTGCGTGACGCTCCACCAATACGACTGGTAGCCCAGATTAACGTCTTGTCCAGGACTTTGAAAGAAAATCGGCTTTATTCTCCCTGGCCTCCTCTGAAGTCCTTCTCATCAACTTATGGGAACACCAAGTAGGCTTGTACCAGGGTGCCAACATGGGTCTGCTAAAGACCGTACTTGAAGTCAACCTTGGGCTGTTCGGCAAGAAGGCTCAGGATGGGTACGTCTTCAATTCATACCTAAGCTGACATGAAACACTGAATGCATGTGCATGGCAGAACAAGCGGCCGGACCCTACTTCTCTTCGTCATTCGGGACCACATAGGCACAACACCTCTCGCTAACCTTCAGGCAACACTCACCACAGACATCCAAAAAATATGGGACTCCTTATCCAAACCTCCAGAACTCGCCAACTGCCAGCTCTCCGACTACTTCGACCTGGCATTCACTGCGCTCCCACATAAGATTCTCGCCGCTGACGCCTTCGAATCCGAAGTCAAGAAGCTCCGTGGTCGATTCGTAGACAAGGAGAACCCGGGCTACGTCTTCAAACCTGCATACCACAAACGTATACCTGCAGATGGTGTTGCGTTTTACATGGAGAATATCTGGGAGCAAGTGCAAAGCAATAAGGATCTGGATCTCCCAACACAACAGGAGCTGTTGGCTCAGTTCCGTTGCGACGAGATATCGGCGGTCGCTCTCGCCGAGTTCAGCGAACAAGCCAAGTCCCAAAAGCGGCCTATTGAAGCAGGCAAGGTTGTCGAGGGGCTCGGTGAGATGATGAGGAGCTGGCGAAAGGTCGCTCTGGACCGTTACGATCGAGATGCCTCGCGGTACCACCAGGGCGTTTACAAACGTAAACGAGCCGACCTTATTGCGTCTATTGATGCGACATTGTCGCCGTTGTTCCTTGGTCAACTCAAGAATCTCCACAAGTTGTGTCTTGTCACGTTCAAGAAGGAGATTTTGGATGGACTGAAAGGGGAAGATTATAATTTCGCGGATGTTGTTAACAGGTCAAAGACAAAGTGGGAACAGCGCTTTGCTGAAGGTGCGAAGGAGGCTGTTGTCGACCCAGAGTCAGCACAGTGGAGCTGGGAGGACGAGCTGGAACTTCTCAAGGAGGAGATCCGGAGTGTTGCTGACCAGTGCAGGAAGGATGAAACCAAAAAGATGCTCAATGCTATTGAGGTGTGTTGGCGCCTTCAGTTTGACTCAAAGGCTTGCTCACATATCTCGATGTGTAGCGCAACTTCAAGAAGCAAATCTCGGAGCCTGTCGAGTTGGCACTGCATAAGGCTGAGCCAACGATGTGGGACCAGATTCTCAAGAGCTTCAAAGAGACTCTTGACAAGACAGAGTCATCGTACTTGTCCAAGGCTCGCAGTACGTCTCCTTATTTGACAGCTGTACGCTCGCTCTGACGTTAGCCATTCTAGGTTTCAATTGCACGGAAGAGGAGAATACTGCTGCCTTAGCTACCCTTCGACGACGGGCGTGGCAGGCGCTACGTGCCAAGATCGACGAGCAGACCGCCGATGCTGTCATTTTGGGTAAATTGAGGGGACACTTTGAGGAGCGATTCCGGTACGACGAGCATGGTGTCCCGAGAGTCTGGCAACCAGATGATGATATCGATGGTGCTTTCAAGAAGGCCAAAGATGAGGTAAGGTACAACTGTTTTCTATTATTTACGCTTACCGATCCCGCTTTGTAGACGCTTGAGCTCATCCCGCGTTACTCGAAAATTGCCCCGGTCGATACCTCTCTGGAGTATGCCCTTCCCGTCGATGCTACAGCTGCCACGGCAGATGCTTCTGGTACATCAGAAGAATACGACTTTGACGCATCTCTGGTTGTACTATCAGAGACAAAGGCCCTCGATTTGACGAACAAGTTCCGAAAGGATGCTGATGCTTACTACGTCGAGGCGAAGAGGAGCACCGTTTCGAGCATTGCACACATTCCTTATTGGATATACGTGGTGATGGTTGTGCTGGGCTGGAATGAAGCAATGATGCTTCTGTTTAACCCGCTCTACTTTGTGATGCTTTTAGGTTTGGCAAGTGCTGCGTGAGTGCTGTTTGTCATTGCTAGATGGACGACGTTTGACTGGTTCAATGACAGCTACGTGACTCTTCAACTTGGTCTTGCAGGTCCTCTCATCCAGGTCGGACGAACGGTCGCAAATGAGGTACGTGTAGTTTGGCCACGTTGTCCAGTGTTCTTTCTGATTTCTTTGACAGGTCAGAAATCAGGCAACAGAGCGACTGAGGGAACACTTTGCACAGCCTATTCCCGAGCCACCTCACCGTGCCCGAATTGACGATGATGAGGACGGTGAATTGAGAAGACGGCGATGAACGTAACCATGTCATGATATAGATGCCTTCATTGCTTCGTTCTTCGGGCTGCACATATATTTACCCATCATTCCACGAACGTTTACATGGTCTTTTTTATGTTGGATGTTATAGTCATACCTTAATGCGCATGGATTCTATAAACCTATCTATTAGCTTCACGGTTAGCGCCTATGAGTGTCGTTAAATACACATGGGTAAAGAGTACATACACTGCTGCCAGTAGCAGCCTAAATAATGCGATACTGCATATAGTACAGGATGAAGTTTTTGGAACAAGAAAGAGTCCGAAGGCTGCTTCATCGTCCCCGCCACACATCGCCAATGGGCCCCTGCCAGTCGTGATGTACCATTCGACGATCGATGGTGTACTCTGTCTGTGTAGTCTCAACCTGAACTTCGACAGGAATCTTCTTGATAGGAGGCTGTTCGTAGCATTCATCGTAGCGTTCATCAGCTAACAAAAAGATGACGAAGGAAGCAATACTCACAGGCGACTTCATAGATCCTTTACGAAAGAGAGGAAGACCCAATTCATTGATTGTATCAGCACTCTTTGCCATTCCCAAGGTTACTTCGCTGTCGTTAGTGGAGTCGAACGAGTCTATCCGTGGTCGTCGGGCAAGGGAGTGCATGTCCTTGCCAAAGCCAGCCCGCGGTATCTCGAGATTGTATTCGGATGGGTTACGATATGAGATGGATAAATCAAGACTGCTTTGTGTCTGGAAGTAGTAACTTGCGTTCAACCTGATAGATAGTTCATCAGTAACGAAGCACTAAGTTCCGAGATTGTCCCTTACATAGAAAGGAAGCAGTTCACGTATACTTTGAAGGGTTAGTCTGAGTGTTTGCGGCAATAACGGAGAACATACGCTGAGGTAACACCATGATGGCCACAATGTACAAAGGGCTCGTAACCCCAAGGGCAAACTACGGATCTCTCCATTAGAATCGAGAAGGATGAGGGGTAACGTCAGACAAGGTATATCTCACCCCAATTAAAGTTACGACTGAGAATATTCTATGAACGAACGTTAGAATACCTTTTTCACGCCGAACTAGACTCTTACCCGGTTATTCCGCCTGTGTTGATCACGTATGCCGCCAACATAGTGACATTTGAGTTCGTCCTGTAACCCCTAGATTGAGATGGTGTATGAATGGAAGCCGTTTTACTCACCATTCTAGACTTGGCCTAGACTTCACGAGAGTATACACTAGTGCAAGGGCAACGATAATATCCGTAGCAGAGTTCAAGGCCATCGAGAGAAAGATATACGTCTGTCGAGTTCATCTGTCGGTCAATCCTGGATACACGGGAATTGAGGAGGATCACCTGAGACCGAAGGTTGACCACGTCCTTCAGAAGATCTACTTTGGTACTGTTTGAAATCAGATTATTGAACAATGACCGTAACAGACCAGGCGACCTACACTTCATACGCAAAGACTTGAGAAGTTCAAGGGACCATCAGTCACCACAAGGGGAGTTCTTGAAGATTACATACAGGACCCAAGACCTATCGAGATCTAATCTCAGTATTTATCATTCATTCTGGGCAAAAGACGTACCGTATTCAGCAGCCAACAATACAAACTATATGGAGGGTCTCAACTGAGCTCTGACCTGGAATGACAGAATAACTCACAAGCACTATGGGTATCCATGTGCGCGTCAGCCGCCGTACTATTGTTTTCTTCGACATCAGCGGTAATCATCAATCGTGCCACCCGGATACATACGTTTCCAGATGCGTATCGTGTACAACCTGTCAACGACCATCGTCTACATCAAATAGGCTCGGTGGAAACTAGAGCAACGTACAGCTTTGTCGCACTCATCACAAGTGTCTTGATAGGGAGTCAATTGATATCATATCTTGGAATGAAACGCCGAGGACTAACTTGTAGAAAGATTTGCAACTAAAGGTGCCAAAAGCGAGTTAATCCACGTAATCTCTTAGAAAACTGAACGAACCTTTAGGCTCCATATAAACTCGTTATGGGTTTCATTGTTGACGCCTTGTTTTATGACATAGTAATAAGTTGCGTGAAAGATGAAGCAAAGCTGAAGGATGTCAATGACCCTGTGGCGTAGGGGTTGGATGTGTTTGAGTAGTCAACGATGGATGAACCAATGCCTACCAGAGAAGAAAGACCTGAAGATAATGGATGATCAGCGTTTTGGGTGGTCGAGTCCAACTTCAATGCTTACAGATGTCTTGTGTGCCCAATGATCGTTTTTGCTGGATCCAAAGAACAAAGCCGTCTGTAAAGACGCAAGCCCTCCAAGGCTACATGAATATTAGTATCGAGGGAAAGACGAGCGAAGGCACGCGTAGAACATACAAGGCTGCCAATAATGTTCCAATCATCATTGCTCCGCAACTCGCGGCAAATGTTCGCACATCTTCCGGCGTTGGCTTCGAGTCCATCTCTTGTGAGCGGTCGCTATTTGCGTGTCGCTGGAATGGATAGTGAGTAAAGATATTTCCTTGAAGGTCGAGGAAGTAATGGAGAAACCTTTGAGTAATGGCGCGGGTGTTGCTGCAGGAGCGGGGGATCAATTCAGCTGTTGCCAATGGGACCCCAAAGCTCGACCATTTAAGCAACCTGTACATATCACAACTACAAAGGAAGTTGATCAGCGTCATTTTCCCATCTCATCAAATGGTCACAGGTTTACGTTCCGGACCTTCTTGGGCGATGTTGATCGCTCTTTCATTATGTGTCCTTCAATTGCGGAGAAAGAAAGGCCGAAAAAGGTGCCTCACCAGCCCTTTAGATAAAGTGCATCGCAATAGATGGTAGATCGTGGGGGGTCGATGCAACACGAGGATTCAACTGCTGGCCTGGCAAACAAGCATCCGTGAACACCTGAAATTAATGCTACTCAGCGACGAATGCAATGACGGATAATGCACGACACCTTACGCTTATAGACATTCCTTTCAGCACTCTGGGCCGCTCTCCCCGTAGCAACGTGTAAATCCCAACGACTGAAAACAAAGTGAAAGAACAAAGCTTTTCTTTCAGCTGCAAACGCTTGGCCCTGGCACAAGGTAGCTACAAAAGGGTTTCCTTTCAGTTACGTGTCTCTGCATTAACGTCAAATTGAGGCAGATCGTACCCGACTACATGGGTCTCACCCGAGGAGTGCACCGTGCTTCAGTGGACGTATGGAACGTGGCTAAATCGGCCGAGATCTTCACGAGTATTTTGACTGAGACGTTGAGGTACAGAGCTAGGGTGATTGATTCTAGCTATGTATAGCTGAAACTTTCATTACATCAATGAGTCACAGCTACCACCTACAGAATGAAGGATGATACCATCAGCCGCGTAGTTGAAAGAGTAGGTGATAGACAACGTACATATTATCCTAGACATTCCTAATCTCCCTAGGTAGACTCACAACCGCTTGCAAGCTCGCCGTTTGAACACTCGTCGCAGAGTTTGTATCAACAGACCCTATTCACTAATCAATAGAATCAGTTCGGGCTGAGGAGTACTGCAAGACCGGTCAAAACATTTCGGATCGGGGGGAAATGATACATCACTAGAGTTGAGATGTGCATACTACGAGATCACCGGTCACACTGCGATGCTAAGTCTACTGAACGCGCGGAAATTCAAGTCGAGCCTAAAAGCCTAAAGTCCGATGAGAAAATACACCCCGCAATCGAAATTCCTGCGTACTGTGGTTCATCCCGGAAAATGTGGACAGGTATTGAGTTATCCTTCTCCTCGAATCCCACAGAAGTTCAGTCGAAATCTTGTCTTTGCACCGTGAACAAAGCGTGCTATCGTTCCATGGAAAGGCAGAAGAATTGAGAGGCTTTCCGCGGGAAAATCTTTGCTCCGACACGTGTTTTGGTCACTACCAAGTCACTACATACGTCACTAATAGCGTGAACTCCCGCCAGGCGCCTGCCGTAAGCCAGTCGCCTTCTCCCTTTCCTCTTTTATGCTGCCAAATGAATGCCACTGCCACCCAACTTGCTAGCATCAATATCATTTCAACTCTTTCCAAAGACAAAAAACGGTCTCTAGAATTTCAACTCAAGGTTCTCGGTCTATGTTGGTTCATAGAACAAACTTAGTTGGAATCTCCGAATTCATCGAACCGAAATAGATATTTCGACTTCCCACTGGTCGAATGATGCTCCAGTGTCCAGTGACTTGATCACCGGGAGGGCAACAAGACTTCAAGTTTCCTTGTATGTACATCATTGACTCCCACAGACCCTCGAAGAATGGAACTGATCGCAAGAAGTGGAACTACAGCGCCCAAGCATTTGCGTAAAAGAAGAGCGGAAGGAGTTTCCAAATTTCATTCCACTCAAGAACTGAAAGGGAATCGGACCTCGTCTTGATTTAAAAAGGCTGATCGCATTCCAACCCGGGCATAACACTTAATTCCACCTCAGAGCACTACCATGTTCCTCTTGCAGCACTTGAATCGGATACTGCAACGGCTCTATTCTCAGCCGGCTTCAGAGGCTTCAGACCTCCCAGAATATGTGGCTCCACCCCCTACAACAGAAAATCGTGAGTCAAACTTGTTGCTTTGGTGTCTGTTCTACACTAAGTTCGCCATCTCAAGTCGAATGGGCTGACCTTGCCATTATCGACTTTTCCCAAGCAAACACCCCGGCCGGCCGTCAGGAACTGGCAAAGCAGATCTGTCAGGCTATGAAAACCCATGGCTTTTTCTATATTGTCAACCATGGCTACACGACGGAAAAGGTACAACCTGTCACTTTACATCTCTTCAGGAACAGTCTTTCTCATACTATTGTAGACCAAGCGTATCTTTAGTATAGCAAATGCGACATTTGATCTCGTTGGAGCAGAAGAAAAGCGACAACTCGCCGGTCAATCAGAGGAAGTCTACGAAGGATACAAACCACGCAGGACATGGGTGGGTACTAGAACCCGACTCAGGTAGCCGCCTTGACCTAACCACTCCATTTCAGCAAATTGAGCAGGGTGTTGCGGATCAGATCGAGCACTATAACAGTGAGTTGGAGCTTGCGCGCATCTGTGTCCAACTCATGAATCTATTGTACCAAGTCAATCGTTCTGTTCGGAAGCGAGAGCACCCGACTGTTCTGAAGCCTCATCTCGACGAGATACAAGCGTTCGCAGAACACAACCACAACCACATTCTATTTAATATCCTACGGTGCGTAATAATGTCAAGCTTGCAACCTTTCTAGTCCCGACGTCTATCATCTTCTAGAATCATGGCCATAGGTATGGATCTTCCGGAAGAAACCTTTGTGGAAAAACACCGTTTTGAAGCACCCGGGGAGAGCTCAGGTGAGCCATTCCCGCTCTTCATTTGACCTCATCAATGACATCTATACCTACCGAAAGTGCGATTCATGAAATAGTAGGTTTTTTATCCCGCAATCATCAAACTTCTCCGGTAACGATGGTCCGAAACAGCTATCCACGAAGTGATGCAGAAGAAACATTGACCAAGAATGTATGGCTTAAGGGCCACACTGGTATGTCGCCTTCTGTGGACGTTTGCAGTGCTAAGAATGTTCTGATGCATTCAATCATCCTGTAGACATAGGAAGCATCACAATTCTGTGGTCTCAGCCCATCTCTGGTCTTCAAATTCTCTCACCCGATGGTATATGGCGGTACATCAGACACATCGAGAATGCCTTGGTAAGCGACGGGTTCTTGATCTATTTTAAAATGCACAGCAGAAGCTCGGGAGAGGTATAGATTCAAAAACTTAAGGTTTAGTATCATCCTCATGGTGGTGGCGGCCCCACAGTTCTTACTTTTTTGTTCAATTTTCCATGTTCCGTCTTCGCCACGGTCCCGCTCACTGATTCTTATCTACTAGGTCGTGAACACAGGAGATGTCATGAAACTGCTTTCGGGTGGTTTCTACAAACCCACGATTCATCGTGTGGTTCAACCCCCAATAGATCAAGCTAAACTTGAACGGCTCGGTGTTTTCTATTTTGCTATGGCAGCCGATGATATCAAATTGGCTTCGGTCGGCGGCGGTGGAGATAATGAGACTGTAGCTCCCACTATGGGTGATTGGAGGAAGCAGAGGACTGGGAAGTATGGGAAAGGCACGATGAAACAGAGCCAAACCGACGGGCAGGTGGAAGAGGAGGTGATTTTGGGAGTAACAGTCAAAGAATATAATTAGGAGTAGCATGGTGTTGTATGTACTTTATGTTTGTACTCGTCAAAGCGTCCAAATGATTCTTACCGTCGGCAGACGTATGGCTTGAGCAATAAATCATGATATTACAAAACATCGATACAGACAAGATTAGGGTATACGGGGCGCTACAATCATCTGGGAATATGTTGCTTTAGATTTGCTTCCTGAAGGCCTCTTGACCTTCGCGATCCTTTCTCTGCGTCTCAGATCGACGTCGCTGGAGCTCCTCGGCGCGTATTCTCGTTCTCCGAGTCTGCTCACCAAACTCCAACCCAGATGATGCTTCTACTGGACCGGCGATTCCTAACTCTAGATAAGATGCGTTCGGATCGCTAGGGCTGTCGTTCTTCTTATCATCACCTAGGACGTCAGATACGACTTCACCAGGAGCGTTCCGAGTCGCGGGTTTGTCAATCGCTTCTGGCGAAGCCGGTGATGTAATTGTTGACAATTCGATGAAGACTTGGGTTGGGCGGTGGAAATGGGAGCCGTGCCCTGAAGATCCGGTTTCGCCGGTTTTATCTGATGAGGTCGTAATTCCGTGTTTTCCGAACATTTGGGAGTAGAGAGCGCGAACGCCACGCACGAGAGCCTATTGTGATATCTCATTAGCGTTTGTTGAATAGGATCAGGACAGACACGGACGGGATCTGTAGCAGCGAGCAAGGCGTAGACTATGGCACGCCCCCCGTACAGAAAGTCGCCTGAAGATATTAATAAGACGACATTGAAATATCGAATTCAAGAAATTTGGACTCACTGAGTAAGAGGACATTGTAGTCCTAGCAAGAAAAACCGTGTTAGTAGCCACCTTTTCGTCCATGTTCAAGTTTCGACTTACGGTCCTGTCCTGTATTCCATTGGAAAGGGTCGAATGTAACGCAGTGGCCACACTCAGGAGGTTGACGCAGCAGGACGCCAACGGATAAAGTGCTGTGGACAGTGCGGAGG
Organism: Paramarasmius palmivorus; assembly: GCA_037176845.1. NCBI lineage: Eukaryota > Fungi > Basidiomycota > Agaricomycetes > Agaricales > Marasmiaceae > Paramarasmius > Paramarasmius palmivorus. Next base: position 335,229 of record JAYKXP010000029.1, on the reverse strand, counting down.
ATCAATAAAGTCATTCATAAGGGAAACAGAGAATTCGCTTACCAACACGCAGAATGATGCTCTTATACCTATTCGCATGGAGAACCTGTGGCGCAGATGAGGCATGCGAAAAAGAGCGTGTGGAGGCAAATATTCGTCGCGTCCGTGACTTAGAAAATGAGGTTATGGGCGGTAGTCATACTAGATGATATGGGCGTACATTATGCTGTAGCATGAAGACCAGCACGACGGTTGAGCATATTACCTCGCCGATAACGGTCAACGCTGTCCATGCCATTTGTGTCGTCACCTAGAGATTTGGATATTAGCCTTGAAAAGAGAAGAAGGGTCTCAAAGATGGCGAACCTGCCAGATAATTCGTTCATGTCGATTATCGTTGGTATACCAACAGTCTTTTTCGAGTGGATCCCATCTGCAGGGCGACTCTGAGTGAGTAGATAAACATAGCAGGAAAAGAAAGTGCACTTACCCATATTGCCCAGCAGCATATGGCGGAACTACCAGGACGATAGTGAGAAGGGCGGAAATAATGAGGTAAAATTTCTCCATTCTCTGTCCATTGACCCCGTGAACGACAACGAGCCTAGAATCCAGTCAGAACGATCTCGCAGATAAGCATGAAGGGCGTCATGTTCTTACTGCAGATTGAGGGCAATGCAAAATAGAAGGAAGCTCGATAATTCCAGTGTCAACTGTTCAACAAATGATGTGTAAGTCAAACAACCTGCATAAAAGTCGTCAATCCTACCTGTAGAACAAAGATCGAGAATCCGCATATGACGCCTGGTCCAGTACGAGTCCCGCCCACTGCACTAGAAATTCCGAACAACATACTAAACTGATAGTAAGCATTACAGTTGTCATAGACTTGGGGATTGTGAGCATACTTGGCGATCAAAGCATAGACGACAATCCGAAAGCTAACACGGTCCAGGTGGGCTCGAGATTTGGGATGGATTGAGACCAGCGCGATAACTAGAAGCACGAGAAAGCATGAGGCTCCTCCAGCGGCCGAAGTGTAGGCCCACAGGTTGTTCCTAGAAGCCCATAAATTTGAATATAGTCAGATCCGAGTCCAAGACGTGATAAAAAGTGGGAATTCGTACGAGATAGTTGCCATCTCATCAGTAAACGTGAATGCCATGGCGCATAGGATAGTGGGTGTTCCAGAAAGAAATGCAAACTCGTCGGGAACTCTATTTGAGCGTCTTAACTCAAGGCATCAATGCTCTGTCCAAACTCGTCGGTGAAGCAATACGGAGTGAAATTCATTCTGCCGTATTGCCGCCAGAGATCCAAGTATTCCAGAACTACCGTGGCGCCCACGAACTGTTCGCATCATGAATGATCATCGAAACTTGGAGCTTCCCTTTTTCTGCTGCTTTAACTATGATTGAATTGTATCGAGTTTATATTTTCTATTGCAGCGCGGATGTGTGAGAGTGGTTGGAGATGATCCCGGAAAGTGATGTTTGTCATGGATAGAGTTGGTTATATGATACCATCTCTTTTTGAGGGAGACTGGGGTGTCCATGTGAATGGAGTTCCGTGACGATAGATCGCAGCGAGATCACAGACTCAAGCTGTCGTTGATGCCATGAGGAATGAATGATCCTTGGCAATCTGGCGGCGAGCGTTACACAGACCAACATAGCTGAGCGGACAGAAATGGGGGGCATATGCCATGCCTCGTTGCGGTCAAGAGATGGAAATGACGGCATTATCCGGTGACGGAGCAACGGAGCAACGTCACGCGTCAACCGTGGCCGTGCTCTCGCCGGAAAATATATCCTGCCCACAAACGTTCATTGAACTTTATCTCTGTATCTCTCAAGATTCTCACACCGGAATAGTGCCAAAGAGGTGAATTCAATACTAGTTAAGACTGATATCAGGAATCATGAGGAGCCATGGGGGGTTGCTGTGAACTTGTTCCTACTCACCTCCCGACCATCTGCATATGGTCTGATCACTCTCAAGCCGCACACCTCTTGTGGATACCCTAATTTGAATAAAAAATTCTCGGGCATCATTTAAAGGTATTCGCGTTTCTGATCTTAGGCTGTCGCTCACCTTATTCCCTCCCACCATCATGAGCAGCGAAGAAAAAACGGCGATTCCCCAGTCGGACGCGGAAAAGACTCACGCCCTCTTCGATAATGACAGCTATATCGCTCGTGAAGATGGTGTGTCGGCCATCTACGACGCTAAGAGCAGACTGAGTGCGTCTATTTCTGTCCATACAAGCAGTTCTTCGCTCACCCAGCTTCATTCTAGTCAACGAGCACATGCAGAATGAGTAGGCCATCGTATCGATACTCTCATTGATTACACCCCTCATTTTCCTTTAGAGTCGGCTTCGGACGTTACCAGTTTCAGCTGTTTTTACTGACGGGATTGGGCTGGGCCGCTGACAGTAAGTCATCTCTCTCTCGATAGCGGACTCACGATAGCGACTAAAATTCTACCACAGATATTTGGCTTCAAGGCGTTGCCATTATCCTACCACAAATTCAACATGAATTGAGACCGGCTCGTGTAGAGTATGCGACACTGGCTCTCTACGTCGGTCTCATTCTCGGCGCTACGACATGGGGTATACTTGCAGACTTGATCGGCAGAAAGCTATCCTTCAACATCACCCTATTCATCGCCGGCGTCTTTGGAGTAGCCTCTGGAGCCGCAAATAACTTTACGACCCTCGCCGCGCTGATTGCATGTGTGGGCTTCGGAATAGGCGGAAAGTGAGTCCTCCGAGGTCTCGTGGCGTCACTTTCCCCCCGCTGACGTAGTTTTCAACAATTTTGTTCCTGCCCCTGAACTTCAGTTTACCTGTCGATGGTCCGTATCAACTTGACTATTCCGGATCAGCTCGGGGAGCTAACCGATGTTACTTACACCAGGTGCAATCTTTTTGGAGCACGTACCCAAGTCCCATCAGGTATGCTTTGTCCTACCATGTGCACAAGCTAATACTAACGTCAACCAGTGGCTTTTGACCCTGCTTTCAGCATGGTGGGCGCTTGGACAACTCTTCGCTTCTCTTGTAGCGTGGCCATTGATTGGGAATTTTTCATGCCCCACTACAGTCGAGGAATGTTTGAAGGCGGACAACATGGGTTGGAGATATACTCTGTAAGTATCATTGGAGTCCGCGCGTAGACCGGAAAGCTAATCTGCACTCTCACCGCCAGTTACACCCTGTACGTTCTTCTTATCTTGCCGATGTCTTTCGCAGTCCTTTGACAATAGGATCAGCGGTGGTGTTACTATGGTCATGTGGATAATGCGATTCGTCGTATTCGACTTGCAGGTTCGTGGCATATTATAATTCAGTGACAAGTTGCTCTTATCTAACACGTAAAATTTTCTAGGAAAGTTCCAAATTTATGATTGCCAAGGGCCGTGACGAGGACGCGGTCAAGGTCAAGCTTATCTCGCTATACGGCTCAGTATTCGGCCGCTGACTATATCGCCTTTTGCAGATTTTAGAACACATTGCACGTAAAAATGGCAGAAAGATAACACTGACAGCTGAAGCCCTCAGAAGGGTCTCTGGAGATACATCTACTGCAGCAACCACTCGTTTCTCGACGCTCGAAATCTTCAAGAATACATTTTCCGAGTTTTCGCTGTACGTCTCTATCAATCCCTCTTCAGGCAAATGGCTCATCTTGGCTCACACATCAAGGTCCCACATTAAGCCTCTGTTCCAAACAAAACGACTTGCTATCAACACTTCTATCACTATTGCGTTATGGGGGTCAGTATCACTGTTGTTAGTGTTGTCCTGCTTTCTGACAGTCGCTCGACGTCAGATTAATCGGATTGGCATACCCCCTTTTCAATGGTTTTATCACGCTCTACCTCACGACACAGGTCCCAGATAGCAATGGTACAGTGTCGCGAGTATACCGAGACTACACTATTATTTCGATACTTGGTGTGCCTGGTTCTATCATCGCCTGTCTTGTCGTAGATTGGACTCGCAAGTCCGATAGCAAGTTTTCTTTAGGAGGCCGCAAATTGACCATGGCAGTGTCCACTGCTCTTACCGGTGTCTTTTTGTTCTTGTTCACGACTAGTAGATCTCAAGAGGCCGTCTTGGGATATTCTTGCGCTTCTGGTTTAACACAGTGAGTGACGTCTAGCCAAGTCTGCTTTATTCGGTCACTGAGGAGCAACTATCTACAGGAACGCTGTAAGTCCTTTGCTCGGTATCCCATACTGATTCAGAAACTTGACGCAATATGTGCAGATGTACGGTGTCTTGTACGCTTACACCCCGGAGGTTTTCCCAGCGCCCCATCGTGGAACTGGAGACGCCCTTTGCTCGGCGTTTAACCGAATTACTGGTATCCTTGCGCCTGTGATCAAAATTGTGACCACGAACCCAGACGGATCAGCAACGAGCTCGACGGCGAACGGGTGGGTCTTCTCGAAGTTGTGTACCGGAAGAACCTTATCTAATTCCATTGGTTGTCAGACCCATCTTCGTGGCTGCAACGCTGTTCCTTGTATCTTCCGTCTTGATGTTGCTACTACCTATCGAGGTAAGGGGACCATGTTTTGTTCTAGCCCTGAGCGAGGAGACTTAGAAACTCGTTTCGTTATAGACTGCCGGAAAGGCAGCGTTATGATCCTGCTGGAGCGAACTTTCCGCACCGCATATGAAAACGCTGAGTAGGCTGTAGTGGCCAACCCATCGATGTTTGTAAACAATGTAATCAATGAGATCGATGTTCAAATATAAATTATTTGACAGCAACAAACGACATCGTATATCTCCACGCGCGCGAGTGTACCCTCCTGTACCAGGTTCACATGTGCCATATGCGTCGTCGAAGCAAACGTTTTACCGGCCACATCGGCTATCTCGCGGGTCTACTCTTAGGAGTCGCAATTCAAACCAAATCGAATACGCAAGCGTGAAAGCATCCTTGTTGCGATAGCATTGATATGCGTACGAGGGTATACGGAATACGTATGTATAGTAGAAAATCCAAATATATGATTGTAGTAGATTGGATGAGGCTCGGAGCAGTAAACGAGTGTTCCATGAACGACGGCGTACGGGTGAGCTACCATTAGTAATAGTTTATTGTCCTTTTCCATTCCCAGAAGCGTCCGGCAGGCCATGAAAGAGGTCTGTCATCGAAAGCAAAGCAAAAAAAGTCACCTAATGACTATACCGCCAACACAACACCAATGAAGGCGAACAAACCTAACCAAGACCATGAACCGTTAGGAAGGGCAGAATTGGAGTTACGAATGATAGTAGCCGCTTCTTCAGCAACACCATATGTTGGAGCTCCGACCTATCGGTAGAAAAGGGTTAGTCGAAGTTATGATGACAATGGAAATAAACGTTACATGAGCAGAGAACAGGAAGGGGAAGACTGAGCCATCAGCAACACGAACATTGTCTTGAGGAATCATGTCAGTACATTCATGCTTCGATGACGATAAGAGGTACTCACTGAGGCCGTACACTTTTAGGTTAGCATCGACAACACCTCCTTGCTCTTGGGGAAGCATAGAGCATGTGCATCCGGGGTGGAATTGAGTCCATGTCGTTCCTTTGATCCAAGCGTCCCATTGCTCATCGGTTTGGACTTCAGACCCGGGGGAGAGTTCAGCACCAAGGCTAGAGTTGAAGGGTGCGACAGAGCCGATGGCACGGGCTACCTTCAATCCTTGTCGGAGCATGACAACGTCTAAAATGGAAACATTAATATTGGTATCCCAAGTTGAAGGATGCCAAACACACCAGAAGGATGAGCCAGGTAGTTGGGCTCGATGATAGGATGGTCGAAAACAGAAGACGAATTGATGTACATACGTCCTTGACTGGAAACGAGCATCAGATTATGGAGCCGAGAACGATGTCAATTGTCACCCACCTGAAAGGATGCTGCATTGCGACACCAATCGAAATAGAGCCGTCGCCCATGAGGTTTAGTAAAAGCTCGACGATACCGACTTCGCTCGGGATAACGGTTTTGGATAGGACATCGTATTTAACCCTGTATCCCTCAATGATCTCCTGGCTTTGTGTAGGAACGGTCGATAAGGAGTCAGAGTATTGGTTGGCGACTGTCTGAGCAAATTCATCACGTCCACTGTCTCCACCGAAGAGGTAAGAAGCATTGAGATAAGCGACGCCAGAGTTGATATGCGAAAGGAACTCTGGGGTTGCCTGAAGGTATAGACAGTTTCAGTACGAACCATCAATCTACAAGGGAGACACTAACCAAGCCTGAGGCGTGGAGGGAACCAGCAGTGTCAGCCGAAGTGTTCCAGGTCACGGAGTTGGTTAAATGGTCTTGGAGATGTTCACCGACTCCTGGGAGGTCAACCTGAACCGGTACACCAGCGGCTTCTAGTACAGCTCTGGGGCCAACTCCGCTAGTCATAAGCACGTGTGGACTGCCAATAGCACCGGATGTAACGATCACTTCTCGGTTGACATTGACTGTGCGTTTTTCACCATCTTTGGTTTCGGCATACTCAACACCCGTGGCGGTGGGATTATCTTGTGATGCAAATAGAATACGTGTCACTGTCGAGTTGACAAGGATCGTGAGATTTGGGCGGTCTTTGTGAGGATCGATGTAAGCTGAGCGGGAGTAGGAACGTTTCCAGGGGCCGGCAGGGTCAATGAAAGAGTTGGTTGTCCAAGCGCCCCAGTTTCGGCCGGCCATGGCATCAGGGTTGCTCCAGATACCTGCATTGCTCATGGCTTCGATCCATTGACCATTCTGCTCGAATTGGCTAATGGCACGCATTGTCAGAAGATTTCCACATATAAAAATAGTGCTTCTGGACTTACAACGGAGAATATGCCACCTGAATGGGACCATCGGTTCCATGACTGCTCGCATCGAATTGAATTTTAGCAACGTCTCTTGCCTCGTTGTCAGGTGGGTGGAAGGTCTCCGACTTCTTCATGTTGGCAAACAAGGAATTCCAGTTCCATGAATCGGAAGACACCAACTCCGACCATGCGTCGACTTCAATCTGCGGAGGCCGGACCATGTACATGGCGTTCATTGCCGAGGATCCTCCCAAGACTTTTCCTCGTGGCCACCATATTGTCCTGTTGTTGGTATTGGGTTCTGGGACGGTGGTATACTGCCAATCAGCAGATGTGCCCGTTATTGAGTCAAAATATGTTGACGACGGTGTGTCTATAAAGAGGTCTTTAGCGCCGTGAAAAATGTAAAATGTAAAAGGAAACGCACCTATTTTGCTCTGAATCGCCTCTCCTGAATCACCAGCCTCGATCACCAACACGGTCTTTGAAGAATCCTCTGAAAGACGACCAGCAACAGTCAATCCTGCTTGTCCTCCTCCAACGATAATGTAGTCGTATGATTCGGCCAGATTGCCTGTCCAAACAGCGCCCCTGCAACCCTCAAACGAGGCCAGCACGAGAGTGGCCGCCACGAACTGTGAAAGTTTCGTCCACATTGAGGAAAACTTTCAAACTGGGAAGATGGGTGGTAACAAACGGGCGTGCATCGTCATGGTCCCCTTATATGGGTCGACGACAGCAAGAAGAAAAGATTCCTTGGCATCATGATGTGAATAATCTCGGTGTTATTGGCTTGATTTGCTCCCATACCCTCCTAAGAAGCTCAAGCATCGGGATCGTTTTGTGCGTCCCGCTTGAAAGCTTGACAGCTGCCTTGAGCCGAAACTGCATCCATACATATAACGTTTCAACTCTTACTTTTTCCCTCTTCTCTTCTATTGCCTGAGGGACTGGGAACTTGGAAGCTGGAGAGTGTTGAATTCAGGTCAATGCCAACGTGCCGGCTTGCCAGCGGCTTGCCCTTGCCGGCTGCGAACCCGATGCGAAACTTCGCGCAATGTGTCCTTCTCTTCACCGTTTGTCCTGATGATCATTTCTTCAGGTAACGAAAATTAATGAACCAAGCTCATAAGCCAAGGGACCTGGAACAGGCTGTCCTGTGGCGGTTCGCTTCTAGGTTCGACATCGAACAAAGTCATCCTCAGCCAGAACTTTGCGCTTCCCACATGTTGATCCACGCATCAGCTGCAGGCCACCAATTTACCGAACAAGTGGAGCAGGCTACAGAAGCTGCAGAAAAGAAACAAGCAGGCTCAACGTGCACCCGAAATATGTACTCGGGTGTTTGTAGAGGGAAAGAGCGCTCCACCACCGTTTCTGGGCATTTGAACGTTGCACAAACTTGGCGTGAAGCCCAAGATGTAGAATTCCTGTCACCTAGAGACATCTGCATACAAGCACGGTTACTCTCTTAGTGGATCCGCCTCACGACCGTCAACCACTACTCGCCCTAATGGGGAAGTGTATTGGGGAACAGTCATCACGAAATGCTGAGTGGGGGAACCATGGGGAATGCTCTGGAACACTAACGCGATGCAGAACAAACACCACTGCAGTGTCGTCTTGACTCTTGTTGCCAGAATCGAGACACTCCGAGGTTCGGAAGCAACCGACATTCATGGAGGGGATCAGATTCATTGCATGAAAGTGACGTTGAACACAAGCCTTTGCAAGCTGCGCAGCACTCGGAAGATCGCAACAAGAAAAAGTCAAGAACGACCCGAGTCTGCCGTCGGCTTGCTTACCATGTGAAAGCATTCTTGGAACCATACACTCGGATGGTGCCCGAGCAACGCATTAAAAAACAAGATAAGCAAAGGTCATTACTGTCTCAGATCCTGGTTAGTATTTCAGTATTACACCGGGGCAGCGACAATCTGCATCTGGATAGCACCAGTTATTTGGTATATCTGCTCGATCTTCCAACCCGCGCTCTTCAACAGTTCCACGTAAGAACCCAGAGTGCGTCCTTCGCCGTTTAACCCCACATACATCTACAGGCGCGGGATGGGTATTAGCTCTGCGAAAGGTCGCACAAGATAGATATGGATACAGACCTGCAAGTCGCCCAGGTACGTCATTGCACTGGCTTTCCCTAAATTCGAGAGAAGGGGAGGAGGTACGGGATGTTGTTCTGCTCCACGAATTTCGCTGGTGATGTCTCGACTGGTATCATGAGGAGATGCATAAGGTACAATCTGTCAGGGCGGGAGGTAGGTGTTAGTATACTAATAATATATGTTGAAAAGTTGCCATAACGGTAGGCGTACCTGGTCAAGGATCAAAAGCCGTGTGTCTGGACCAGCAGCGTTTCGAAGATGTTTCAGTATCTTCTCAGCCAACGCTCGTCCATAGTCATGCATGATCATGCTGCACAAGAAAACAGCGGGTGGTGCGATGTCCTGAGGGTCAAAGAAATTATGGGCTGGCAAAGAGATAAGATATCATTTATAATAAATATTGATATACATCGTACCTTGAAGGGTCACTGTGCCGTCTCCTATTGCGTTAGGAGCATTGGATTCCCAGAACTTCGAAGATCTGCATGAGAGCATATTCGAGATACAAGTAGCCGAGGAAGTACCTTTTGGGCTTGCCGAATTACAGCTTCACGATCCTGAATGATGAAGTTCAGCTCAGGGTGCTCTTTGTAGATGGTGAGCATATTATGTCCAGAGCCTCCACCGACATCGACTACCACAGATCCAGGAGGAAGAGTGCTCCATTTGAATCCTAGAACAGAAAACTGTTGAGATCTCTAGCACTAGGGAAACGGCGAAATATAACACACCAGCCAAGACGGCGCCTGGTTTCATTTTGTAGAATCCCTCAGCGGCCGAGGCAAACCGCTTCAGTCTAAATTCATTACCAGGTTCCTCGAACCAGTCCCAAACTGATTTATTCATGTTGAATGCACGCTAGAGCGGAGAAGTACAGCGCGGTGGCGATTGAGGAGCTGAACAGACTTACTGCCAGTGGCGTGTCTTCAGGGGCGTCGGAGTGTCCCTTCTTCGGGTCAAGGAGCGTCTCGGTCATGTATGCTGAGGCCTTGAACATCTCATCGCCACTGGATAGAATGATTTAAGTATGGATCGGCGGAAGAAAGGAAAAATGGGCTCACGTATGCTCAATTATTGCACCAATACCTGAAGTCCCGGCATACTTATTTTCTGGGCTGAACACTGCTTCTCAGCTAGCTGCAACTGAAACAAGCTGCAAGAGATTTACTTGGCTTGGATCTCCTCGACACTTTTCATCGTGTCCAACATCGAAGAGAGGCGATTAGCTTTGAAGACGTCGGGGGCCGTCTCGATAAACAAATGGTGTGAAGCGAGGAGGCGAAGAATCCTTGCTGAACGAAACAAAGTTAGAAGGAAACTTGAACTGAAATGTATGCACGGCTATCTCACCCAATCTAGTTGGCTCCAGCCCACCTTTGGCCGCAATTTCATTGACATGCAATCCTTCGGGATGTCCACGGAGGATCTCGACCACATTTGTAGCTACGACAGTGCGAAGGCAAGAAGAGACATGGAACTGTATCGGGCAATGGTAAGCCAAAGGAGGTACTAAAGGGACCATGTCAAAAACCTACGCCTCCAATGGCATCAAAGAGTGTCATCGTAGGTATATTGATTACAGCGTTGAGCTGACCACACGCTGCTACAACGACCATAGCCGATTTCGCGACATCTGGGTTCATGGAAAGGGCTTCTTCTGGCGAGTTGGGGTCGAAAAGATCATCCAATTTGGGGTAGGTGAGACCTTCTTTTGCAAAAATTGCATCGATCTGGTCGACGGATTGAGATATGAGATTGGCGAGTTGGCGAAGTGGGGAAGGTGTTTTGGTAGACATTGCGAGATCGCGGATGATTGGGTCAGATACTTTTGACGTCGTTCTTTATATAGTAGATGTTCTGTTATTCCTGTACTTGTAGTCCAAGTTCGATAACAGGGAAGCCTTATAGAGACGCGTCATGTCACGGCCGAGAGCTTCTGCCTTTTGAAAAATCCATAGATGCCAAAGAGACGCGTCATGAAATGGCCGCATAAATATGGCTATACCATCGGTTGTTCACCACGTTCTTCCTTGGAAATCCTAAAAATGACAATAAGCCAGAGCTCAGAGAGCATTGCTGCATTAATGAATACTTACTTGCACTATATGTTCCGGACGTAATCTGTGATGCGTTTTTGGTAGCCTGAACTTGAAGTCGGTGAAAGGTGTGAGTGATCATAATTAGGTCTTCATCAACGAGATGATGATTGCAAAAACCACCTAGATCACGGCTCTGTTTTGGGTTCTGGCTAGGGTGAGGGATGGCACTGAGTGAGAGGACGAGCAACAAAGAGAACTTGCAACTCGAGCAAAGCTGAGTGTCACGTGTAAATATCTACTGCCGCCGGCCCCGGGCGGGGCCGGCGTCCTACGCGCTTTTTCCTTTGACCCACCCAATTGCAAAAGACGTGCACTATGAATGAGCCTTCATTGTAAAGCCAGGCTTTGCTGTCTCCAGTCCTCCCACTTTTTTCATATCCTCTTCTGCCTCAAATCCTGCACACAATCGGAGAAAAGACGAGATACTCGCTTTGGACGCGCGGTAGATAGGTCAACCGGTAGGCTTTGCTTGTGTTGTGGAGCACCCACTGAAATTCTATGGCCCTGACCAGTGACTGGTAACTCCTGAGTGCCATTGAGAAACTCAGATCGACCCTCCACCTTCAAACCTTTCTCCGGCGAAATATACTCTATGTGCAGAGAATCTTGATGATTGATATAGGAAACACATAGGGAAGCTCGCTACCGAGCCAGGGTCGCGGATGACGAACTTACCGCAACGAAGTAGTTACAAAGATTGCAAGGTGACTATTCGAGTATAAGGACGTTGGACGATCTCCGTTTTAACCGGCTAGGCCGCACGGTTACTGCCAGGTACGAAATAGTAGCTCCTGTTTCTCCAAATCCGCGTTACTACGGCGATCATTCTACCTACTTCTGTCGGCCGCAGACACATGGATCCTTCCGGTTCTACCTTACTGAGCGAAGCACGGTGCGAGGGTTCTAAGCCCCGATCGATTGATACAGGAGTCCAAAGCAGTTCGATGTGGGTTTACATGTTACTATTCGAAAGTTGAGCCTACATGCTGACCTATGCTGACCTCGCTCCTTACTCGAGGAGGATATCAACATTCGTGGGTGATCTTCATTTCATATTGCACTCTTTTTGAAATTCTCTGAATTGCGAGTATATTAGTTTTCACTCACGGCCTTCACGGATGTCAAGTTGATCTCCACGATCGTGATTGTTCGGATGGTTTGCACCACTCCTGTGTTTGTCGGTCTTATATAAAGCAAAATATCGGTCAGACGGAAAACCACATATCACACCCATGGCCATCGACGTTGGGTTTCATACCGAAAAGCCCTTCGAAGAACTATATGTCTCCCGTGGAGATATCGTTCTCGGTAGCATCGTCTTTGGTTTCTTCGTGAGTTTTCCTCGACTATCAATGATTCGAAGCACTGAAGATCATTACTAGCTTGGCTTCTTGATAAACGTGACATGGACTGCTGTCCTGGAAACGAAGCGTGCTGGAAGGGTGAGCGATCTGCGTATTCTTCTTCCTACGAAAACCTGAACATGGCATAGTTAACCCCCTATATTCTGATGATCTGGCTTGAGATTTTTGGGTATGTCCTTTGATCTTTCCCAGAACCAGATTCTGATGTATTCACGCACAGAAACACTGTCTTTTCTGTTACAACCTGGTGCTATCTCTATAAGGTTATCCCCCCTGGACTCGCCATCTTCACCTGCGTCATCGTCTGCTGGATTATTCAAGTACAATGCCTGATGCTTATTATCGTCAACCGACTTTGTATCTTGATGTCGGATGAAAAGAAACGGGTGCGTTGCGGCCCTGCCGGTTCAACATCCAATGCTGACTTTCTTACAGTTCTTGCTCAAGGCCTGCGTCGCTGGCCTTGTTACTCTCGTATCTCTTTCCACGGCCTGTATCTGTACGTGGACGTGCACCGCCTCTGCCCATTTCTCGACTCACTTTTCCGGACAGGGATCCCGGCACAACTTCAGATCAATCATAAATATATTGCTGTGCGTTTTCCTTCGCGTAGTGTTCAAAGATATCATCTCTAAGGACTGCTTTCAGCTTAACCATTGGTGGGACAAGTTCGAGAAATGCGTTTATCTTTGCCTCGATCTCACCCTCAACGTCATGTTCATTGTCATGGTGAAGAGGCGTCTTATTGCACATGGACTGACGAAGTACAGGAAGGTGATGAAGTGAGTAAATTAGCGACTACAAGATTCGAGATACTCATGCTCATCTAGGTTCAACGAATACATCATCTTTGTATCCATCAGCATGGATATCCTTTTACTGGGTGTAACGGCACTTCCCAACGGATACGTCTACGTTCAGGTAACTTTTGCTCCGACTCGGTACCGATAGGTCAGCCTCTTATTTATTGACCGGTTTGAATAGTTCCACCCGGTCACCTACATTGTCAAGCTCGCTATCGAGATGTCCATGTCCCGTAAGCATCCTCGTTCTACCTATCAGACTTACACACTGACTTGGTACCCAAGGTCTCCTAATCAAAGTCGCCAAATCGTCCGGTATCAATGTTTACAATGAAGAACGTGGCGAAAACATGTTTGAAGGTGCAAGCACAAGTAATCCTGTTCCGAACAGGACTATTGGGACAGGCACCCAGGTTCAGCCCATGTATGTCTTCGGTCTCATTGTGTAGGCACCCATCTCTGAAGTTATTTTTTTAGCGCTGTCCAAGTGCATAACTCGGTCTATACCCACAAAGAAGATTCATATGAAATGGCAGATAGAAAAGATGCTGTGGCATCTGATGTCTGAGGGTTTTAATCTTTGCCAGTAGAGGCAAAAATCGACTACTATATTACTTTGTACAATTCGTTTATTATCGTTCTTGGGTTCAATTGTAACGATTTCTGTCAGTTCTTGTCCAAAGCTCTACTTCTAGTTTGAACATGCGACTATTAGGCGCCAGCTAGCTGGCTTGGTCTAGACTCGTAACTAGACGGGACTAAGCAATGTCTCCGAGTTTACTCAACGGCTGGTCTCGAGCCTGGTCTGGCCTGAAATCCAATCGGCGCCTTTACACTGGCAGGACACTCAGCACTGAACAATAGGCATGTACGAACCTGTATCTATTGTCAACCCTTCTCGATTTTTTGCCCAGATCTACTTTGACGGTTGTTCACTGCTTCACGTATCGCTGTGTGACTGATATGCCCCGTTTATCTCATCATGCGACCCAGGTTGTCAACAAACTAAAAGGCGGAACCCCGTCTTTCCCCACACCCCTTCGTTGACCTCGACAATGAGCAACTATTTCGAACACTCTCGTCTACTATGGAAACCACAGCACCCGGAATTGACCAACGTCGAGCAGTTCCGAGTCATGATAAACCGTACCAGGGGAACGAATCTCAGTGCGTTCCATATCTCATCTGGTGATTGTTGAAAGTAACGCGAATTGATAGAGGATTATCGCGACCTTCACAAGTATTCAACAGAAGACTACAATTTCTGGCTCGATTTGTGGAAGTTTTTCCGAATTATATCGTCTGAACCACCCCGGAGTGTGCGTTCCACCACTACGAATCACAATTCATTCTCAAGCGCGTCTTTTAGGTCCTAGAGAAGAGTGTTATACCCGAACTTCCGATATGGTTTCCAGGTGCACGACTCAACTACGCAGAGAACTTGCTATGGAGAATTGACGATGGGATCGCATGTACGGCAAGTGGCGAATCGGGAAGAGTTGTGCACTACACCTTCCGAGAGTTGAGGGAGAATGTTGCGCGGATGGCTTCAGCGATGCGAGCAAACGGTTTGGGCGTGGGTGATAGGGTGGCAGGTGGGTATCGTTGAGCCTTTCACGAAAGGTGTATGGCTAACGAAGGAGCTTACCCAGCAATCATCACGAACTCTTTCACAGCTGTGACATTAGCGCTAGCTACTGCTAGTATTGGTGCCATCTTCTCCAGTACAGCAACAGATATGGGCACTCAAGGCATACTTGATCGATATCGGCAAATTCAACCCAAACTAGTCTTCGCAGAAACTGAAGTGCTCTATGCTGGCAAAACCATCAATCTGATGGCAAAGGTCGTCGAAGTAGTTAAGGATCTTAACCCAAAAGGGTTGCACCGAGCCATATTGCTTCCCAGTACTATCACCGGAGAAAATGCTCAGATTTCAAATCTTGATAACGCGTACGATTGACCAACGCTTGACATGAATTGAATTGATGCTAATGAATCCGTCTGCAGAATAACCCTTCGCCAATTTCTATTGACCGGAAAGGGAGAAGACCTTGTGTTTGAGCAGCTGCCCTTCAACCATCCCTTATTCATTCTGTACAGCTCAGGCACTTCTGGTCCACCAAAGTGTATAATTCACTCCGCTGGTGTGCGTTCTTGTTCCATGTTGAGCTTACGGGAATCGACTGAAGCCTTCTGCCAGGGCATACTTTTACAAACTCGGAAAGATATCAACGTGGCCTTGGACGTAAGATACGGCGAAACTTACTTCCAATATACTACCGTGAGTGTGCCATCCAATCTCTGTGTTTCATAACTAACGCCAGGCAGACTGGATGGATGATGTGGACCTTCATGTTAACAACTCTTTCTATTGGTAGCCGCATCATTCTCTACGACGGCTCGCCGTTTCATCCTGACCCTCGTGCATATCTCAAATTTATCAACGACCAAGGGTGTGTCTCTTCCGCTCGACCTTCGGTCTCGCAATTGAATCGCACTAACCTCACACACAGAGTCACACAACTAGGCACAAGCCCACGTTTCCTTGCCGAAATCCAAGGACAAGGCATCAAACCTTGTACGTGAACTCCACTCTGTTCGGTGAATACTAAAAACATATCTTGATCAGTGGAGATTGCGCCATTCCAATCTCTGCGAATTCTCGCGGTTACTGGCGCTGTTCTGACGCCACCCCTTTTTGAGTGGGCTTTCCATGCGTTTGGCAGTCGTGTACACCTCATGTCAATGTCAGGTGGCACCGATATCTGCAGTGGATGTAAGAACGCTTTGTTGTTCAATTATACATTGTGTCTGAGTAGTGATTGTGGTTAGTGGTCGGTGGCAATGCGAGCGGATCTGTGTATATCGGAGGTACGTGATAGCTCATTAGTGTACCCTTTACCTTGCTGATAGTCGCACAGAAATTCAGGACAAGGCACTTGGAATGCAGATACAAGTCTTTGATCCGGAAGGGAAGAATATTGAAGATACTGGGGTACCTGGTGAACTTGTTTGTACAAGGCCTCATCCATCACTCCCTATCGGGTTCTGGGGAGACACCCCTGATTGCAAGAAGCTTCGGGAGACATACTTTAGTTACTACCCTGGTATGGGAGTTTCTTACCGTCCTCGTAGGCTCTCTGAATTTCGGAGAACTTCCAGGTATATGGCGCCAGGGCGACTTTATCGTCAAGAACCCTTCGACAAAAGGGTTCATGGTCCTAGGACGAAGGTGAGTCCTAGCCTCTTTTATTCGTCGTACGGGGACTTACTTCCTTCCGGTGTAGCGATGGAGTACTCAATCCTAGTGGCGTGCGATTCGGTTCCGGGGAAATCTACACCGCCCTTGAACCTTTTTCTCAACAAATTGACGATTCAATCTGTGTGGGGCAACGCCGACCCGGTGATAAGGATGAACGCGTACTTCTCTTTGTGAAGATGCGCTCGGGACACACTTTCACGAAGACCCTCGAGACCGAAATACGAACCGCGATCCGGAAATCGCTGAGTGCGAGACATGTGCCCGCGTACATCTTCCGAATAGAAGACATTCCCGTACGTACTCTCTTTTTTCTCTGTCGTGAAACTTAGTTTGACAGTTTGACTGATTTTTAGTACACTGTCAACGGAAAGAAAATTGAGATAGCAGTCAAACAAATCATTTCAGGCTCAACATTGAAACCTAGCGGAACAGTCGCTAATCCTGAGTCTCTTCAGCTCTATTACAAATATAGGGATCTTGAGAAGGTTGTAGGTTCTGAACAGGCAAAACTGTAGAGGGCGCGAATAAAAATATGATTGCACGCATATATACCTGTGGAATACAAGCTAAGGAAAGAGGCTCAAGCCGCTCAATGGAAAGAGACTCGATGTTATCAAGGAATGATCACTACCCAATAAGTCTAAGATGGGGCAATCAATATTTAGTCGCCGATCATTGCCGTTCGCATGGCGGAACTTGCCGAGCCAACAAACTCAGCCACATCCCCGAACTTACAACGCGGTTTTAACCAATGAGCGTTCAATTTTGTGCACACAATCTGCTATCATTGGCACTCTGGCAGCTCTCATGGACTTTGCCTCGACCAGTTTCTATTCATCCAGATTGACTCTCCTAAATCGAGTGATTGCCAGTACCGGCATTGTCTTTGGCGTGACTAAATTCACACAACACTGCCACGGCCCCAAGGTTCAGTCTCTAAATTTGCACTAATTAACTTCTTCGGATCCAGCATCCTCACCTTCGCCTCGTTTTTTTGTGAAGCTTTCTGCCCTGGCGTGATACCAAGGTCACGAAAATTCGCCGCGTCCATTTCGAACAGCTTTGACACAGACGCGATGCTTCGATGGTGAATAAAGGTGTGGAGTGATTCTTTTAATTAATACACCGCTTATGACCATTTTAAAAGACGAGCCCTCAATCGCATAAAGTTCAAGCACGTCCAAGTTTGCGCCTCTTCCACAGATATGGATCCCTCATGGTACCTCTCACCGTCTTCAGAAGACTGGATTACATCTTATTCATCTGGAGTGCGTGAGGTCGATGCACCTCCATATGCACCCCCCAACTGGGACTATTCGTAGTAAGGCCAGGTTTCTTTATGGTTATGCCAATACTCAAGTATTCACCAGTAATGCTGCTGGCTACTATCCACCAATGTCGCAAGATATGACCTCGCAGCATGTAAGTCACATTCAAGTCAAATCCATGTTACACAAATAACCGTGTCATCGTTGCAAGTTCTCGGACATTGATTACTCGGCGAACCAACCCACTCCCATGCAAGGTTCAATGCCAGACTCCTACACTCACCCATCGATGATTCCACCGCAACGAGAGGCGGTGGTATCGTTGATGTTTGGGCCCTCATCCGAGCCGCTTGGAGGTCGAATACGTCCCGACTTTGCATTCATTACCTCCGATTCTGTCCTGTTCTACGTCGACGAGAAGACTATTCTCAGGGCTTCGAAGAACAACTTCAGCAGTCTTCTTCCTCTCAATACCCTAGAAAACATACATCGAGTCGTCTATGTCGACTTACACTCTACCGAGTTGCAGGTTATTCTCCAGGTCATCTACGACGTGTCCTATGATAGTGACAACCCGAATCCTGGACCTAGCTGGCAAAGCCCAAGCAACTACCCGGATGTGAAGGCTATAATTCACGGAATAGACCTTCTCCCGCATTTCGGAATCGATCCCAAGGCTCGCATTCACCCACAGACGTTTACGCAACGGCAGACTAAGATGTTCGCTTTTCTGCTTACCTGCGCTCCAATATACCCGCTCGAGATTTATACACTCGCCGCTCGGCACAACATGCACGACCTGGCAGTGTCGACATCTTCACACCTTTTGACGATTGACTTGGCGACTATCAATTCGTCAACGGTTCAGAGCATGGGAGCCTTGTATCACGGCAAGCTGATTCGGCTGCTTGAGGATAGAAAGTTGATCTTGTCAAACTTGTTGTCCGTACAACTGGGACTGCACGATCCAACGAAGAAGTGCGGTTTCACCGATCAGCAGGTGTTGAAGCATGCATGGGCTCGCGGCGTCACCTCGCTAACACGTGTGATGAATGCCGGTTCGTCTTCATTTCTTTGTGGGTCTGCAACGTATCTTTAGTAATCGTGATATCTAGGTATCCCAACAACCAAGATCAAGGAAGTATTATTGGACGCGACCAACGATGTGACATGTCCAGACTGCATCAAGCTCAGGGATGCACGCGTCCGTACAATATGCGCAGAATGGTCACTGGCAACCGTGAGTTCTTTACTATTTTGTTCAAATTCAGTTCCCTGACTTCATGGCATGATGGTTCAGCGTACAATTCAGTAATGTATCCTCATTTCTCTCTTAATTCACCAAGTTATGTATGCGGGTGGTGGCCGCTAGACGGTGTACCATTCGCTAGGAACATTGACTGCCACTTACTGCCTGAATGGTCTTTGAAATGCGCAACCTGAGGTAAGCTTTCAGGTGCTCATCTGTTGTGCTCGACAATGAAGCTTCAACGCTCAACGTTTGCAATCTGATTCGCTGGTCTGCGCCTGACTTCGCCGAAGCCGAATCTTGGACATGTTCTGATGTGCTCCTATGTCCAATATCTCCAGGTTAGGATTGCCACAGGAATCTAGCAGCTTGTCTGTAATTACATATCAGCGTCCTGTAATGAAGCACTTCTACACGAGTAGGATTCAAAATCATTGATGTAGATGATGCTTCGCGAACCGCGACTGAATTCAACGTCAAAATTTCGGACTCGGATTTCGGCACCCATGGTAACGTAGTGACAATGAGTTTATCAAAAGTCATGAAGGGCAAAATGCACGCGTTCTGCACGCGACGTTTCAGTTTTGGTTTTTTTTTAACCACCATCACCTTCGACCGCGGCGGCCTTCTTCTCGTTATCTGCCGCCCACTTTGGCACAATCTTCACTCCGTTTCTCATCATATGATTCCTTGCGAAGGTGAAATGGAACACGTCATGGGGCATGGGACGTGCGAAATAGAGTAAACTCGCAGGCCGATACTTCCTTGCTTACCACGATGAGCACCTCGTACTTCGAGCATTCGAAGCTCTTATGGACACCCCAGCATCCTCAGTATACCAATGTAGAAGGGTTTCGAAAGATGGTTAACCGGACAAGAGGGCTGAATCTCAGTGAGTACATATTGAATCTGTCCTTTTATTGTAGTACTGATTCGACGTAAGGGGACTGGCACGACATTTACAAGTATTCGGTCGAAAACTATGATTTCTGGGTTGATTTATGGCGGTATCTTCGTATAATATATTCAGTTCCACCGGAGAAGGAATGTTACGCTTCATTGCTCAGTACTCAAGCCTGACAATTTACAAACGACCAGATTATGGCTCCAGGACGTATCCCAGAAGTTCCGGAATGGTTTCCAGGTGCACGCCTCAACTATGCTGAGAATCTACTTTGGAGGAACGACGATGGTATTGCAATAACAGCTGGAGGAGAACAGGGACGGATTGAAGAATGTTCGTTTAGAGAGTTGAGGCTTAAAGTAGGAGAAATGGCATCGGCGATGAAGGCGAATGGAGTGGGAGTAGGAGACCGAGTTGCTGCTATTATCACCAATTCAATTGTCGCGGTGACCATAGCCCTTGCTACTACCAGCATAGGTGCTATATTTTCAGGGACTGCTACGGACATGGGTCAAGATGTCAGTCCTTCTCCCCTTGCAATTGACCTCGTATACTGATGGCTTCGCAGGGTATTCTAGATAGATATCGTCAAATACAGCCGAAACTCATCTTTTCCGAGACGGAGGCCCAATACGGTGGCAAGAAGATCAATCTGCTCTCGAAAGTATCTTCAGTAATCAAGGCCCTATCTGCGTTGGGTCTACGGCGAGCGATTCTACTGCCCAGTTCCGTTACAGGCAAGAATATTATGCTCAGCGATGTCCCGAATACGTGAGTTTTCTCAATCAACAGACGTATTATGCTTCATGTGCCATGATTTTAGTACAACTCTGCCGCAATTCCTCGCCACGGCCACTGGTAACGAACTCAAATTCGAACAACTTCCTTTCAGCCATCCAGTATACATCTTGTATAGCTCTGGAACCTCAGGTCCACCGAAGTGTATAGTTCATAGTGCTGGTGTTCGCTGTTACCTATCAAATTGGTCTCGCCGCATAGCTGACTATTTCGACAGGGCGCCCTACTGCAGTCGAAAAAGGACACTATGCTATCCAAAGATTTGAGGCAGGAAGAGACCCATTTCCAATACACTACTGTAAGTGTCAGTCGTCCTGCATAATTACTCGTGTTGTCTGAGAAACTTTGACCAGACCGGATGGCTCCTCTGGACGTATATGTTGACCGTGCTCTCCGTCGGCGCTCGCCTCGTTCTGTACGATGGCTCACCATTCTATCCCGACATTAAGACGTACCTCAAGTTCGTCAGTGACCAAGAGTAAGAGTGAAAGCTTTCCAGACCACACCGAACTTCATAGCCTCTCCAGTGCCAACTTTTTTGGTACAAGCCCACGATACATGGCTGAAGTACAAGGCCAAGGTATCAATCCCTGTGAGCATTTATGGACTACCTCTGCATCTTTCACATGCTCATGACCAATAATAATAGTAGAGATTGCGCCGTTCACATCACTCCGAACCGTTAGCGTGACTGGCGCAGTACTGACGCCACCAATGTTCGAATTCACCTTCAAAGCTTTCGGGAGTAAAGTCTTTTTGATATCGACATCTGGCGGAACGGATATCTTCTGCTCCTGTATGTGATAGAATCACTCTTGTCATATGCATTTCTGACACTGTCCGAAAGTGGTCTCTGGCGCACCTACCTTACCGGTCTACACTGGAGGTGAGTTGACTGTGTCTAATTCCAAGCTCGTAGCTAACATGCGTTGCTTTCAAAGAGACACAATACAAGGCTTTGGGTATGAAAGTGGAGGTGTTCGACCCCGATGGCAACAATGTCGAAGACAAGGGCGAACCTGGTGAATTGGTGGTCACTCGACCACATCCATCCCTTCCGATAAAACTCTGGGGCGATACTCCAGATGGACAAAAGCTGCGAGAAACCTACTTTAGCCATTATCCGGGTGAATACTTGTCCTTAAGTGCCTCTGTTCTTGTCTTGATTGTTCCTGCTATATAGGGATTTATAGGCACGGCGATTTCCTGGTGATTAATCCTAGAACGAAGGGTATCATGATTCTCGGCAGAAGGTACCTCTTGCAATCCCTCACCTCGTCTCATGTAGCCTGACAAGAGTCTTCTAGCGATGGTGTTCTGAACCCGAGCGGTGTCCGTTTCGGTTCTGGAGAAATCTATACAGTGCTCGAAAAGTTCACCGACGTAGGCATCGATGACACCATATGTATAGGTCAACGTCGATTACAGGACAAGCACGAACGGGTGCTCCTTTTCGTCAAGATGAGACCAGGTCGTTCGCTCACGAAATCGCTCGAGAACGAAATAAGAAATGCCATAAAGGATGCGCTCAGTGCAAGACACGTACCGGAGTATATATTTCAGGTTGAGGATATACCTGTAAGTGTAAACCTTTACCGTTAGTCCGAGTGTCGTACTGATACGCCTTTGGTTAAGTACACTGTCAATGGGAAAAAGATTGAAATTGCAATCAAGCAGATTGTCTCAGGGTCGACGATGAAGCCAAGTGGAACTGTTGCTAACCCCGAATCGCTAAAGCTTTACTACAAGTACAAGGACATCGAGAACCTCGTAGTGCCCCAGGCAAAGGCCAAGCTGTAAATCACTCTGACAAATGATACATTCATTCGAAGCGTTACACAGGTACAGACTTATACGTGGGCAAATACACAAAATACACAGACAATACATTCGGCATCCGAATCCGCCTCCTCCACGTGCTTAGGCCATGAGAGCGTTCAACTCGGCGAAACTGAGCCTCTTGGTCAACTCGGTGTCCAAACCCCTGCGTTTCATCTCTCTCTTGTAACCAGCGTTGCAATTGCCCTTGTTGATGTTGATGAGGCCGCCTGCGAATGGTGTCAGTGTAAAGACAAAAGTTAGATGATAACGATACACGTACTCTGGTTATTCTCGCTGTAGCAGCAATAGACTTCGCCGGAGTTGCTGGAAGAAAACATGGGTCGGTATGAAGTACGCATGCGCCGGGTGATGAACATAACTTACCATGGAGCACTCAAGATAGAACAGCTGAGAAGGCCTCCGAGGTTCAAGAGGCCGCCGCCGCCACTGTTGCAGCAGTAAGCAGCACTACCGCTGTTGCAGAAACCCCCGCCACCGGAAGGCGGGTTGGAGGGATGCTCCGGCTCCTCGGGGTGACCTGGGTCGGTGGGATGGCCGGGATCGGTAGGATGGCCTGGGTCGGTAGGATGCTCCGGTTCAGTAGGATAACCTCCGGGCAGAGCCGCGATGGGGAGAGCAAGAGCGACGAGAGCAGCGAGAACTTTGAATTGCATGTTGTGAATGATGAGAGGCGCTAGAATCGAAGTACAGTGAGGACTGAACTGGAGATTTGAGGTGGTTGGGCTTTGGCTTTTATACCTACTGCTGAGCGGGCTTGGTCATCGAGGAAACTCTAGAAAAGTGGATAAGATACTCTGAGGGATTCGCTGAACAACAAAGTCGACAAGGACTGAGACCGCGGACCCACATCACAGAACTTCGAAAAGATCAATGATCGTTATGCACTCCAAACAAGGATTGGCACCGTTCGTCTCTCCCTGGCGAAGGATCTTCAGTATCCAAGAGCTCGGATCGATAAGCAGCGAGTCAGTAGTTGCCTCGGTGTGTACGACTGTTGCCCACAACGACGACAGTTGTGTTCCGACACCACTAGCCGTTTCTACAACCACGATTAGGGGATCCTCATCTGCAACGGGTGTTCAAAATCGAGTTGTGGAGCTACATAGTCAAACATCTCACCCTTTGTGCTTCTCCGATCCATGACGTTCATCCTGACCTTCGATAGCAGCGACTGGTTGCGTTTATCTTGGGATGCTGTAGCTGAACAAGGCTGGAGTGAAACTTTGAATCCACCTGAATTTGCGCAGAAAAATCCTACACTCTATTCATACAAGGTGGTTTGATCACGGCGAACAAGAACTGTCTTCGCAAAACTCGTCAGATTTCGTATCCGAAGGTTGAAGTCGAGGAAAGTGCTCGGGGGGCATTTGTAGCTCGTAATATTTCAGCTACATCCTCATTCGAGTGAGTGGGAGTCATCGACGCTCGAACAGTACATTGCAGAACTTTGTTGTATGTTCTGGCGGACCCCTTGGTATCAGTCGCATTTCCTTGTTCGAATATTTGAAGACACATCTCCGTTTCGGATCTCATATGACTCCCAACATGAATCCTCTGTCCGGCGGCAATACGTATGCCTCGGTGCGTTACCGTTAGCATCACTAGGGGTGTACTAGTCGAAAACTGCTCGTTGTGACACTGATCAGTAATCGATACATCCAATGTAATGCAAAATATGCTCACGATATTCGAACAAATTTGCGTGGTAAAGGCTGAAAGGAAATATGACCGCGCAACATCGTTTCCATCCTTTTCTGAAGAATCTTTATCATGATAAACGATGAGGGCGACTATCCTTGAAGCTTGAACGTTCAACGATACGAGCCGAGTTGGGTTCGGTGGGTGGGCACAAAGTCAGGGTTCTCACGCTTCGAGGGTCGCGCGGCTGGCCGCTGGGACATCAGCGATGCATATGCATCAGCCTCGTTCATTGGCATGCTACTTAAGTTAAAAGTTAAACCGACTGGACTTAACCCGGATAAATACAAAAGCGTGATTGTAAGATTCAACCTAGGCCGTACGATACTATGTGATACCAAGTCCAGATCTCCGAGTCTCAAGGCATCATCTCCAATGTCGCTCTTTCCTCCGGATTGCGTCCATTCTTGATGCTATTTGAATCGAAGGGATTCTGGTTCTCTGTTCTACAAGCTTCTATTCGGAGAGATGAATTCACTGTCCGAGGTAGCGATGTAACAGGATGATAAGCATTTGCAGAGTCGGAAGGCAGTCGCAGGAATACTGAGGTGAAAAGGGAATGTAAGCTCGGAAGACTTTAACACCGGAAACAAGTACTTACACACCTGGCTCTTTGTCAACCCATTTTGTCATCCAATTCTCCAGTGCCTCGTTGCTCAAATATTTGCTAGCCAACTCTCTCACGTAGTTCTTCGCAGAGCAATGAGATTTGAGTATCACGTTTACCATGTTGATGAGCGTACCGTACGAGCAAACCCTTCAAGATCTATCCATACCTAGAAATAGGTGACATCAATACGACGAATCGGCCTACTGCCACGTTGAGTTAACTGACCTCCCTCTTCGTCTCCAGCTCCTGATTGAGATCCATCAGGTTCCTCTCTGCAACGCGCGACTTTGTACCGGTGTTTTCGCTAAGTACACTTGCCGTTGCAACCTAAGCCAATGTTAGCAACGGTATAGGCGTTGAAAGTTGCTCGATTCGCGCCTTGACTTCGTCCATGTGCCTTTCGATGCCTTTTTTGAGATCAGACACTTTGCGATATCTTTTGTCCAGGCTGGGCATCGCTTTCGAGCACGCATTCCGAGCCCTGCCCAGAAATGTGCTGGCTTTGGTGGCCTTCGATTCATCCAAAAGGTTCTGCAGTTGTAAGGTGTGACTAGAGTCCTATTATCAGCTGCTGCAAAGGTTTGGATATAGCCTGACGTACTCTATGAAGACGTCATGCAGCCGCTGGTGAGCTTGAAGTCTCTCTATGTCGTGGCAGACACAGTCGTAGTACTTTTGAAGCTCTACTTGGGTTTCCTTGGTGAAGCGTATACATAGCTTGAACTTGTCTCCCACGGCGTCGGACTTGGTTCCAGATAGTGCCAGGCATGCAACGCTAAGCCCAAGGCTGACTACTTGAGAGCTGTCTCCACATGCACCTATCAAAGCGAGGGTGTCCGAGTCTGGGGCCAACATAGAGGAACGAGATTCTGTTGCTAGTGTAGACTGTGTAGTGCCGGACTAACACTGATTCGGAGTGTGACAGAAGATTGACCATCCCTAGGTGCATTTTATGTGTGAGCGCAAGAACAACAAATACCAAATCGAAGAAGTGAACTAGATTAAAGTTCCGTCGTCGCGTTGGAAGTTCTGTTACAACATTCAACGGGCAATGCGAATTTTGACAGTTGCTAGTTCCACTTGAATATCTCTGAAGAGTACAAAAATATTGAGTAGTTTGTAGGGCAACTTGGGAGTAGAGGCGACAAAGTATAAGGCTCTTTGTACCGGGTAATGACAGCGGGACATGGTGGTTATTGTCAAAGCAAAGAAAGTTTGATCGGCGATTTGTTGTGTGGGAATTTCCTTTGTTGGTCCTCGAGCACTGTCAGTCGCAAACTACGACCAACAGAGCTCAATCAAGATGTCCTTGTCTTCTGCAATTACTTTTCCTGTCTTCACGACAAAGTGTGAAGTTTCAAAACACTACCCTTCCCTATTCCTTCCTTCACACCCAAATCTCATGGCAAACGAGGCAGCAAGTCACAGTAGCCCTAGCTTCCGCGTTGGCGGCCTTGCTCCGAGCGAACTCTTCTGGAGAGATCATCAGAAATGGCTCGAGGAGCGTGGGTACATGCTTCGCCCACGATATCATCCAGGTTGGACACCGTCATGGACTGGTACAAACAAACGACCCCACGATTGCGAGGATGGACCACTTGTACGTTCACTCCGTCTTGAAGCGTGGAATCTACTCATAATGTCTTAGCCGTATAAACAAATGGACGCACGCCGCATATCGGACGACACTATAGTCATCTTGAAGAGGGTCAGTGCCCGCGAGTCGTCCGACATTGAACTCAAGATGGCCCCATTGTTTTCAACCGAACCATACGCGTCAGATGCCAGAAACCACTGTATCCCGATTTACGAGACCCTCGAGATACCGAACACGCGAGAACAAGTTATCCTAGTGATGCCCTGTCTCAGAAGCTGGGAACATTTACCGTTTGACACTATCGGCGAAGTCGTGGAGTTTTGTAGGCAAACTTTTGAGGTGCGTTTTATTTCTGTGTCCTTCATTAAATGAGTGCTATAGCTAGTTTACAGGGCCTACAATTTATGCACGAACACCATATCGCTCACAAGTAAGTTCTTGGAGTACTTTTGCTGCGTCTAGGGATATTGATTACCGATTCAGCGACGTCAAATTCAATAACATCCTAATGGACTCCCGTCCCTTGTATGATCAACCCATGCATCCCGTGAAGTCAGATCGAACGTACGACTGGAAGCGGCGAGTGAAACCTAAAGGGCGAACTCGTCGGCCAGTCCAATACTACTATATCGATTTCGACCTTTGCGAACAGTACAATCCTGCTGTTGGCAAGGCTCAAAAAGTTCCCGGTTATGGAGGTGATAGGGCTCTTCCAGAGTTCAAACACTCAGACAGGCTATGCGACCCATTTGCGGTGGATGTATATCGGCTGGGTAACATCATTCGTTCGCGGATTGTGGGGGTATGTAACTTTGGTTCACTATGAAGCATGGCGTGCTCATTGACCTCGACTTATTAGGGCTCATATGACAGCAAACTGCCCCGGAACCCAGCGTTTGCATTCATGCAGCCACTCCTTGACGACATGACACAAGAGAATTCCGAGAAGCGCCCAAACATGGACCAAGTAGTGAAGAGATTCACGGATATAGTTGCCAGCCTCAATCAGTGGAAGCTTCGTTCCCCTGCTCAGCAGAACAGGTCGTTCACTAGTTGGGTTGTAAATAGACCTTTGCATTGGTCTCGGCAGTTTTACTATCTGATGACTCGTGTTCCAGCAATACCGACGCCTTAGTTTTGTAGCTCAGTGATGTCCGACCAGAGTCTAATTATACTATATGGCTACCCGAGTTCCAGCGATACCCACACCTAAGTAGCTCTACATTCCAACACGCTTGTCTAATAGTTAGGCTATGTACTCAAAAAATACCACGCATACATCAACAAGTTCAAGTCCAGTATTTCCCAAACCGGTTACAAACCCACCAGCTAAACCGAAACCGTTCCATGAGTCTGTTATATCTCCTGGCATCCCAATAGGTAGTATTCTCGTGCACTGGGCGCCATCTGCCATCAACCCGACGCCCAAGGAATTCCAATCCACTCCGTTCCAGCCCGAGCAGTCGTTTGAAAGATGGTAGGTCGGTGTCAATTCCCTGAGCTTTGTCCCCATGGCTACTACTCTCCTGGTCTATATCCAGACCAAACCTCTTCAACTCGTGCCTACGCTTCTCTACGACATCGGCGATGGCTGCTAGCACCTTGCGATTACGGAGGTGAGAAGAGATGAGGTGGATTGTTTGCAAGCCAGGAAAGAACGACGGTGATTGGAGGCTGGAGATGCTCTGCACAATTGGTTCGACGTGCGGACTGAATCGACCGTTGTTCACCAAGACATGAAGTTCGTTCAGCTGAGCGAAATCCACTTCTGTGAACACTCGTAGCTGAAGGAGTCCGATAGGTGCCAGTAGAACTTGAACAGAGGACGCGCTACGCCGAAGGAACTCGGCGATAGCACCCGCGAGGATCTCCAGCGCACCTTCGGATACACATTCGGGGTCGATGAGAAGCTCCGTGAGGTTTGGAGCATAAAGATGACGAAGCAGCCTGATCATCCGGCCTATACCACCGGTGAGCTCCAGGCGTTGCAAGCTGGGGAGAAAGATGGGTTCTTTGGGGTCACTGTGCCGCGGGCCGAGCGTTAGGTAGCTCAACTGCTCCATTGCAGAATAGTATCCCTCTTCGTACGAGACGAGACGACAGTATGTCATATGTGTAAGGAGAGGTGCAATGCCGAAGAATTCCTCAACCATGTCGACTAATAAAACCAGTTCCCGAAGTCGCCCCCACGGCATTGAGAGCAACACCCATTGATCTTCATATGGGTCATTCTCGAGGTCCATGTGTACGGAAATGGAGGCTTCGCGGAGCTCGGGAGCATCACTGAATGCTCCGGCGTTGAAGCCAGGCATATTATCGCAAAAGTCGTCGTAATCGCCCTCGTCGACGGTCAAGCTGAGGCGAACAGATTGTAATTGCGAGAGTGGATTTTCTGAGGCGGCAAGCCTACAGTAAAGATCCACGCGGGTCCCAAAATCAATGTCTAGGTGTAGCCAACGAGAGGCATGTGCCATGAGGATGGTTAGGATCTGATTCTCGGTTTCAGCCAGCCTTTCCTCCCCTTCAAGATGTATCAAACAGGAAATTGGGAGAGGCATCGAGCGCTCCAACCAAATGTTCAGCATCTCGGATGGATCTCTACTCCGACACCACTGGAACCAACTCGTGCGAACCCGGATGACAGCCCATAACGAAGGTGTTGACAAGGCCAGCTGTCGAAACCGCCGTGAAATTTGCGAGACGACCCAAGAGGCTGCACGGCTAGTGAGAGAGTGTCCGTGAACGTCCAAATCGACCATATAGTTGATGATGGCAAGGATGAGCTCATTCGGAAGCCTGAGGAGTCGTGAATCAATGTCATTTCTTCGGGAATTGAGCAAACTTTGCATTTCTTGGTAGTCCCGGCGAGCTTGTTTTGCGGCTTCTTCCATACGAGTTGCTTTTTCAGCAAGAGCTTCGACCTCGAGCTGAAGCCGTTCGAGTATCACTTCATCTCCCATCTAAGCCAAATAGTTGCGAAAAAATGAGCAAATAAAAAAGTGGGTAACTTGATAGACGTACCTTGAATTTCTTATACCCGTCCTTTATTATACAAACTCGAATAATTTCACTTGCGAGAATTGGGTGAATATCAGCACGTCGAAGAAGAGAGTAAAAAGTTCATGGTGGTGGACCGGGGTCAAAGCGCTTGCTGGGCGCTACCATGTTGGTTGAAAATCGGATGACGTAACTCCTCCTCCTCATTCATGATCATTATCCTTATCGCCGTCAAAACTTGCACTGTTATACCTCTTCGTCGACTAGCCAGTGATGGTTCTTGTGGTTCGGAAATATCTGGTTAGTCTTTTGGCCATAGGATCACTTCTGCTCACATTTTCTTGTACAACCAGCAAACCCACTGAAATCCCTCAGTAAGCCTAAGCCGACAGATGCTTGCAGGTGTTATGTATCACCCTGTGAGTGTGATACTGATCTCATTCGATACTCTGAACTCATCTCGTGGCCCTGGCAATTGATTTCCGCTGAGCGCTCGTCTCCATCAGAGTTGACGTGGAGTGACTAGTGACTGTTCGAAGGCACCGAAGTAGCGCAAACGGTCGAGATGCCCGGATATATATAAACTACACACCTTCTCACCCACACTAACACCAAAGCCATGTCTGCTTCACAATACGACGTTATGGCTCCTATATCCCCAGAACGCATGGAGCAAATTATCTCTCGACAAAAGTCTTATGAGTCTACACGCTACCGTCTCGCCCCTGACGTCAAACGCATCTGGTTCTACCTTACCGCTCCATACTCTTGTATCGCCTATATCTGCGAGATTGACCACATAACACCGATGGAATCCCGTTTCTCGTGCACACTGAAGAGCATTTGGAGGATGCGAAAGTCGGTAGAGCTGCGAGAGATGAAGGAGAGATATGGGATAAAGGTGGCACCACGGGGACTGGTGTATGTGCCTACGTGCATAGTTGACGCACACCCCTGGAGAGACCAGCAATGCCTATGGACACTCGAAAGAAACCCCCGAACAACCGTTCCCATAGCTTCTTCAAAACCAACCCTCAAACGAAAGCTCACACGAAGTGTAGAGGAGGCTGATTTAATGGATGGAGTGCATCATGTCAGTATGACGTTAAATTCTCTAAGTGACGCTCATACTAACTTCGTGCTTAGAAGCTTCTCAAAGTGCACCATGCACCTCAGCTAACACAAACGTTTTCCGACGATAAAATGGATGTGGATCCTTGACGCGCAACACTTGTAAAGCCTTGCGCAAAGTATGAACACGAGTCTATTTCCGGTACACATCGAGTTACAGCGTCGAATGTACAATATACCTTCATCTGGTGGACATTAATCTATACCCTTTACACCACTTGACGACCCCTGAGAATATCGTTGGGCATAACAGACAGCCTTTTCCCGTCCGAAATCTAAACACGATTCAGTGCCCCATGATTCAAATCCAACGATTGAAATACAGTTCCCTTGGATAGCGAAACAGCAAACTACTTCGCGGAGAGTGAATGTGCTCTAGATGATTTTTGCTATAGACGGACGTGAGCACTTCATTGTGTAGTCTCGCTTGTAAGATTCTTCTTACCAGTTCAGGCTTCCTTTCTCGAGGATGCTCCTCCATATGACGGCGTTAGCTTCTTCGCCGGAACATGACCTTTGTTGCTCCCATACATCGGTGGTAGTAGATGACCACAAGGCCTCGAAATCGAATCGTAGCTTCTTCCATTGTGTGCGATTCATTGCATCCAACATGCGAAGTTAGCCAATCCTGATTGTCAGAGGGCGTCTGGCATCCAAGTTGTAATAAGGTAAAGTTCGTCGGGCCACCCGCGAAGCATCGCCTCTGCTGGAAATGAATCGATATCACCATCGCTTGGTTCCCTGTACACCTAGAAAGCTCAGTGAGAGCTACAGGTAAGAGTGCGCTGCGCGACCAACGGCCTAGAGTTGAACGAAATAAAGCGAGCTGATCAAGAGACCTTGGCTAAAGGTTCTTGTCCTGTCCCTTGATAATTGAAGGAAGAGGATGCCCTTCGGAAACGAAAATTCTTTGTTTTCGGAGATGACATGAACTGAGGTTCATATTCTTTTCTAGACTTGGGATGATTGCATCGAAGTGGGGGCCGTGGCCCTTTGGGTAGCCAGCACTAAAAATCATGCGGGAGAATATAGTTTAAACAGATTTATTTCATCGAAAAAAAACGTCTCTGCTTACAATCACTGGCCATTTACCCATCCTACTCGTTTGCCTCCTTGCCCTCGTCCGGTCCCATACCAAGTACACTGTCGCATGAGTAGGACAAAAGAGGTAAAATGTTGCTTAGTGGTGGTAGCAATGAGGAAAGCGATTAGCTCTTGCAGCCGATAGGCGCTCTTCTTGCTTCTTTACTTCCACAACGGCGAAGCATTCGGGCTCGAGGTCAGCCAGTTTCGTCGTATGCATCTGAATCCTGTCTGAATCAGTTAACGACAAGCAAACAAATGCAACCATACAACTTGATCGTTTCGCCGTCTTGACGGGTTTGAAGGCTGGAAACTTCGATGCGGTTCACCCTTCAAGGATAGCCATCAAGTTGGTCTTTCGTACGTTCTTTACTTTTCGAATATTTTTGTGATACTTAGACCGCATGCAATCAGACTCTTTGAGATGACAGGTCTGAGGGGCATTTGACCTCCTTGTCTGGCAAACTCGGGTGACTAGCCCGCAGGATCAGTCCCGCTCCTCAGCTCCTCATTCCGTTTTCCGTTCCCGGATATTAAATCTTCGTCTCACACCACTCTGTGCTGTCTGCGATCTGGCAGGTGATACGTAGCTGTTGAATCTACAGCGAGCACCTTCGATTCGGATGCCAGATGACGCTTGTATTGAAATTCCACTTGACAAAAATGCTATTCGGTAGCTGGCCAAATGCTTCTCGTGCTTTCAGTAAGTTGTTTCTCAAAGCCTGTTCTCGTTGGAGACTTACTATAATGCTCAGCGCTTCAGCTCGAAAATCGCACTCAGCCATCTCCCTGTTTTCTGGAATGACAATGTCGACGCGATCCAGTCGCGTGAAGCCATCGAAAGCGTCACTCGGGCATCCCGGACAATGGCGTACTTCTAATTCAGGAGCCCTGCTAGCCTTGTTCGGGAAGGCATAGGAAGGAGCGTATGACAGACTCAGCCCGAGAAACCCGACCGATACCCAACGTACGATTTCATTTTATGTCTCTCTCTCGCTGCCCCTTAAAAGTATGGATTTCCGCTACAGTATAGGCAGCAGCTCCTTGCTTCCTCTCCACTTTCTGAAATGAAAACCTTCGCTTCTCTCCTCGTTGCTTTCCCTCTTGTGCCCCTAGCCTGCGGACTCGCCGTCCCTATGGTAAAGCGTGGCCCAAATGTCACCGGTACTGTATTCAGCTCGCATGTCTTTTCTCAGACTCACCTTTCCTTGATCGCAGATATCGACGTCCTCAACTTTGCTCTGACCCTTGAACACCTCGAGGCTACGTTCTATCATGATGCCTTGGCGAACTTCACTGCAGATGACTTCGCTGCTGCTGGCTACCCTGACTGGGTGCGCAAGCGTTTTACTGAGGTCGCTGCGCACGAGAAGACGCACGTCGATGGTATCACTGCAGTAATCAAAGGGCTTAATGGCACTGCTACGGAAAAGTGTACATACAATTTGTACGTGTAGTCCCTCTTTCGTGTTGTCGTGTGATCTCACCTCAGAGCAGCCCGTACTCAGACCCGAAGGGCTTCGTTGCTCTGAGTGCTATCCTTGAGACCGTTGGTAGCTCGGCGTACAGTGGAGCAGCTCAATTCATCACAGATAAGGCAAGTTTTTTTCTATACAATCTCCACTGCCGGCGTGCTTATCCACGTTACCAGACATACCTCACAGTTGCAGCGACTATCCTCTCCGTGGAAGCTCGCCATTCATCATGGGTTGAATCGAGTGTTCAATTGGCTAACCCATGGAGTGGTCCATTTGAAGTCAGTCATATGCCAACGAGACGTATCTGTAGCTGATGGTTTATTTCCAGGTTGCGCTGACGCCGAACCAAGTTTTCACCCTCGCCATGGGTTTCATCGCCGCATGTCCGTCTGGGAACCCTGCACTGCCGGCGAAAGCTAACCCAACGTTGGCATTGTCCAAGGATGCGAAACCAGGTGCCAGCACTGCATTGACATACGATGGTCCTTCGTCGGATGTCTTCCTTGTCTTCCTTACATCCGATGGACCTGTGTCAACCACCATAAACGGCGGCAAAATGGCGATGATTCCTGATGGACTGAAGGGAACGCTTTTCGCCTTCGTCAGTAAGACCAAGGACAAGGCCGATGATGAAAACGTCGTTGCAGGCCCAGCTCTGATTATGTGGCCCTACAATCCGGATGGGCAGCTAATAGTACAATAATGTGACTGCGAGTTTACTATGTTTCACTGTGTTCCTTTCTCTGTATGTTTGTAAATTTTGTGAAATTCTGTACGCTTTCGAAGACGGGACAATGCACCTAGATTCAGGCAAAACAAGTCCAATGAGTCTGCTCAATGAACGAAGCGAGCAGTATAAATAGATGAACTGTTCACGTTGCAGAATTTGAATACACCAGCATGACAGAACAGCGAGAAATCGCAAGAACATTCGGGGGCATACCCGTATCGAGTAGTCTGTAGAGTATTGTATAGGAAATGATGAACATACCCGTTGGTGGATCGTTCAACATGGTCATGCGGTCTTCTTTAGTCTTCTTTAACTTATTTGAATCTTGATGCCAGCGGTAGGCGGGGAAGGAAATAGAGGAAGGAAGGATGAAAAGGCCTGGAACATTCCAGAATATTAGGCGCTGGTGGAAAGAGAGGCAACAACCCAGTTGACGCCCGTGCAGTCTCAATCATGTCAACGTCGATCCAGTAGCCATTGTCTCATGGCTCTCGGATTCCCGACTCGTCTGGGTACTGTTTCTTGAAGATTTCCGCTTCCAGCTCAGATTTATATCTCCGTGCCAATCAGAGGAATCTCATAAACAAATACGCTAATCCTTTGACAGTTAGATCTTCTTGCTCTGATTATTTCCAGCGCATATATGTGAGATCTTTGTTAATTGAAGCCGCAGATCCCTATTTATACCTTTTCACAGAAGAACGATTTAGGAAGGGAGCAAGTAGAGCACCCGCGGTGTCGGAAATGGCTTGAACTTCCGACTCCAATCCCTCTAACTGCGTAAAGCAAGCAGCTCACTGTTATGGATCAATTCTCCGGTCACAAATGCACATGCCTTTCGGAACAGAGCTTCTGAGAGAATGATACCTTCCAGTTGGGTCGGAGAAATCGACGGTCGCAAATCGCTATGTAGGCATATTGGTGAGCATCTCGTACGTACAGCGCATGTCAGGCTTAGTTCCCAACATGTTTTCTTGTTGCAGGGTCAACCAGGTCGATATATGCATTGTAACTGAGATTCCGTGGAGTGGGTGCAGCCGTCCAGTTGCCAATTAACCAGTTGCATAAGGACCTGGTAGCCACGAGCCAACGCTATGTGCCTAATTTTATTCCCTGTGCTATTCATCGATTTCTAGAACACTTGAGCGGGAACGATATAATCCGAATCCAGGCCGGTATCTCATTGTTCGCACAATGTTCGCAAGTCAGTTGCGATAAGAACCTTCTGTGTTCTTTCATTCGGCAACTCTACCACCGACAAGTCACGCTTGCCTTAGATTCGGCGTATCAATGGTAACAAAAGTTATCTCTACTAAAGTACCTTGCTTGCTCTGCCCGCGTTGTGCCTGTAGGAAAATCTAGTCGGTCCATCGCTACATCTGGTCACCTCACCGAGTCTTGTCACCAAGAAAACGGATGCTCAATATGACTGATGGCCTCACAACATGGTTGCGTCGTTCCATTACGTCCTCAGGATAAGGCCGCAGGACACCTTCCTTTCGCTTTCTGTGGAATTGCTGTTCAGATTGAATGGTCGAAGTCCAAAGAAGTATGGTTCTCTCACAACAGGATTTTCCCGTGAACAGTGTGAGCATTTATTTCTCCTGAGTTTCCTGATGACGACCTCAGTCGAACGGGAAAGCTTCATGACATCAGATTTCCGTTGTGTTCGTCCCCAAGAATGCCACGCAGGATATCAGAATATTCTTCGAGTTTATGTTCGGATATGGGTAACAGTGACAACTAGAGCTTCGGCCCTGTGGGAGAAATTATCGAGGTGCATTCGCGTTGACGCTCCTTGTCGAGCTGTCACAGAGGTTGAGTTTACTAAACCCGTCAGGATGTTCATATGAACGGAAGGACAACTACCCAATCTAAATCACTCGCACGCTGGGGTAATCGGGATGTTCTACTACGCAGCGTAATATTCATTGTCCATGATACTTAAATATAACTACATCAGGCTCAAGAGCACTCGGGTCATGCTAAACCTAAGAGTGTGTTCAAGGTTAACTCCCAACCCTCCTGCCTGTCAGGAGTCACCGTTGTTCCAACACATTTCTCAATATAGGTCGTCCATCCATCTAAAGTGGCAATTTGTAACCCCTGGACAACCTCCACATCAGCGGTGCAACCAATCTTGGCCTCGCCACTCCGTTTGTAGAACCACGCAGCGCTAGCGAAGCTCAGCTCATCTCCTAGAACAAGCTCCCGCACGGCGTTCATCGTAGCATTGGTTATGGAAGGGCTATTGGGATCGGGACCAGCCAGTTCTAAAGCCTGCTGTGAAGTCGAAGGCGTGTCGACGGCATATTGGTGAATGAAGTTGAACATCATCATATTTCGAGTTCCTTGCCCTGCTCTCCCTGGAAAACTGCAAGAAAGCTCGGTCAGTGCGACGATGAATACCAAATAAAAAAACTTGCACGTACTGATTGATATTGAACTCAAAATTTCCAGACTCGAAGGCCATCAAGCTTAACAGCGCTGCTTTCTCCCCGATAGTCGTTATATTATAATCCGAGAACGCTTTGTTGACGAATGGCAAGGCCTGGGAAGCATCGCGGCATTCTTCTGGAAACTGGGCGTTGGTACATGATGTTTGCTTGATAATGGTGTTGAGTTGCTCGAGGGTCAACGAGTTTGCTTGTCTGGGGACGGGAGTGGCAAGAGCTGCGTAGGATGATAGAAGAAGAGAGAAAAGCGTTGCGTGAACGTGAATGAGGAACATGATAGGACTGAGGTCGTGAATACACTGTATGACGAGTAAATTGAAAATAAAGAAAAAGTTGCGGCCAAGCGCAAGAAGTGGATGAAAGGGATGGTCAAAAGGTCACTAGGTGATATGGGTGTCCTTTATAGTGTGCCGAGCGCGCTGGACGAGGGCCTGAGTATGTATTGTTCGGACAGCCATGAAACAAGCGAAAGATGAAACAGAAGTGTGGCAGTGTGTTCAATCGGCGACTGGTACTAGTTTTTTTTATCGATGTCAGTTCGATAGAAAGCAATTACCATAATCCCAATCCTTATAATATCACTCAGCAAGGGCATAACAGCCAGTGATCGAGAGTTGAACAAATCTTGAGGAACCGACGAAATGATTGGCGACTCCGCTCTCAATCGCGATGCACGATGATGACCTGGCGGCGAGCCTGCACTGGACAATTAAAACAGGGCAAAACCAGGGTATTTTGAGCGTGCGGAGATGGTTCCAGAGCTTCAACTGGGAGCTGTCATGATCCCTTGGCCAACATTCCTGTTTGCCGCTACGGTCCCTGGCGGCCTAACATATCCAAAATCTTTTGAGGACAAGTGGTCCAGGTCACCGCCATTAAGAACAAAAGAAAACGGCTAAAACAAACAAACGTACCTACTGACCTACTGACGGTCCCAGCATGCATCCTGACTGACGTTGAAATGGTGACGCTAAGAAAACATTGTAACCTCTGATGACCCTGCCAACAAGTATCAATGACGATCCCACCCCTCTGCTAGAGGAATTCAGAGTATTTTCTGATAGACTGAAAGAGATGGTTCGAATGCAGTCGGAGGGTGCCAGGTCAGAGTTACGTCACAGGGGCGAACTCAGCGTCGGATAGATCAGATAGATTGGTTCTCACGGCCTTTTTATGAACCTCAATTTCTCACGCTTGTAGTCCTCGAGCCTCCTCCACCCATGATGCACGGTGCCTCAAAGAACCGAGACGGGTGATTATACCAGGCCAGTATGTGCAAGTCATACAGAGCATATCTAACGACTTAACGGATCGACTCGACAGAGCCCATCGTACTGGTCGAAGCGAAGTGGCTAGTGCTCAGTCTCGATTTATCATTTTCGTATCGCTGGGCAATAACGCTGTGAATCGATAGCAAGATACAGAAGAGGGCCACAAGAACATCCGTTCAAAGAGAATGCTTTTACCCACCACGTTATTCCTCCGGCTTCACCTTTCCAGACCAGTCAGCAGACAGCTATTGTGGACGGATTGGTATGGTATCGTTGTCAGCGTCTCATCGGTAGAGTGTCCACTTTCGTCTAATGGTACATAGCGCTGACATTGTTACATTCACCCCAGAGAATGAAGGAAAGACTACGTCCTCGCTCACCGACTGAATCCAGGAAGCGACTGTGCTGGGTATAGGGCGATTATTTTAGAGTTATCAACCTCGCCGTTCAAGGTTCGTTGTAGTGCACACCGCCACTGGAGGCGTCACAAGTGAGTTGATGTGCTTATTTTTGACTCGACGTGTCCTGAGGGCTCTTGCTTCTCCATAGCTTTTACAACATGTTCCACGCCGTAGCGCTCACGCAACAACTCGATATCCAACGTTCAACCTGTCGCAATACATCTCCCGAAGGATGCAAGACCTGATCAAGGGGTCTTTGACATGAGACCTAGCCACAAGCCACTGTTGACCGATAATGACAGTCAGGATTAACATCCCTACTGCGGGACGGCTCTGCAATTGGCACCAGGACCTAGCAGTTGTGCCCAAAATGCTTCCGCCTCACAGAAAGCTAGACCATCCACAAGGCTTGGTTGGCTTGGGTGTCTGCAACCTTGCTGCTCACGTACCTAGTTTCTCAGAATGTCGCACAGCCGTACATAAGAATCCTCACCGAGGCCGGGTTTACTAGACGGAATTCGGCATGGTCGCTGACCGGGGCCATCCCATAAACATTTGTGTACTTACATCAATCCCTCATTTTGGGTAGAGACTCCATGCTCCGTCCTTGTCGCGTGAGCAAGCGACCATGCATGGATAACCCTTTTGTTGCCGTTCAGCATCTACGTTGAAAGATATCGTTGATAACACGTTTTTGGTTATCATCATGCATAAAATAAAGTGTAAATGTGACCTGGATTGCGCCACCTTATAAGTAAGTACCTGTCGGCGCGTGGATGAGGTGCGGTGATATCAAATCGATAATTAGGGACAAGTAATTGATTAGAATGAAAGGTTTCGAGGTTCCACATTTGTATACTATGCTGATGAAATGATAAAGAAACCAGATAACGAATGTCCCGAAAACAATTATGTGGTCTATTGTTCCGACCGGGCTCAAGATCAATGGATAGCCCCACATCGAAGCCAGTATTCCTCCAGAGACCCCTATATCCCAAAAAGCCTATCAGGGCGAAGAATTTACTTCTCTGTCTTGGGGATGACCCATTCGATCTCTTCCCGCTCTTCCATAGGTGTCCGTTCCCCGTCGCTGCTCAACAAAGCCCATTCCTCTTCTGACGTTCTAGCAGGCGTCGTTATTGAAGGTATCTTGGCTCCCCGCTTCTTCAGAAATCCAACAACTTCGGTTGCATATCTCCAACCCTGATCAGTGGCTGTTGCATCTAGGTCATCCTTCCCAGGATCACCCGAAGTCCAGCCGGGACGTTCGCTAATTCCACCATATAGCCTAGCAAGGTGCCGACTAGCTTTAACCTTCAGCTTGTCACGATCACCTCCACGTTCGAGCTGATCAAAGAAGGAAGCAAGCGCCTTGATAGCCTCTAGTCTTGCGCGAAGTACATGGCGCATAATCCGACGTGTCGGGGGGCGGCGCTTGGGACGTAAAACAGGTTCCTTCTCCTTGGGTAAGGAAATTTCTGGCGAGGGAGGTAATATACTTGGAATGTTCTGCGTAGATGATGAATTGGAGGACGGGGTAACAGAAGGGGTCGGTTTCTGGTCCTTGTTCTTCTCGATCCATGGATTCTCCTTGGGAATCAGAGGGGTCGTGTATTGGGAAAGGGCAGGGAGAGTCAAGTCCCACTTTTTCGGTGCCCACACCCCGATGAGTATTCTCCAAGCGGCAATAAACCGTTTAGCGCTACGGAAGCTTATTTAGTAGACTCATGGTAGCGTCGCCAAGCTACTTACTGCTCGTAATTATCTATTCACAACACGAACCGAACGAAACGGTCAGCAGCTTTCACCACGAAATACCAGAGCTACGCACCGTTAATCATTCGGTTATGGTATGATGCAAACAAATAGCACGTCAGTGCGGCGAGGAGCGCTCCAGTGTGAGTATACCAAAACAAAGCCCAGAGGAAGAAAAACGCCGCTGGGTAGATCATGAGCATGGACAGGAGTCCAAAAACCACCTTATTTTGCGCCTGTGTCTCTTCTTCGTCCTCTACGAGTTTGGCACCGAAACGACCCATGACATACACCGGGAGATGTACGATCAACGGGAATACAAAGAATGGCAGCCGAGCCAAGGATGAGACGGTGCCGCCGACGAAGATAGCGAGTGTATATAATCTGCTTGGAAGTGGCGTAGGAGTGTTAGGGTCCAGTAATCGAGGAAGTGGAAGGCTCGACAACACAGAGTTGGTCAAGTTCGTTGACTGTAGAAGGGAATAGTATTCCAAGAGGTGGCGTCTAACAGAGACGACGTTGGGCGTGACATCTGGAGTAGAAAACAAGTCGACAAGACTTGAGAAGCCGCAAACATGTCAGTTTTGACAAGGTCGCATTTCAATCAAAACATACGAACGTTTGCGAAACATTGACAAATTCTTCCAGATCAATAGACTTGTCGTCTTCCCACAAGATGTCTCGAGCCATTCTGGCAGCGTAGAGAGTGTCCCTGTACATTCATCAATACAAGCCGAAACGTCAATTTAGTTCTCGAATCCTAACCAATTCGGTGCATTGACGGTGTTCTCTGCGAGTGCACTTTCAAGGGTCCGAGTAAGTGATTTGACAGCAGCCCGCGGTGCACCTTCAGTCGCGGAAAGAAACTGATCCTTGAAAGGGTCCATTGAGATAGGTCGTCCAAATCTTTATCGAAAGAAGTATAAGAAACTGCCAAAATACGCCGCGAGCTACGGATGAATGAGTACTGACTCCATTATGACCTGTAACGGCGTTGTGAGGACCAAAGAGGCACATAGACACAGCTTGACTCACACTACTGCGATACTTGGACTTGTTTGTGTAGACGATTGCTGCAGGTATTATGACCACATCCTGTAGACCTTCTCCCTTTCCTAGCTTCCGTTGTTCTTCTGCCCACTTTGTGTATTCCAATGCGGCCCACGCGGCGCCGTCCTTCACTTGCATAATCCTGGGTTCCGTGTAACTCGTACCTTCCGGGAACAGTGCTACAGCTTGACCTTTTGATAGTGCTTCAAACGTTCCTTTGAAAAGAATCCGTCGGTCTTTGGATTTACGGTCAACCGGGATGTTTCCTGAGGAAAGGAGTACCCAACGTGCAATTGGGTTGGCAAACAACGTTGCTATCATAGATACATAAGTAGACGTAATACAGCAGTATTGCAGACGCACCTTTGCTCCAGTAGTTCAATATACGCTTATGAGGAAATCCAAGCGCTGATCAGCAAAGCACCACCTCAGTTCCCCGTTGTCTCAGAGTTCCATGTGCACCTACAGAGAATAGCAGGATCCAGCATCATGTTATGATGCGTCGCCGCACTGGAGACTGTCAGCCAGAGCAGAATGAACTACATTGTAGGAACTCACACAATCAATGGCCCGTGAGCAGGAACATGCTCACCACCAATCACTCTGACTTCAGTGAAGAATGACGAAGCGGCCTTTCCAGAAATGAATCGAATTATCCTGTGGAGAAGAAATAGGTCATCGGATTGAGAGTGAGGCATGATATCCTTGTCGTCGTGGAAGTCGTAAGTGAGCCGAAGCTTGGCTTGTAGTAGCAGCCCGAAGTCCAACCCAGTCGGACTCCCGCGCCAGAAGATGTTTGCTTAGGGTTAGGGTCGAGCACGTGCTAGCCTTTCGCAGAATGTTTTCGACGTTGGTCTATCATTGTTGAACACAACAGGGCACTTCAATTTCAGGCAATTTCAGGTAGCAAAAGCTAGCTTTACTCGGTAAACCTGCTACAAACAAGAGTACTTTGTGCTCCCAAATCGACTTACGGTCCTCATCTTGAACGCTACACATTCAGGATTTCAACAATGAGCTATTCGCTCATCAAGGCTAAACGCGACATTGTAACTGCGCGTTCTCCTACCGTTTCTCCGTAGAGGGGGCATAGACTTGAAGGTTCTTGAGGAGTGTTGTCCCGGTCACGGTGCGTCGACGCACCTTCTCACTTCTTTCTCTTCGATGTCTCACGCGTTTCCTTGCAATCTGTAGTCTGTATGGCTGAAGTTGATGTCTGTCGCGGAAATCAGAGGAGGTCGGGGGAAGCCAGGCAATAATCGTCTTCCAGAGTGGCTATAGAGCGTACAACCGATACTCTGAGAATCGATGCTGCATCGATATTGGTGAGTAGCAACGCTACTCCCGTTCTCAAATGTTCTCAATGGCTCCAACTCATTAGCGGCTGTCCTTGAAAATGTGTCACGAAGCCTCCTGCCGGTTTGCACTTCTGTGGCGAAGCCTGAAACAACCCTTTGCCCCAGCCCCACTGAGCTTAGTGCGGATGATATTTGTGGTTCACGGCACATCTGATATGATGCATTAGCTGCTACTCATCCCACGGTCCGGTCAGATTGTCTATGCATATACTCCATTGTACAGGCCTGAGGACATAACGCTGGATGTCGGCTGATGGCATGGAAATTGACGATTTAACGTGTACGTTGAATGCGGTGGCTAAATACGTCGAAGAAGATCCTTCGACACAACTTGCTGCAAGCTTGCACTATGAGTGTATTGGCGTTGATCACGGTGCGTGGAGCGATATCAGAAGGGCTTTGGTATCTGATTCTGCATTGTTGTTTATACACCAAGGAGTCCTTGGTCCATATTCAACCTCGGCAGCTAAATCGCTGATTTCGTAATACATTATCGACCTCTCGATCCACTTACTCGCCGTTCATCTTGTAGTGAAGGGCCCGGGTTCCTTCGTGAGTCTATTCTCTTCATAGTAAACTACCTTATCTTCATACCGTCAAACCCCGCAGAGCCACAAGTTGAAACCAGGTTGATTGTTGGTTGATTGCAATTTATTGTAACCCGGGATCCGGAAGGAATTCCAGGTTCCAGGGAAGACATGCGAGCCTTCTCTGGCTATATCGCGATCGTACGTTGGCAACATTTCTTGGGGGCAAACCTCGCTTGCGTGTTTGAGTTATTGACTTGAGATGGTGACTTTGCATATTGATGCAACGTGGGGTTGGACCTGTTTGCCTGGGTGTGAAAGAAGTGGCGAGTGGAGATAGACGCTTATAACTTGTACGCGAGCCACATACCGAGAACACTAGGAGGTTCCTATGTCGGTATGACATATATATTCATGTTTCCCAAAAGACTGACTGATATGGGCTTGATTTCAGCGATTCCGATTACCAATAGACACATCATTTCTATTCAAACCCGTGTTTTCCTACAAGAACAGTTTCAACCGGGGTTGATGAAGCCCTAGAACCTTAAACAGCCCTGCCTTTACGGCACAGCACATTTAGGTTGAATTTATCTATCATCATGTGATGGATTCTCCCTAGCGTGCGCTGAACTGGAGCCGACGACCCGTTTCAAAGATCCCATTATATAACTGGGTGTTATAGCATTTCAGAACTCTCCTTGCTTCCGGATGACACCGTGCCCAA
The DNA here is from genome assembly GCA_037176845.1 of Paramarasmius palmivorus. NCBI lineage: Eukaryota > Fungi > Basidiomycota > Agaricomycetes > Agaricales > Marasmiaceae > Paramarasmius > Paramarasmius palmivorus. The sequence continues at coordinate 291,831 of JAYKXP010000029.1, read as the reverse complement.
GTCGCCACCACCGTATTTGTGTTTCGAATCTCTTGTTTGGCCTTGTTCACCAGCGTTCCCTGTGTACACCGTGATGCACCACCTTAATGCCTCTTACCCCCCTCTGACGACGACGAACAAATACCCTTCGGCATCCCCTTCGTATTGTCAGGTACTCCGTACAGAGGCGGTCCATGACGAAGAAAGTGGTCGGCGGGCAACCTACTATTGGCAACTACAAGTACGTGATGCCTCTGATGTCGTCGTCACGACTTATAGCATCTGATTTGCAGTGTTACCACGACGTACCTGATGTTTCCCCATCTCATTCTAATGACTCCAGCTACGCGGATACTGTCCGCGAAATCAACGATAACTTTTATATGACATTTCCTGATGCACCACGGCCACTGCCCGACCAACGCCATTGGTCCCCTTACCCTATTCCCAAGAACTCATATATCGAGGGCACTGGTTTCTACCCTCCAGGACAACGTAAGGCGTGTCCGTCGATGGACCTTTCTGGAAGCTCGGCATTATGCAGACGCTCAGACGAGAGGAGCACCGATCAGACAACATCGTCGTCCATGCCGTCGATAAGTATTGGTATGCTTGCAAGCTGCGGGGCCGACGACGACAACGAAGCCTTGGCCATCAATAGCGCAGGAGTCTGCAGTGTGAGTGCGAGTGTAGTCGTCTTCTCCAGAAGAGCATCCTTACTAATATTTTCTATTTAATCAGCACACCAACGCAACTACACCATCTACGGAAAGTACTACACTCTCTTCGCGCGCAGTTGATGGAAGGGTGATGGGTAGTAATGGTCCTCTTTCTCCAATGAGTGTGGAAGACGATGACCAAGGATACGACCATCTCGACACCGAATCTTTCCTTTCCGATGACGAGGCACATCCACAAGGAGAGGCAGGGGACGATGACAACGGGAGGATAGAGGACCTGAATTTGGTACCTTCTCAGGTTACAGGAACCTGGCCTAGTTTGCGAGTGAGATCGCACGAAAGCGTTTCACCATCCAGCTCTAGGCCCTCTTCCAGTCATGATGCTACTACTGAAAGTCAATTGGCACCTCCCACGTTAACAACATACGGCCGTCGTACTGCCATTCTTCCGGCTACCCCACCGCCGGCGTCGGCGACAACCGCTCCTCAAACTCAGGACGAGCAACGGCAAGATAACTCTAATGCGCCAGCACTGATGCGACTCAGTCCACTGCCAATCAACCGGAGACCTGTGGAGAAGAAGAAGACACAGACATTGGCGTGTAATTTCTGCCGTGGTCGAAAGGTAAGGATCCGATGTTGCCGTTTCTGATGCAGCCTACTGATATTCCCCCGAAATGTTATCAGATTGCATGTGGCCCGCCTGTTGCTGGTACAGTCGAGAAAACTTGCAAGTAGGTGTTTGTTTCCTTCAACCAAGCACACATAGGGGCGTTACTATTCACGACTTCTGAGCTACCCCCACCTGAGGGTGTGTATCAGTGCCGCATCATTCTTGTCATTGCGGAAAATTCTTCCCCTGGCGCATGTGCCAGATCTGATGCAGATGCTGATAGAGTTTTGTTTTTTTCTTACAGTCAATGTCAACGACGGTCACTGAAGTGTGTCTTCCCGACCGAGAGCCGGCGTGGGCAACGGAAAAAGAAGCCTTCCGCACCTCCCGCCTCGAATGACAGCAATTCCAATGCTGAGACCGGTCCGAGCACCCATGCAAGGAGGAGACAGGCAGGATAAGTCGCTTTGATGCTTGCTTTATTATACCCTCGCCCAAGTCATTTGTATACAAGCTGTATTTACTTGTACATGCTGTCGCACTGCTATCTCTGCTATCCTTTACATTTACCTTGCTTTAAGTACATAATCATATTAGGTTTAACGACTTCAGGAGACAACTGCCTCAGCTCTGCGGAGCCGGCATGTATAATGATACCGCATATTCTCATACGCATTAACCTGAGTGGCGCTCTCGAGCAAAAGGAGAATCTGTTCGTTTACTTTCCCATCTTCCGATTCGGTAAAGCGATTAGAGTTCACTCGTGCAATCACAAGCGTTCGGAACATGTGGACACAATAGAAAGAAGTCACTTGATACTGCTGGCGAAGGATTTATTTACGCCATGCGCTCACATACTTACCTGTTCGCGTAGTTCTATTCACAAGATTAAAATTTGACAGCAACGATGTTTTTTCTGCCTAAGGTTATGTAAAATTTATGTAAGTTGCGTTTCCTTCAAATGACAGAAGCCTCGAAATCCTGAGGCCTTAGAACCGAGAATGCGGCTCAAATCATTCTCTGGAAAATTATAGTCCTCTTCAACTCCTTGGGTGTAGATTCTGCACTAGAACCGAGTCGGAACGAGAACCCAACCGTTCTGGGCCTTGAGTTCCTAAGGCAAATGTACGATACCATATTGGCCAAGAAGTGACTATGAGACAGAATGTACAGGACGATATCAACAGTGGGTGTAGGGATGCCAAAGCGAATGCAATACGTAGATGGGTAGTGATAGAAAATGCATGTGGAATACTGTAAGTGAGGTGGAGTAAGTCCATGATATCGATATACATGAATACAGATAAATGACAGGTCAGACGGACGCGGAAAAGGAAATTAGTTCAAGAAAGGAAAGCAAAAAGAGATAATCATAGCAGAGCGACTTGAGGAATGACAGATATCCACCGTCTACGAGATCCTTGCTACTTTCTGCGCATTGCGGTTAGACCTTCGGAGAGTTGGAGTTTCGTGTCCGTCCTCATCGGTGGCGGTTATGTTAGCCTTCGGGGCCGTCGTTACACGACCTTTTCCTCGACCTCCAGACTTGGGTTTGCCCTCGCGCTTCGATGAGGACGGCGAGTCTTCCCCGCTTTCGGGGGGCGAGGGCCTGCCCTTCTTATTCGCGGTACCGTTGATCGCACTATCGGCTTCAGCATCACGCTCTTCCTCCGGCAGCGAGCTCAGCTCGGCGTGAACACGCTTGCCAGGACCCTTGTCCGTAGTCCAATTGCTGGGACCTGCAACGGGGTCTTCATCATTTACAAGTGCTCTCGCTTCGGCTTTCCGCTTTTGATCGATAGCAGAGAAATGGGTCAACATTTCTACCGATGGCTGTGGCACGACGATATCGCTGTTCTCTTGGGCTGCTTCGAGCACCTGACTCCGTCGTTGGAGTCCTCTCGACGAGCGGAAATTGCCCAGTCCAGGTATCTGTTGAGAAGGCGGTGTCGATGATGGATCTTGGCTGTTGCCTGGAGTGCCTGGAAGAATAAACATTTTGTCAGCAATAGACATAAACGAAGCGCTCAGAGACTCGCCGTTGACACCGACTCCATTGGAGTCAAGGTTCAGCTGCCCGAGGCCTTGGCTAACCCCGTCATGAGTCTCTGCGCCCTGACCGAAGTCAGCTACAGAGGCCATTGAGATATCTCCCTGGACGTCCATCGAGCCCTGGCCCTGGCTGCCGCCTGAACCTTGTGACTCGTCGTGGTCATAATCGACGCTTAACCATGGGTGGCTCAGAGCGGCGGTGAGCGTCATACGTTCCCGGGGATTATCAACGAGCAACAGTTGTATGAAATCTCTGCCTAGTTATCCGATCAAATTTTAGTAATGGAGGCAATAAGAGAGTAACAGCTCGTACATGTAGCAGTTGTAGGAATTGGACCATTCAACAAGGTGTTCCAGTCGATTTGACGTCCAACGATACGCGCACGGATGTCTGGCTGCCCTTCGTCTTCGATAAATGGGCTCTGGCCCGTGAGCCTAGAATAACACGATGTCAGGGTAAAGACCTAAAGCTAAAATTCAAGTTTCATATGACTCACATAGAGAATACAATGACGCCGACACTCCAGCTATCGACTAGGTTGTCATACCCTTGGTCGGTTGTCTGGCGGACAACTTCGGGCGCTAGGTAGGCTGGCGTGCCGCACATGGTCTTGCGATGCATGTTTTTAAGCGTTTAGTGGGTGTATAAGGGCGTGTACATACCTTCAACATCGTCATACTGTCCGCCACCTTCGCGAGACCGAAGTCAGCAACTTTAACCCTTGGGGGAACATCCTTCGTCAGGAGAATGTTCTCCGGCTTGAGATCACGATGCGCGACACCTTTGTCATGTATGTACTGTCCACATAGTCAGTACCTGTATTCAAAGAGGGTACAGCACACGGACCGACAATGCGTCACACAACTGGCGTGTGATGTCTCTGACCTGTACCTCGGCTAAAAGAATGGTCAGAGGGTCATTGGAAGCGCAGTTGCATGAGAACTGACAGTGAATCTTGTTGGTGAGAATGTAATCTAGCAGGTCGCCGCCTTCAACCAATTCAATGACCAGGTCTAGAGATAGTCATTAAAAATTGAAATGAACACGTTGAAGAAGATGAACTCACTAATATCATTATTATCACACACAAACACGTCCTTCAGTTCGCAGATATTCGGGTGATGTAGTTCCTTCATGATCGCGATCTCTCGTTGTAGATTGATGTTAGCAGAGCACGACTCTTCCTTCCCAGTACGGCGGCTCTCCTGGATCATTTTGACGGCATACCATTCACCGGTTGCCTTCGAGATAGCTCGGAAGACAGTAGCGAACGATCCCCGACCAAGTTCAGGACCAAGATCGTAATAGGCGTAGAGGCCCTTCTTCGGCGAACCGGCAGCTAGGTGATAAAAGATGAAGCCTGCGGCAGGGTGTCAGTACGGCATTCAGATGCATCAATTGTTGTCGTACGGTAGTCTTCCCCATTCTCCGGGGTATTTCGTGAACCAAAAGCAATTTCGTTTCCTTGCTTCAAGATACGTGTACTTCCTTTTGTCATCTGATGTCCATTGATCTATTGGTTTAGGGAATTAGGAGTGTTCTGAACGAGGAACAGTTACAGCACGCACGAAAATCCCATTCGTTGAGTTCATGTCCTTGATGGTAACACACGATCCCTCATCTTCTTTTCCGTCCCAAACAATCTCGGCGTGAAAGTTGCCTTGTAGAAGCGCGTCATTAGAGAAAGAGGTAACCACGGTATAGAAACATACTAATTTTCGTGCTACCAAACACAATATCATTTTGCTGTTCTCTTCGTCCGATCTTATATTTGGCTTTTAACTTCCATAGGTCGTGACGTTGGATGTGGGGATTGCAAGGGTGAAGGGAACCAAAAAGGTGTAACTCCTTATCCTGACTGAGCTCCTGCGACCCTTCCTCGGGTTGAGTTGCCTGTTGAGTCTCCTCCTGGGTCGACTGGGTATTATCCTCCATCTCTTCGTTTTCCGGTCTTGATGAAGTCGTTCCGTTCGCGTTGGAGTTCATGATGTTCGGGTTGGAGTTGGGCTGTGATTCTAGTGGCTCGAAAAGCAGGGGAGTACAGTGTGGACTTTGGATAGCGGATACTGGGGAATTCAAGAGAGTATTTATACTCGAACGCTAGGCCTTCGAACGACAATAGACAATAGGACTCCCGCGCTGCTTGGACAGTTGAACTTTGGAGAACAATGCGCAACCTGCTTGGACGCGTCGATATATGGAAATTTCGGGTAGCTTCAGGCCAATCTAGTGTGATAGAAGGTCCAAGCAATGAATAAAACAATGAAAAGAGGAATGCAAGACTCAGAAAGGGAAAAGGGACCACCGAAATTGCGGTACCCTTGTTTGGCACAAACGGGAAATTTTTGTGACAGTAACGCTGTCACTGCCCACAGTAGGATGCTCGTGATCTGCTCTCGCGGTCACTTGACAAACACGTTGTTCAAGGAACCTCGCGCCCATAATTTGAGTGAGGGTGAAGCGATGATAATTGTATGAGCTGTACACCCTTTGTACGCCTTTTTGCCACGTAGCTTGAAAAATTTAGTCAGAAATTGGCCATTCTGACACAGAAGCCTGCTTCAACTTCTTGTTGCCAGTAACCATATACTTGATTGGTATGAAGTGAAGTAGGACGCCTTTGGCTGGTGCAATTGAATTAAGGACAATATGCCACTACTTCGTCGAAGTTGATTGGGCGCTTGAGATGGTCAACTTGATAAGCCTGTGTCCCCCAAGCTTGAACGAGACGCATACTAGCAGACAAAGTTTTGTACATGCGTACAGGATGTCTTGATGCGCCTTGACAGCCATCGATAGTCTCCAATGATTAGGGATGGTAGTTCCAATATCAAAATAAAGTTATAAAACCAATGGGAGTATCATTAAACACGCGAAGGAAATTCGGGAGCAGTACTGTAACAGCATATATGGGAATAGCCACTGATCCTGTACCATTGGCTCACGACACTCCTTAGCCCAATAGGATAGCCCGTTATCTTCAAGATGTGGCCCCACTCGGAAGTTGCACGGATCGAAATTTGGGTCGGAGCACGTACGTACATTTTGTACGCGATGATGTGCAACTTTCAGGATTGCCTTCAAAATCTAGCAGGGCATACCTCGCCCTGAATAGGGCTGCGATGTAATTAGGTAGCACCATCGAGGTTGTACCACTCACGACTTGTGCAGGAATCCGGAGAATGCCAAGGAACACACCAAGAACCTTGAGTATTTGGAAAAGATATGCATGAGCTCGAGCCACTTCACACGTTGGACGGTGATCGCCTTTGGCCCCTAGGAGACTTCCTGCTGTGAAAACCTGACGCTGATCAAATGTCAAGTACTCACCGCAATAAGGGCTGGGTATTCGTGCACGTACTCGAAGTCGAGCATCTTTCGAACTAGTCAGAAACGTTTGATCCTCGGAATTTTTTCAAGACGAATGACACGCCGTCGACATATCGTGTAGAACTACCGCAACAGGCACGTCGAGCCCCAAGAAACAAATGTATAGGACAGTCAAGCTTGGTCTCCCTATCATTCGGGAATTGTAACTTTAGTTGGCCCAAATGCTCCAGAACTCTATTGTTTCTCGGAAATTAAACGTCAGGAGGTTGATTAGGATTTGGGAGATCACTGGAGGGCAATAGGCTTGACATACACAATTGATGACTTGTCTATGTCTTTCGTGATTTCTTGGAGGATCCCGGAATAATCGGGAGGAGTGGCGTAGTAGAGAAAGCTAGATGGAGCTACCGACAAAGAAGGGATAGTCCAATGTCCTGTGATGTCTATGAGGGCCGACGGTTCAACGGTTGAAAGTCTGTTTCCATTTCAGGCAGAGCGAGGATATTGAGGAGTACCCAATGATAGAATTTTGGGCACATGCGGTGTCGACTCAGTGGCGTCACTATTGCAACATGCTGTTGTCATTGTTGAGCTAGAAATGCACTGAGCGCCAGGGTCGAGCCCGTTGCTAGCCAAGAAACGCCATTTGCGGGATATACAAGAAAGATATTGGATAACGCAGTCCCAGTACGTGGATCCTCTGAGGAATCGAGATGCGCCCGTTAACTTGTAGCACGTTGATGATAGTGTTGATTCACAGTTGCCAAATACACGGCTAAATCTCTGAGGTCCTATCTCACCCAGTGAGACTCAAAAGTGTCAAATAATAGCCTGCAGTCAATTCATAACCTGGATAACGGGTTTTATATGTACCACGATTTGCTGGAGGTTGGAGCTGTTAACTCGACGATGGAGGTTTGAACCAAGTCGTAAATTAGACGCCCGACACGGCAACTTCCGAGAATTACGAGATTCCCACGATCGTCCTTTTCCTCCGACCATCACAATCTCTTTACCCTCAACGCAAAAATTCCTCACGTCTCAACCCTTATGTCGCCGCAGTCATCGTGCGGAGAAAATAGCATAATTTTCAGGTCACCAGACGCTGGTGAAAGGCATTCGACCCTGCCAGCCGATATCGGCACTCGATATCCGAATTCTAACTCGAGTCTCACACCATTCGTTATCCAAACTTTTTTCTGATCGATAATCGGGCTTGAATGGAAAGCACGATATCTAATAAAGCAGTAAGTAGCAGTATGTTCCGATCGGATTGAAGTAGGTTTGACGGGGGGCTCCCTTGACAGGTCCATCACCATTTATTTCTCAAAATCGTGCAGTCTAGGTGTGACTACTCACATCTACGCCGCGCTGTTTGAGTGCTCCTTCTGTTTGTAGGTAGCATGTTTCAGCTACAGCATTCTAAGAAGCAACGGCATCTCACAGAAGCGTCCATGTTCAATAACCAAAGGCTGGAAGTGGAGTCACCAATTACGCATTTCTGACACTAGCTTAACGCCTGTATGCTTGTCTGCCCTAGTACCCGTGGTTCTGTTCTCTCATATCTTTGAGAAAGATAACGGTAGGCGTGGCAGTATGTAGTTTGCGACCGTGCAGTGGCATCACATTTGGTTCATGTACAAAACAAGACACTGGTAGTTTTCCACTTCCTACATGGACTCATTGTATGCTAACTGGAGAAAGATCCGGACGCATAAGCCACAGCTAAGAATGGTGTACACCGTGATCATTCCATGCGGATCCTTCACTCTTGATCCTGTGAGTCCATTCACCTTTCAGAAATATTATGTGGACGTCTTTATTTCCTCGTGCAGCCTTCAATTTTGCGAATATAGACCAGATGCCGTCAATACGATCTCACCCCAAACACGAATGCGGTCAGGACATGAAATTTCCGGCAGTCTGTCTATCAATCGACCCAGACGTTGTCACAGATGTTGACGACTCAATGATGCAAGCTCCATTCTGTGTTTCTTGGTCTTGGTCTCGGTCTCGATTCTTCGGAATTTGAGGGACGCAAATATCCCTCCATTAATGCATGTTATTCTCTGGTCCCAAACTCTCGATTCAACATGCGGGCACCTGTCTATCTTGTGACATGCTATTTCCAGACATTTCGATCCAGATGGCGCATCCAGTAAATCAACAGAATTCAGATCCAAACAGTGGGACCGTGCGTCCTGGGTGCGGGAACGCTGTGATTGCATTTAAGTCGAAGCCTCGATTACTACCACTAGATCCCGCATCTTGAGATTTGGTGAATATACGGGTATCGAAACACAATTTGAGGCACCGATCTTTTCTTGGACAAACTCCGACTTCCATTTCTCTTTCACGACTCAGTGTCCTCGAGACATCTCCTCGCTGTTAGCGCGCATTATGACCTCCCCGCCATTCCTATCGGATCCCTCGCCCTGAGTATCGTCCTGTGCAGCCACCGTGATCGGGTGGACAGAGTCTATCACGGTTTTTCCGTGCTCGAGTCAAACTTCTGCTTGCTTGAAATTACTACACAACCTTGATGAGCACTTCTAGGCAAGCTCCGTGGTATGAGAAGGACATTATCCCAACTGCATCAAACTCGTGCTTCTACATGTCAGTTCCTATCTATTTGATGTATACAAGCAGTGGTACGGTCCTGGTCAGTCAAGGGCCTTTCCTCGCTGCCGCTCGGCTGGTAAAGAACAGTCGAACCTAGACCAAGAACTCATGACTCTGAAAGCGCTTGGCTTGCATGATTGTATGTAGTTCCCCGAAGCTCAATATAGTTGTACCTTTCCCGGTTCATTATGGTGGCATGCAAGCTGCTTGCAACCTACGCAAACTCCGTATATACATTGACGAGAGCGAGATCAAGTTTCAGTAGTGTCACACATACTCTCTGCCGCCACCTTTTCATCTCCGGAGATTACCATTGAATAGTATGTCCAAGTGTAAGAATCGCTGATCGTGTAATATCCTGTTGAAGAACCAGTCCCCTTTGCAGTGCGGAGACTGCTTTGCGCGGCTCCAGTTCTAGAATAATTGAAGGATCCAAAGACATATTACCCATCATCAATGATAAATTAAGATTACAGCAGTATTCACGAAACAAAGGTCCGCTCTTTTCCACCTGTACAATAGCGTTAGCTTATCAGTCTCGCATTAACAAATGTTCTTCGCTATTTCGAAAGGTCCATTAGCATGACGGTGCTAAGGTAAGATTCAGACATACCGACGAACGAGTTCCCTATTTCCGCCTCATATAACCAGTCACTGTACCCAAAATCAGCCCAATATCGCCCTACTCTCCCCATGTCTTCGTCGGTCCAACAACCTTCTGCGTAAATAGAATTCCATCTACCCTCCACAACCGAACCAAGTAAGACTAGCCCACATTTTTCCAGGCCAAGGAGCCTCTGAAATGTATTGACGGTCGCTGAAATGCGCATATCTGAGGCCTCCGGTGGGCGAATGACATCCAGTGATACCTTCTCCAATCTTCTCACCGACGTCTGCGGGGAATATCGAGCCTCGATCACGTCGGCCATATCAGAAAAGATACATCCTTCGTCCGGTGGCTCTCGGAACAATAAATGTAACACCTCGAGGTTTGGAAAGATGGGCGTATCGCGCAAGTTGATGATAGCTTGGGCATTCTCTTCTTCTACACTCAGAAGGACCCGAAGCTCCCGAATCGTATCAACCTTCGCCGCGAGCGCTGTGGAGTTCGGGGAAGAAAAAAGAGAGAATGGCGCCGAAAGATGCCGTATACCACACACACTTCGTGCTTGAAGTCTGGAAATAGCAGCAAGAAGATGATCTGCAACTGTTCCTATTTGTTCGTGGGTATCTAAGCTGAAACATTGGAGGGAAGGGAGAGAAAGGTGATTCATGATGGCGAGGATGCTCTGGTAAGGTCCAGAGATATCGAAACGAAGGAGTTGTGGAAGTGTGTGGTGCTCTGAGGAGCTGAGGTGGGTGTGGTATGGTATCTGTAGATAGCAGTATCTCAGACTTGTGAAGGTGGACGAGATGCTTAGGAAGTCGTCTGCTCTATTAGGGGTCCATTCGAAAACTTCCAGCTGCGACCACGGGAGCATCAATGATGGCTGGCGGCTTCCGTATTCGTCAAAAACGAGAAAAGCTGCCTCCCTGAGATTAGGTGCAGTCCAGGTCATAGGAATATCCCGGTGTCCTCTGGAAGTCCTTGGAATGATGACCTCGACTCTAATAGAGCGAAGCAGAGGTAGATCGGAGGGCACAGTGCGCAAGCGATGAAATAAATCATCGAGCGTCCCAAAACAAAAGGATGCTGCGTACCATCGAGCGGAGTGGCCTATGAGCAAATCGACAACCTCTGTGTTGAATTGAGCACAAGAGGGTTCCTCTCCAAGGATTACCAAGCATGATATTGGCAGAGATTTGGACCTCTCAAGCCAGGCGCGGAACATGTATAACGAGGAGGCGTAGCGATTGCGAATGTCGTATTTTTGTGTGTCCAATCGGATGATTCGCCATAACGAAGGTGTTGAAGTCGCTATCGTACGCCATCTCCGACAAGTCTGCGATAAAACCCAGGGCATCGCACGACATGATAGAGCATGTCCACTCGTATCGGCCAGGACGCACTGTTCAAACATAGCGACTAAAACCTCCGTTGGCATTGCAGTCGATGTATTCAAGCAGGATCTATGCGCACTCTGCGAGATCAAAGCCGTTCTCCTGGAGACCTGCAAAGCTTCGAGCTCGTCGACGTAGGCCCCCGTCACCTCCATAATCGATATAGTTGGTTACGAACTTGCCTCACGGTGTCTAGAAAACGATAGTAATGACCAGGGTGAAGAGTGGGAGACGATTGTTGAGAATTCGAGCGCAGAGAATTTTATAGGTGACTCACAGAATCTCAACGACAAAACGTGGATGAAGAGCAGTTTAACACATGGTGCTTCTATGAACCCGACCTGAGCCGAATTGCGAGCAGGCGACAAATCCTGCAGGTGACTAAAGCATCACTGGGGCTGTTGCTCTGAAACCCGTCCAGGCGAGAGAGCGACTTTCAACGTGTGAATCACGTTTGTCCTTGCACTGAAATGTAATCTGCTTCAGTTGGGCGGTCCACGTTCCGTGTTGCCCAAAATAATCATCAGTCATCAGATAAGGGCGATGGAGGAGTGTAAACCTCGTGTTGGATGCCGTAGGATGCTGTGAAATGATGACGGTCAGGAAAAAAACGTGTTTCGGCGGTTACCGATTTGTTCCTGTGCTACACGAGGCTCAGAAAAAAATCTGAGTATTTGTATGAATAGAGGGCTTCTATCATCTGATATGATATCTATCTAAGTACTGTAATAAAGAACAATAGGCATCCAGTGCAACACTCAGTCGTGGTCCGTAAACTAGTCGAACACGCTACGGTAAACTGGTAACAAACATGTTACATGTAGCATAAAACATAAAAACGTAAAATAAACATTCATCATACCCATATCCTATGATCCGAAGCATTGAACATGTCACCTAGTACCTGTACGCCCGAAGAATCTATCCCTAAGACGCGTCTTGATGGGCATAGACGGCCTTTTTGTGCAACCGAATTGTGGTGGTGAGAACCTCAGAATCGGTTGCTCCTTGACATTCTCGCCGGTGCTGGGAGAGCACTCGCACAACGACTCTCGGAAAGAGGAAGCGGAGTACATTGAAGGGGAGCTGCAGGGGCTCGGAGGATCACCCTAAGAGTGATGGGTCACCTGTGAGCTGACGCTCGATGAGTACTAGGGATTACTCACGATTACAGTATCAGGTTCTGCAACGTCCAATTGTTGGGAAAGGTTCTCGTGATTCATCGTCACGAACTCCGGTGCATATTCAGCAACTGTAGGTATCGACGAGCCTTGTTCGAGATCAATGTCCTGAATAGATTATTCGACCAGCTTTTAGCTCAGTGACTTCTGCAAGTGAAATGTGGACTCACAGATTCACTAATGCCTGCACTATAAATAGAGGCAGCTCGCGCTTGGGTTGAAGGCTTCTGAACGAGATAATGATTAAGAGCCCATGGTAGTAGATGTAGATCTTAGCCGTACCTTGGCTTCGAGATAGAGGGACCGGGTCTTGTCTAAGATACTTTTGGCATCTTGGATGACCAGAAGGTTCACTGTGTCTGATTGCCTCAACCTCGAAATTCGCTGATAAAGCCTAAACAGCAAGAAGGATCAGCGAGATAGTAACATCATGATTTCCATGATTCCGTACCTCTGAGACACACCCATCAGGTCTGCGAGCCTCTCTTGAACGTCGAGTAGTGTTGCTTCGTCTGCCTGCAGACGTTGAGAGGCGTCCAGAGATCGCCCCGGGATATTAATGCGCGGATCCCGAGCGACCTTCGGCTCGACATTATCGTCGGACGTAGCGTCAGCCTCCAAATCAATTTCCCTAGCAGCCCGTCTTCGGATAACCGTCAACAAGTAGGCAATGACCGGGAAAATGAAAATTTTGATGATCTCGGCCAAGTGTCCTGCAATTGTCGCGATGTTAGTTGCAGTGATGAGGGAAATCATGAAGAAATGGGGACTGCAAATCCATAGGAGAGGAATTTCACTCCACATATACTTCGTAGGTACGAGCACGACCAGAACGCATGTTGCGAGGGCGAGACAAAGCTGTGGAGACTAAAATCGTAGATGGCGGGAGTATCCTTTTTTTTTTACTAACACGAGGCGTTCCCGCAGCAAGTATTAAGCCTCTGAAGGATACGTCGTGCATCAGACCCGCTTTTGCCGTACCTGGGATGAATAATATTAGTGGATACCACCTATAATAGGTGAATGAACGACAGAAAATGTTAGGCGCCCTTAGAGCGCCCAGGGCGAAAACACTGGCTTCTATACAGTATAATGAGGTTGCAGCGCGTTTGCTGTATTGCTGTCTAACCTGGCTGATGGCTGACTGAACGCATCGACTTTTGAATGCTTTTTTTGCGCCGATATCAGTCATAATGATGTCCCACAGGTTTTCTGAATGATGGTGATGCCGGGATGTCGTCGGCGCCTGACCACTGTAAAAACACCTCTTCCCCCAATCCCGGTCGGGACGGAAAATGAAAGGCGCGTCAGAGATAGAATACGCTACGAAAGACCAACGCTTTAGACAATCGTAGAATCCATATTTCCTGAAGGACGACTAAGCGCCCTAGTACACGCTAGAACATATCTCATGTTTATCATGATATTGCGGTTCGTATCAATAGCATGGTGGACACTGGAAACGCTCAGTAAGCTAACAGTAATACGATGACAGGGAACTCGCAGCCATGCTGCTGCAGTATACGTACGTCATTCATTATACGAGGCACCAAATTGCTATGGGATTCGATTCAATCAGATACAGGCTAGATATCCATTATGCTGTACCAAACGCCTTCCCCAACGCTGCAGCAGCATCGGATACAAGCTTGGCTCCAAGCTTGACAGCACTGAATGTATGTAGTCAGTATCGCACCAAAAAGTGGCCGACGAGACGATACTCACGCTATGTATTACCCAAGGTCGCAGGAAAGATGCCGATGTCAGTAGGCTGTTCAGCCACATTCAAAAGGAGAACTCACAATCCATAGCCATTATTGGATGCGGTCCACCTTTGTACACCACTGTCTCGACTTCCTTGACACCCACCTCCTTTAACTTTTCGCCATAGAGGATGCCCTCTTTGCTCAGGATGTCCATTTCTGCCACACCGATCCAAGCGTTCGGTGTCTTTGCGAGCAGCTCTTTGGGTGCAAAAATCGGCGAAGCATCCCATTTCGTCCAATCTTCTTCGTTAGGGAGGTAATTCTTCTTGAACCAATTCATTCGGTCAGGCGAGAGCCATGGTGAGAGTTTATTTTCTTCCCATAGACCGCCGGGATCGGCTGTAGCGGTATTGTCTGTCACAGGGACAATGAGAAGTTGGAAGATGAGTGGTGAGGGAAGTGGAGGTGTGAATGATGTTTCGGCAGCTTTGAGCGCAAGTATTGCGGCGAGGTTACCTCCGCTGAGGAAGAGAAGAACCGGTAAGTTTCGGAAAAGTGTGAGAGAATGAGAGCTAACGTACCTCGAAGAGCCTCCAACGGCCACCTTGCTCAGATCAACGTTTAACACCTCCTTCCCATGTCTGATGACCCATTGCAAGGATTCTACGGCATCTTCGACCGCAATTGGATACTTATGCTCAGGTGCTAGTCTATAGTCGACAGATAGCACCACGCATTTTGCTCCTATATTACGTTGGGGTTTTAGATGAATAGATGAATGGAGTGAAGTAGATAGGCAACTCACGAACACACATATTAGTCGAGAAAGAATTCTCCGAATCAATAGTGCCGAATGTCCACCCGCCTGACATAGATGAGTACAGGCGTGACCCAAGAGCCAATTGATTAACGTACCACCGTGAAAGAAGATGAATGCTGGCCATCCAGCACTGGGTGGCTCTCCTTCAGGAGTGAACGCTCGGAACTTGGTGTGTGTCAGATCTAAATCTTGAGTTTTGCCGACTTTTAATGGGGGTGTTCCTCCTGGTACAGCTGGCGCGTTTCGGATCGCAGGATCCCAAGGCAAAGTGTGGGGTGGTGTGATGTACTGGAGGACGTTGTTGTGGAACTCAATATAGTCCGGATCTAATTTGGATATGACAGATGGGTGAAGAGGTTGCTTGGGGGCCTTGTGTTCCGACATTGTGTCTTGGGATTTGGTAGGGCATCGTGGTGGTATTTAACTGGTATTGGATTCACAATCGGATTTTTCGGAAGCGGACCGTCTGGTCCTAAGATAAGGCATTATCGGACCGCTGTGAATCTGATGGTTTCTGGACGGCTTTGGTTTCCGGAAGACTCTTTTTCGAGGCGGGTCGACGTTATTTAGTGTCTGGAAGAAACGCAGTAAGATACCTGTTCAAAACTTGTTATGAATTAATACGCACGAATCCTTCCGGCTTCTGCCATGATTCGATTGCCCCCCTTATCTCACTAACTTGCAATACCGGTAGGCCAAAAACCTCCAGAAAACTTCCCGAGACCACACCCTACAGCCAGACGCTACCGAGCTTCAAAGAGTCAAGACCCGTTCAAAAGTTCGAAGCCTGGTAATTTCATCCACGTCATGTCACGCGCCAGCTTGATGGGCAGATTTCAATATGCCTCTTTACTCGCACAGAAGATAAGTCGTTCTGTGCTCAGTGCTGACGGGCAAAAGGTTTGTGATGGTGATGACGGTAGTGGTTGGCGTCTATTTCCTGTCTCGCCTCCTCTAGGAAGGAACACCGTAAACATTGATTGTAGTATTAAGGTACTCATGGTATGTCCCATTGAATAGATACCCATTACATCAATCCAATATTTCTACTGAGTTTTAGAGCTAGAACGTGAACAAACATGCTGACTTTTGTTATTCAATATCAGATCAAAAGGTCAGAGATTGTCCTTCAACCAGTCGCTGTATCCAAAGCGTGCCCAACGTCGCTCGTCTCTTGTCAAATCTCCGGCGGTCCAGCTGGTATCTCGATAGGAGGAATGCCACGTCCCATCGATGACCTCTCCCAAAAGCTTGAGGCCATGCTTTTGAAGGTCGAGTATCCGTCTGAATGAGGGTGAAGTGTCAAGAATTCTCTCCGGAAGACGATCCTTCCAGATGACAACCTCCATTGATAGTTGCTCCAATCGTTGAGAGGTTCGTGAATTGGGGCGACATCTCTTCTCCACGACATCGGCAACATCGGAAAGCAAGGCCTCTGAGAGGTCTTCGAAGGAGATGTGTAGTATCCTAAGATTTGGGAATAGCCTATTCTTGCCAAGATTGGAGAAATCGTCATTGATGGTATTGACGGTGCCCACTTCAAGGGCAAGCTCCTGGACGCTCACCAAATCGTCCGCGATTGCAGGACAAGAGGGCGATGTGAATAGCATCATAGGAGCGGAAAACAAGCGCGTACTGCAACGACTACGGGTCTGAAGGGCTGCAAAGGATGATAAGACGGCATCGGCCGCATCCTTGTCGAGATACTCTATGAAATGGGTCTCGAACCCTTTCATGCAAGGGAGCGAGAGGCGTTTGAGAATTTCGATTGTGCCCAGAAATGGGCCGTACACCTCCAAATGCCGCAGATGATTAAGGACAATCATTTGGCTACCTCGAACATCACCGTTGGAGACGATCTCTAGGTAGCAACATCGAAGAGAAGAAAGATGTGGTACTACGTTCAGAAAATCGCCCGGTGTGTTGAGTGACCAGGAAAGCTCTAGGAGCTGCGACCAAGGTAGTACACACCCTCTCAGACCCCTGGGCTCATCATTATACAGCGTGGCCTCCTTCAAGTTGGGTGCCGAGAGGAAGGCCTCTCGATCAGAGCTTGTCGCAGTACTTTCAGTGTTTGGAATGGTGACCGCGATCTCGAGAGAGTGAAGATGTGGCATATGCCACCTCATATCAGTAAACTGATAGTAGAGAGTGGTGTCATTTCCAAAATCGATATCCACGCGATGCAAGCGGTGGGCTTGAGAGACGAGAAGCTCCAGGATAGCTCGATTGTATCCATCCCTCCCACCGATTCCAAAGAACGCCAAACATGATATTGGCGATGGGTCAGAATATTGTAGCCATCTCTTCAACAGGAACGGCCAGCGTTGAGGTGTGTCTCGATGGATCGCAGTATTGACACGGACAATTCTCCATAATGATGGTGTGGAGAGTACTATCCTACGCCATCTGCGAGACAGTTGAGCAAGTACTCGTTGCGTTGCATGGATCGAAAGTGCATGACCAGCGGTATCCGCTTCGACACAGAGTTCCGCAATGTTTATCAAGATTTCGTCCGGCAAACCAAAAATGGGTAAGATTGCATTGGTATACGAGTTCAAGGTCGCTTGTAATAAAGAAGCCTTCTGTCGGGCTGCGCGCGCGGCCTCCTCGTGCCTTGTAGCGTCTTCCTGGAGCTTTTCGATATTGAGCGCGACTTGCCGAGCTAATGTGGAAATGCCAGTGACATCCAAGTGGGTCATGGACAGCTGCATCTGACCCAAGCTCTCGAGAGCGACGTCTGACGGCGAAATAATTGACATTTGTGAGAAGGTTCGAGTTGTTGAATATAAGGCCTTCGACGATGCTCTAAGCTCCTTTCAAAAGACATTGTGAGTTGGAAAGTGTTTCAAGAAGAGCGAGTACTCACTATTCAGCCCTCGCAAACATATAAGCTCATTAAACAGCTTCCTTTCCTGGGTTACAGGTCGACTCTCTTTCGTATGAGCAGAGCCTAGTGCAGGACGTTGATTCAGATAATCGCACATCATGGGATGGTCCGACCCCAAAGGCGGACCGGAGTATCGGAGCAGTACGCCGAAAGGTCTAAAATCCGCCCTTACTACAAGTAAGCTCCAAGTTGGTTCCAACGGAAGTGTGAATTGTTCTAGTCATATTGTTGATAGCACTAGTACCCGAAAAGTAGACATGTTCGATAATCTCATGGGAAGTACAACATAACTGAAGGCTAATCATTCTGTGTTATACCAAAATTTAAGTCGGGAGCCATCCGCCTCTGACGGTGGAATCGTCGGTGATATGGATATTCCAGTTTCATTTCTTTGTCACCCTTGGTAGGTTTAAGAGGCCCGTCTTCATTTGCATGTGGTACGAGTTCCACTACCTCTCGCTCAATGTTCCCGAAGGCACCCGTGGAAGTTCGTGATTGAGATTCAGGCACAGCTGAGCTGTTACCTGAAGACTCAGAGATTGTAATTGATGAATTAGCACTAGGATCTTCCAATGCCTGCGAAGCCATGGTAGATCGGTTCGCCTGGAGTATGCCCGCTTCCAAATCGAGACTATCGAGAGCACGCTGAAATACTCGTCAGAATGAAGCAAAACTCGAGAGGATTGTAATACTGACTGTACTCAGGCTGTCTTGGAAGTCATACACTCGGAGCCTCCTGCTTTCGAACGAAATCATCTAGCCAAATCATGTAAGAGATGAATGATGATGCAAAACGGTCGGTAAGCGCTCTTACATCACCCTCGAGCTTCAATAGCTTGACCTTCCGAGATAGATTCCATGCCTCTTGACGACTGGTACCTTCTACATCTATCGAATCTTGTTTAAGACTGCATGTCAGATTTGACACAGCCGCTTCCAAGCTACGCAATAAGGTGCTGGGTAAGTATATGCCGTAGCTGAATTATGAAGATGAACTTGCCTCCTGTGCTCCTGTAGAAGCGCTACAAAATGTTTCTGTTTCTTTGCCTCCTTGGTGACGCCTTCTAAATTCTCAAGAATAGCGTCCAGCTCGACCACGGCTTCGGAGAGAACACAAATTGTGTTGGTTGTCTCTCGAGATAGTGTGGGAGGATCTACGACGTCAAAATCACTCAAAGGTGATCTCCTTCTCCTGCGTGTCCAAAAGTATCCGATGACAGTATTTACGAAGATGCTAATCATCTCTGCGAGGTGTCCTCCTATAGTCGCAAGATTGGCCGCAAACATGAGGGCGACAGAGGAAGCCATGATATCTGGGATTGAAGTCCAGAGTCGATGGATTAATATACAAGGTGAGAACCACGACTGAGTCGCATGTTATGAAGAGGCCCCGGTACAGCTTGAGTGGCTTGACTGTTCGAATACTGACATGGTCCTGAAACAATGGATGTGGGTCCATATGCGAGCCAGTGATATTTCGAGGTGCACGTTATAACATTGAGGTTCTGCCTTCTGATTCCGTGAAGCGCCCATGAAACAAAATAACACTGCATACCAAGCGATGTCCACCTGCACTATACCATTTGAAACCCCGCTAGCTGTTGGTGAATTGGCGCTACGACTGTCGGACATTTGAGAAGAAAATTACTGGGTAAGACACTGGAGTGTTTGGAACGACTTGGGCACGCACAATTTGGATTGTAGAGTCACTTATCCTAGAACCTGTCCTCTAAAAGGTGTCTGTGCCATATCTTGATCGAAGGCGTCCGAGGACACGCTCTTGTTAGTTTGGAAGATGTACAAAGAGAAGGAAGAAAAGTAGACGTGAGAACGTGCCGAATGGTAATCTTATCACCCTGATCTTGTCTCGTGATCAGCTTCTTGGCTTAAAATTTATGTAGGAAGTACGCGATGAATTCAAAGGAACGGATAAACGATATCAGTCAAGCAAGGGGGAAAAGATGTACATTTACATTTGGTGCCCAAGTAGCCTCCGCATGACCCAAGTATAATCTAGAAATGAACTCTCAACCAGTCGTGGTAGCCAAAGCGTGCCCATCGTCGTCTATCCATGGTGTGATATCCTGCAGTCCACTGAATATCTCGATGAGTCGAACACCATGTGCCTTTCACAACCTCTCCCTGTAGCTCAAGTCCATACTCCCGCAACCTCAGGATCCGTAAAAAGGAGGGTGAATCCCCAGGAATCCGTGTATTAGCCCAGCCTGAAATGGTTTCTATGGACAATTGTTCCAAATGACATTTCGCCCTGGATTCTTGCTGGAACCGAGTCTCGATGAAGTCAGCGACCTGCGAAAGTAGAACCTCTGAAATGTCTTCAAATAACAAATGTAGTATTCGAAGATTAGGGAACAACCCGTTCGCAGAACTAAGGTTAGCAAATGATTGGTCGTTGTCATTTGTGATGCCCAGTTGAAGTGTGAGCTCGTGAATGTTTGCGGTGTCCTCTGCGCTAGCAAGACACGAGGGTGCTGTGAACAGCGACGAGGGGGCAGACAAGAAGCGGGGGCAGCACAAACTTCGCTTCTGCAGTGCTATGAATGACGATAGGGCCTCGTTCGTTGCTATGCTGACCATCTCTTCGAAGTTCATTTCAAAGCGTTCGAGGGAAGGGAGGGATAAATGATCGAGAACCTGCAGAACACCGGCAAATGGGCCGAATACCTCGAGATGTCGGAGCTGAATGAGAGTGACTATCTGACGAGCGTTGCCATCGTCCTCTTCGGATACAAGCTCCAGATAGCAGTATCTGAGAGAGGATAGATGGGGAGCTATGTCAAGGAACATGTATGGTGCATTTGGAGACCACGAAAGCTCCAAGAGTTGCGACCAAGGCAGAAGTATCATGGTTTGCATGAAACCTAAGGGACCACCGTTAAACAGCATGACCTCTCGTAGCTTCGATGCAGAGAGGAAGACCTCAGAGGTGCTTCTGGGGGCTACAGAGTCACCTCTGATGGTAACGGCCAGATAGAGAGATTGTAGGTGGGGCATATGAAGCCTCATACCTGTGAACCAATGATAAAGAGCCACCTGAGTCCCAAAATCGAAGTCCACACAATGCCAGCGGTGGGTCTGAGACACGAGGAGATGAAGAATAGCATCGTTAGTGCCAAACTTCCCTCTGTCTCCGAAAATCGCCTGACAACGTATTGGCAGCGGCTCGGAGTAACGTAGCCATGCTTTCAACAAAGCTTTCCAATGGTGAGAATAGCCATCACGGCCGGTGTTAACTCGAATGATTCTCCACAAGGACGGACTATACAGAGCTAGCGTGCGCCACCTACGACATGTCTGCATCAGCACCCACGGCATTGCACTTTCCGATAGAGCATGATTAGCTGTGTCAACCTCGGCACACATCTCTGCGATGACTACCAGGATCTCGTCTGGCAATCGGAATATCGGTAAAGTCGTGTTTGTGTACGAGTTCAAGACTCCTTGCAGCGTGTCAGACTGTTGACGAGCAGCTCGCGCGGCGGCTTCGTAGCGAACGGCTTCCGCTCGAAGTTCCTCGATATTCACTGCAATCTGTTTCGTGAATTTGGAGATGCCGTCGACGTCCGAATTCGCAGCAAGTGATTGCAGTTCGTTCAGTAATTGAACGTGATTCGAGGGGAATGTGGACACGATGGGGTGAGAGCGTTCCATTCACGGTGAATTGGACTGCTTCAGTCGATGTCGTTTATTGAATGGTAATAGATTGCAGAAATACGTATGGAATGACAGCTTTCAAAGCGGTTCAATTCCCTTTCCCATTGAAATAGACGAGAACTCACCATCTAGTCTGCCCTACTCAACACGGCCATCTGATAATACGGTATACTAGTGCTGTGGACTTCTCGAGGGGTTAGATGGTGGTGGTAACAGGTTAAGAGTATGTACTCGATCGCACGTGCGCCGTGTCCTTGCCGGCCGGCCGGGGTTCCTTCAGAACACAGGGACACCACTTAAGGGCTTTTGCTAGAACACTCATGTTCAAACGAGTACATACTTAAGTAGAACAGTTCTACTCATCTCGGAACCTTTATGGAAGCTTAACGTTCAACACGCAGGAACCAGATAGGCAACACTACTACTGACGAAAAACGAGAGAATTTGGATACAGGAAAATGCTCGAGTCAGGACCGGTACGCAATAACCAAAAGTGTAGGTATCCTCTACTGACCGAGCAACCCCTTGATATCTTCCAGAAATAGACGAACCGACTGTAGAACTGGGAGCAAATACATTGCTTTTTTGCCACGTCGCAACTTGGAAGCGACTCATTCACAGTTCTTATATCGTCCAACTTTGCTCCCCCGCGATTGAGTATACTCCGTTGCGTCGAACTGTGATTTCATCCTGAATCGCAGAGAGATTTTCTACGATGATATATCTGGAGGTATTTTACAAGAAAGAATACACGAAAGCCGACCTTAGAACAATCTGTAACCACTGACATTGTTGTGAATATATAATTTGAACAAAGAAACCATCAAATCGGCATATTTGACCGCCACTGTTTTCGTCTCACCTATAGCCCGAAGAGGTAACAGCCCATGTTGTATCATTGCCACTTGAAAATGGCTCAACGAATGCATCGTATCCCTGCCCTGCACTGGCCGCAACAAAGTCACCGCCAACGAGATTCGTTGTATTCTCTCCACTCCACCAGTTCATGGATGACAGCTGATGAAAGAACTCGGCATCCGAGAGTGCGGGATATCCAGCAGGTAGACTGAAATCATGAGCAGCTGGTAACGGAGCGCCCGAGTTTGTAGCTCCGTCTGGGTAGCTGAACCAGTACCCACCATTGGCGTTTAGTGTTGTCTGAGTTTTGTGTGATGAATATCTGAGCTGCCCATGTAGAGGCAATCGACCCAGTTCGTCGCTGTACATGGGCAATGAAGGAAGCTGCTGACGTAGTGGTTGAGGGTCTGACGGTGAAGCAGAAGAGGATGGCGAGGGGTGCAACGAAGATGCCAGAGCTCTCCTCGAACCAGCAATGGTCCGAGTCTGTGACGTCTCGCCATCATACCAGCTTTCAGGGCTGTCTGGCGCGCTGCCAGAGCTCGGAGTGTCCGAATTCCTCGGCCGCTTGTTTTGCGCGTGAGGACCCTTGGGCAACGGTAGCTCTCCCACACATGCAAGCTCGTAAAGAACATCCCTATGGTTGAATCAGTAGTGTTCGGGACAGCTCCCAAATCGGAATAATTACCCAGACATTCCACAAGGGTGCCATCTAGTCAAGTTTGCAGGTTAGTCGCCTTCACTAACAGACTTGCCATGATCGACTAACCTCGTCTCACAGGTACGTAATACTTGCATGCATTTGTGTACTTCTGCCGTTTCCTTGTTGGGGTCTATTGTCATTCCTGAACGCTTCGCTGCCCATATGTTCAACAAAAGCATGATTCCGGAGACGAATATAGCCGACTAGGAATAGAGGACAGACGACGATCAGTTGAGCGATTAAATTTCATGCATGTCCTGCGTCTAACCTGATTCATAGCTAACAAGAAACCATTCCTTTTCCGCTGTAGATCCACAATATGAGTACAAGATCTTGCAGCGTTCGTGCAGATCGCCAAGGAAGGAAACGTCACTGGTGACGGTCGCTTTGGTGTCGGTATGAAAGACCGGTGAATGAAGATTTGCGTCTCGTAGTAATGAGCATAAAGCACAGCAGACTGGTTGAAGAAGACCTCGTCTTCACGATGCGGGTCCCATCTGACTGGGGGTTCAATTTAGTGGGGGCGATTTTAAGTCGGGGTTCGGTCACTCACGATGATCTGGGATAGAGTCAACCCATTGATTTAATGCTGAATCCAACTCTGCAACCATACGTTGCTCCCACTCGTGATCCGCAAGACCAAGCAACATCCTTGACCTACTGCCGCTGTACTGTGGTCACAACGTCAGAAGCAACCCTGTAATCTAATACCAGTCGGACGTACGATAGTTCGCTGAACCAGTCCTGTTATCTTCATCAACTTGACAAAGGAAACGAAAGCAGAGACGGTAGATGGTCTGCCTGGAGGTTGTCGAAAAGCCTGTTGTGGGTCAGGAGATTCCCAATACTCATCGTCACATTCGATTGGCATTTCCAAGTCGAAGCTATGAGGGTTTTACCATTAGCGTAGTGGTGAACTAGCGAGGCAAAGACTTACTCATCGTCCTGTATGGCACAAGGTCGGCCAAGCTTCGCACTTACAAAGTAATCCATACAAACTAGTCCCCTGAAGAATGGAATCAGAGCACACCATCTATGACCCGAAAGCTTGCATACCAGAAAGCCCTCTTCAACAATTCACCTTCGACACTGGGTGAAGCGGACATCCGTTTCCTATGTGCACCCATCTCTTGTGCGATTCTAATCCCAGTGCCAAGTACTGTCCACGGTGCATGCGGATCGGTGCAACCGTGTAGAAATATGCAAGATAACTAATAACAATGAGTGCGTGAGACAAACGGAGGTGAATACAAATTACTTACGCCATAGAACTGTAGATGGTACAGTGATGGCGGACACCAAATCGACTTCCGGATATGCTCGACCTGTCTGAACCACTTCCATCCAGAAGACAGCCACGATTCTGTCGGGCTGAGTAACACTCGCGTGTCTTCGGAATGCCTTGAAGCGATGGCACAAACCAAAAGGACCACAGCACCAAAGAGGTCATTTTCCAGGTGAAGATTTCCCGCGATGCTACGTCTAAAGCTCGGACCGTGGAGTATGGGCACCATGACGTTGACATGGGTGAAGTAGAGGTCAACGAGGACAGTCATGAGGTCGGCTTCAGGAAAGTTGTACTGCTGACGTTGTGTTTGGTATGGGCTAGACTCCCACTAAAAAATGTGGTGAGACAAAAGCCCGGAGGTGGAGATCCAACGAAGAACACGTACGGCAGGTGTCAGCCAAGATTCTGGTCGTCTTTGTCCGCCAACTACCGTGCTGAAGTCGGTCACACTACCCGTGTATTCATCCTTGAGATCGATAGCCGTTTTGACTAGTGCAGCTCCACTCGATTTACCAAAGAAACGTGGATCGATATCATCCAACGCCAGTTGCTTCAGTTCGCAAGACAGCATGGTATCCTCTAAATCGTCTCCATGGCTTCTGGCGTCCAGATTCTCATTTGTCTCTGAGAACACTGAGTCCCATTTCTGGGTGGTATGAAGGACCGAGATGTCTGCATCAATGGTTTCGCCTCTTGATGCCCCCGTATCTGGCGAGGGTCCTCTCTCTAAAGCTGCGGTATTCGGTTTTGCGTGTGGCTTCTTTTGCGGCTAAATGAATATCGATTATTCAAACGGAAGCAAAGTCTGACTGTTTGTCGCACCTGCCGTAGTAATCGCTCTAGCTCCTCGATCCTGTTCTCTAACCCTTCAACGTAGCTGACAAAGGTGTGAGCACTCACAGCCTCCTTAAGGCCGAAAGTGAAATAGACAAACGCTTTTGTAAGGTGTGGTTTCTGTGGAGCACCATGAGGCAGGAAAGTGACGGTTTAATTAATCTGTACACACCAGGTTCTCAGAGTAGGTACATTTATGATTGCAGGTGGCGCAGTTTGAGCATTGATTCCCGTTACTTGGTGTACCATCGCCTTGATTTCTATCAGTTGGTATGCCAGACAGAGACCAGGTCGCATGACTCGGACTTACATCGAACTAACCCAACGATCAGTTTTCAACAAGCTGATGATGTTCGCGACGCACTTTTCTTTCGCCTGCACATATCACAGGCCCTTTGGACTCGTCGTTTTCGTGGTCTTGAATCCTCTTCGTCGGAAGACATGATGGCAAGTGGAAAGAGACAGTGCGTAAATCGTTTTTCCGCGCATGCTGGAAGTTTCAAGCTGTAATCGCAATGTGTCATCAGAGCGGGACTGCCAATTTCGAGCCAATTTCGGACGATTTTACTACAATCTGACTACAATCTCCGATAATGCAGCTATATTTGGTCAACAAAACGTCATTTCGAGGATCAAAGTGAGCAACCGCTGATGCCACGTCTCGCGTCGGCATGCTCCATGACCAATTTGGAAGGCTTCAAGTCCACCTCCTGTTTCACCGATCGTACATTTGATACCTAATGCGTACATCAGAATTGCTAATAGATACAAAGGGAAAAAACTCTATAGGCAACGTTAGAACTGTCCATAGCCACTGACCACGGGCGTTAATTCTAGCTTATCGAACAGAAGACATGTCAGCTACTCACCCTTGGCCAGAAAACGACGAAGCGGGCCACATCGTATAGCTCCTACCTGGAAGAGGCTCGGTCGTTTCATGCTGTTCCCGTGCAGTACTAACAGTCGCCATGTCCCCGCCGTTGCCACTGATCCCATTTTCTCCGTTCCACCAGCCCATGGAAGAGAGTTGGTCAAAGAACTCGGCATCCGAGAGTGTGGGATAACCTGCAGGTAAACTCAAATCATGGGCTACTTGCGACGGAGCGGCTACGTTTGTAGTTCCTTGTGGGTAACAAAACCAGTACCCGCTAGAAGCGTCTACTGCCGCCACCTGATTTCCTTGCGACGAGTAACTGAGTTGTCCATGCAAAGGCAGCCGACCTAGCTCGTCACTGTACGTGGGCAACGAAGAGAGTTGTTGACGTATCGGCTGGTGACTTTGTGCTGTAGCAGAAGTAGACGTCGTGGCGTAGAAAGATGTCATGGCTCGCTTTGAACCAGCGATGCTCCGGGCTTGAGCTGTCTCGCCATCATACGAGCTTTCAGGACTGTCGACTGCGCTAGCAGGGCTCGGGGTGTCAGAATTTCGTTGCCTCTTGTTCTGCGTTTGAGGTCCCTTGGGTAGCGGAAGCTCTCCGACACATGCGAGCTCGTAGAGAATATCCCTGCAGGTTAGAAAGTCAGCGTCGCGAAACTACGCTCTCTGAGGATCATTACCCAAACATTCCAGAGGGGTGCCATCTGATGAATATTACAATTCAGTCTTCGCTGCTGATCTGATATTGTCATAATTAACCGACCTTGACTCGCACGCACGTAACACTTGCATGCATTTGTGGACTTCAGCCATTTCCCTGTTAGGATCTATCGTCATTCCTGAACGCTTTGCTGCCCATATATTCGACAGCAGCACGATCCCAGAGACGAAAACAGCTGACTATATTGAGTTAGATCATTAGTGTTCGTGCATCAGAAGCGTCTTACCAGATTGATAGGCAATAGGAAACCCTTTCTTCTTCGTTGAGTATCCACGATGTGAGTGCAGGATCTCGCCGCATTCGTACATATCGCTAACGAAGGAAATGTTAACGGTGACGGTCGCTTCGGTGTTGGTATGAAGGAGCGATGGATAAAGATTTGGGTTTCGTAATATTGGGCATAAAGCACGCCAGACTGGTTGAAGAATAGCTCATCTTCGCGATTTGGATCCCATCTGACTATAGGTAGCTTTAGTCAGTGGGAGTTTGAGTACGAGTTTCTTTACTTACGATGCTCGGGGATAGCGTCAACCCATTGATTCAATGCTGAGTCCAATTCAGCGACCATACGTTGCTCCCACTTGGGACCCGCAAGACCGAGGAGCATCTTCGATTTACTTATGCTATACTGGGAGCGTAATTTTAGGTGACAGCGAATCTACTCAGAGATGGACTTACAATCGACCGTAGAACCATTCCCGTTATCTTCATCAACTTTAGAGAGGTAACAAATGCGGAGACGTAAGATGGTCTGCCAGGAGGTTGACGAAACGCCATCTTGGGATCGGGGTGTTCCCAATATTCATCATCACATTCAATAGGCATTTCCAAGTCAAAGCTATAGGAGCATTGTCAGCTGCATGATGGGTAACGACGAATACAAGCAATTACTCTTCGTCTTGTATGGCACACGGGCGCCCGAGTTTTGCACTGATAAAGCAATCCATACAGACGAGCGCCCTAGAAACACATGTCAAAACGCGCCCTTTATGGACGATGAAAATATTGACCAGAAAGCCCTCTTCATTTGTTCGCCTTCGACAGTGGGTGTAGTTGATAACCGTCTTCGATGCGCACCCATCTCTTGGGCAACCCTGATTCCAGTGCCAATTATCGTCCAAGACGCATGTGGATCAGAACATCCCTCTAAAAAAAAGCAAGACAGCTGGGAGGATGCTGAGTGAGCGGACTTGGAAGGCAGATAATGCTCTCACACAATAGAAGTGTAGATGGTATAATGTCGGGGGAGACCATATTGACTTCCGTATATGTTCAACCTGCTTGTACCATTTCCATCCACAGGATAGCCATGAGTCCGACCCTTCCAGCAACACTCGCATGTCATCGGTATACCTTGAGGCGATGGCACACACAAGAAGAAGCACAGCACCAAAAAGTTCATTGTCTTGGTGAAGATTCTCCTCGATACTGCGTTCAAAACTCGGCCGATGGAGCAGCGGCACCAAGCAATTGACATTCTTAAAGTACAGGTCAACGAGGTGACTCATGAGGTCGGCTTCAGGAAACTCGTATTGGTATTGGTGCCCTTGAGTCAGATTGCGCTCCCACTGAACAAAAGGTAAGATTTCTACATAGCTGATGATGGAAAGAAGACCACGTACGACGGGTGGTAACCAGTATTCTGGGCGTCTTTGACCACGAAATAGTGGGCCGAGGTCTGTTACGCTACCGGTGTACTCATCCCTAAGATCGATGGCCGTTTTGACCAACATAGCTCCACTTGACTTCCCAAAGAAACGCGGGTCTCCCAGTGACAGTCGTTTGAAGTCGTAGGACATCATTAGATCTTCGTTCTCCTCGTTTCTGGCCTCCATATTTTCTTTCGTTTCTGGTGGTGCTGAATCCCATTGTCGAATAACATGAAGAGGCAAAAAATCTGCCTCGGAAAGTTCACTTGCTGGCGCGCCCGACGTTATATCTTGCCCTGTGCTCGAGACAGTCTTGATACCCGAGGCTTCCAACACTTTTTGTAGATCCTTCTCTGGCACAACCTAAATATAGTAGTGGTCCGGTTATTCAGATGAATATCAAAGCCGACCATTTGCAGACGCACCTGTCGAAGCAGTCGTTCAAGCTCCTCGATCCTACTCTCTAATCCTTCGACATAGCTGATTGAGCCTTGAGCATGAAAACTCTCCTAGGATCGAGGATGAGATAGACAAACGCTTTCGTGGGATTTTGCCTCTGCAAGACTACATGAGCTACAAAGGCAGACATATACATGGCACATGCTTACCGTCGGAGCCTGAGAGTAGGTACAATCATGGTTATAGATAACGCAGTTCGAGCATTGATTTCCAGTGACTGGTACACCATCGCCTTGATTTTGTACATGTTGGTATGCCGGGATTCTCCAAAGCTGAGTCGCATGACTACTTACATCGAACTAAAACCGGTGATGTGTTTCAATTCCTGATAAGCCAAGGTTGTCAAATGACGCACTTTTCTTTTTCCTGCACATATCACAGGCCCTCTGAACTCTCCGTTTTCGCGGTCTTGAATCCTCTTCGTCGGAAGACATGATGGTAAGAGACAAGATACAGCAAGCTTATTTAACCATCTTTCACTGCTCGGCGCATTGAATGGCGCGGAATCGAAGTTCGACCCGTAAGAGCGATGTGTCAGCAGAAGAAGGAAATGATCTCCGCTTTGGCTGAATTATTGTGTCCAAAGAAAACTGATGTGATATTTTTGACGGAAAGAAGACATTTATGGGAAGTTTGAGTCACTTCGGCCAAAAATTAGGCACCGAGCCGCGTCATGTTTCGGCTGCGCAGTAGTTCCGACTTTCCGAACGAGACGTGTACACAGCACACAATTGCTTTGTCTAAGAAACCTACTGGAGATTCTCAATCGACCCCCTATGAGCCAGTATGTCCACTCATCGCTGCCTCTGCTCATACCTATACACATCACCTTCGTTTTGGTCTGAACGGGAAGAATCTTCCCTAGTTATAGACCTGGAGACCGACCGTAACGGAGACCTGTACATAGCGCAACTGGAATAGGTTTCCAACCTTCACATCAGCGACTCAATGTCGTTCGCGAAGATGGCACCCGCGATAACAGCCTTCAGGTTCAAGCGGCTAATCTATCCAGGCATATAGCCTGAAGCCCTCTTATTTCCGACATGGTATAACTCGGGAGCCACTTCTCCTGCAGAGCTCATCATCCCAATCATCAGATATCTAGTAGTGACACCATCACTACTAGTACTTATCCTCCTGTTCTTCCAATTGCCATTTGCGTCCCGTTTTGCCGAGTTTGTTTAGCCTCGGTTGCCTAGAATAAGGTTTGTTGGCATATCTACATACACCGCCCAGTAATTTTACCGTTGATTAAATCAACTTCGCAGGCTATATCAAAGAGCACGAGGTGATCTGAGCGTTTCAACATACATAGTTTCATGCTTGGCTTTATAAAGAACTACTATTGAGGGTGAGCCCAACTTCTCCACAACCATCACCATGTCTTTGCCCACAGACATCAAAATCATCATCGTCGGTGCAGGACCAGCCGGACTGGCGACCGCAATATCACTCGTCAAACATGGCGTTCCTACTAGGGATATTGTAGTAGTCGACTGCGTCATGGCCGGAGAGAATACATCCCGGGCCGTTGTCATTCATGCAGGTACTCTCGAGGTATGCCAAGTCAGCTGTTCATGAACATTGAAAATGACCCTCACCATAGGCTCTCGACTCCATAGGGTGCGCTGAGGAACTCGTTCGTCTGGGAAATAAAGGAAACGGTGTTCACTTCTTCGACCGACATGCTTCCCCTGTTGTGACAAACGACTTTTCGGCCCTGGCACCGTACACCAAATACCCTTTCTTTATCGGAATTTCCCAAGCAATCACAGAGGTTACATTACAGAAACAGGCCCAGGCACAAGGCATCACCATTCTGCGACCGTTTAAAGCCGTAGCCATGAAAGAGAATCCAAGCGGTCATGGTCTAGACGTTTCATTCGAGTCAGGAGAAATAGTGACTGCCCAGTATGTTATTGGGGCTGACGGTGCTAGATCAGTGGTGAGTCTCACTCTCACCTCGTTCACAACAATACCTTATCGCTGACACCATCAGATTCGCGAAATGGCCGGTATACAATTCACCAATCCACAGGGAAAACCTCCCGATGAGTCTGTCGACAGATACATTGCTCAGATGGTTATGGCAGATGTCACTTTCTCAACTCCTAAACCACCTGGAATCCGAACTGAGCTCCTCTCACTCACACCGAACGCCAATGGGCTCTTCCTCAGCATGCTCCTAGACAACGAGTCTTCCACCAAACTATACCACTCGGAACTCCCAGTGTATCGTGTTGGGTTCACGGTGCCACTTGAAAAGGGCGCACCACCGGCACAACCAGGACGCGAAGTAATCCAAGAATACATCAATCATCAAGGTCCCTTCCATATATCCTCGGATCCGTCTGTCAACCCGAACCCTGTAGAGGTCGCCACTGTACATTGGTCTTCGCGATTTAGGATACGGTCCGCTGTTGCAGAAACGTTTTTCAAAAAGATTGGCGGAGAACGCGAGGGTAGTTCTGGGGGACTCGTGTTCCTGGCTGGAGATGCGGCGCACATACATCCGCCTTCCGGTGGACAGGGTATGAACTTGGGCATACGTGACGCAATTGGCTTGGGTGCCGTCATTGCAGAACATATGAAGGGCGAGTTCACGGAAGGGATAGATGTTTTAGAGGCGTTCGCGTTGTCACGTAGGGAAGGAGCGTTGAGAGTGATCAAGCTCACGAAGGTTCTCGTCACGGCTGCGTCTGGGGTGATGAATAGTACCATCATTTCATGGGGATTGAAGCTGGCGAGTATGGTACCGGCGTTTCAAAGGACAATAGTTTGGAATTTAAGTGGTCTGGGCGACGAGATAGTGACAAAGTTAAAATCTTCATAGCGTGCTGCTGTATAAGGTAGTAATATGCTCTGAGTATGCTTTTTGTATTTGGGGTTTTAATCTATGCTTTCCTTTTTACTTTTCTATTGCTTATTGCCTGGTATACCACTCAAGAAGAGTAGGGTGGGAGTCCCCAAGCTTCAGGCACAAATTCTTCGAGGGACTTCAGTTGTTGGTCAGGCCTCTCTTCCCCAGTATATTCTACGTTCAGGAGCTGTGTATCAGGTATCCAAACAACTAGAAGAATGGATAGTTAGTAATTTGGCAGATTCAGGATCGAAAGGCAAAGGCTCGCACCTGACATTCCCGCTCGCTTCCCAGCCTTTTGTTAAACAACAAGATGTGATCAATGTGTTGGTCGAAGAATAACGGAAAACGCACCTGCATCCCTGGTAACGCGTCTTCAAATACAAGTCCCTTCGCCCGCTCGGCCAGTTGACTGGGCGTAACGTCTTCTCTTGGTCTACCCACATCTCTGCCCAGCATTTCCCGTGCCGCCGTCAGAAAAATGTCAGGTTCGGGCTTCCCTTTCATAACCCATTGCTTGTCATCGGCGCAGACGATCTTCCCATCAAATAAGTCAAACACCTCTCCCAGATGTCCCGTTTTCAGTTCATAGTTGCGCCTTCGAGATCCGGTCGCGACTGCAATTGGTATATTGTGTTTCTTGAGGTGATAGACTAGTTTCTTCACGCCCGGTAGAAGGGGTACCGTTGGCCAACGCTGGTCTTGAAGAACGTTTCTCTGTCGGAGATACTCTTCCAAGGGTAGATCAATGTCAGGGAAGAATGAAAGTAAGTGTTCGGCTGCTGGTCTTTCCGCTGGGCAGCACATTGGTTAGTTCTCGTCACGATCGATGGTAACGACGTGAACGTACGTTTGCCCATACATCCAGCCTTCATGTCCCAGGTCATTTCCTTCCCGAACGCGGCAAGAATCTCATCTGGAAGCCAAAGTCTGCATCCATGATCAACTATATGATCACAAGACGGACTGGTAACATCGGTGTAAATTTTCTCGGAATCTATCATTAAACCTGTTCTAGATAGGTCAGTATCGTTAAGGACAAATGAATTCGCCAAGAGCTCACCATCCAAGTCGAAGAGAACATATTCGACTTTTCTTGTTGCTGCCGACGACATTGCCTTGTGAGATCAGAGATGTGGAAGATGGTTGAGTCCGGGAAACGCTGGAAACGGCCGAAATGTATCCCGCTGTTGGTTCCTAGCTCGGCAAAGGCTGTTCAGATACGGGGAAATATATTTTCTCTTTCAACTCTTGACACGTACCACCACCTCCTCTACCATGGGTCTCGCAACTACCAGCATTCGACGAAGAAGATTTATCGCGCTCATGCTAGCTGCGGTTGTCTTTTTTCTCCTCTTCGTTCGAGGATCGGAGTGGGAACTTCCCGCCGCGCTCAAGGACGCTGGCGTCCCTCTTTCGAAAGGAAACTTCGCTCATTATATGAAGAAACCCACCTGGCTATCGAAGCCAAACGTCGATGAGATATACGGACTCATTCATTTGGTTACAAATGAGGACGAGGAGCACCAGCATGTGCTGAGTTCGGCACCCAAGTTGGATCCTACCGAGCCGGTTGATATGGCTCTCTATGCTCCTGGAGAAGAAAAGGATATCGATTGGGAGAAAGAGGCGGGGTTGCTGAACGAGAAGTATCCGGTTGTCGTCTTCAGCAAGGTGTGTCGTGTGCCTGACATGTGAGACCATTCACTAAAATTACTTCCTGACCAAACAGAGTTTCTGCCCGTTCGTGTTATCTCGCAAGTCGTATTTTGTGTTCTATATTCATGTCACTGCCGTTCACAGATTCTCTAAACGAGCCAAGGGACTCCTGGAATCATATGGGCTTAGGCCGCCTCCAAAGGTCATCGAAGTTGATCTACGAGGTACGTTGGTCCTTCTGGCTTCTATCTAAATGAAATGCCCAATATGGACGTCTCTTCTCAGATGACTCGACTCAAATCAAAGCTATACTCACGCGCCTCACCAAACAATCCACGTTCCCGAACGTCTTCGTTCAAGGCAAATCTTTGGGCGGTGCAGATGACTTGCAGAAACTCCACAGCGAAAAGGGTCTCCGGAGAATCTTTGAGAAGGCCGGCGTGCAGGTGACAGCTGAGGATATTTGAGCGTCTATGCCTGCTTAGAATGCGTTCGGAACGAGGCCTTCTCATCCACGTTGTGTACTTCTATCGTTTGTATCATTATGCTTACTCGCTGGTCTACTGCAGAGATTGTAACATCAAGGAACTCTACATCGCTATCTATGGAATACTCTGATCTTCTTGGAACCTGAAGAATGGATGCTACTGCAGTGGTATAACGTTGAACGTCAGGCACTGCGAAGTCATAAATTCATGTCCCACTTCCGTGCACACATACGCACCGTATTCAGGCGCCGAGCGAGCACAGGATCCGAGATAAGCCGGAGCCTGCGGAGGCTTATCAGAGGATAAGGAAAGTGCGAGGAGATGAGCGCGCACACCTGACGGGTTGACGCGCGTCTTGCCTTCGACACTCATCTCCTCGCTGCCTCCTCTACTTCTTTCGCATTTTCGTTTTCATCATCGTTCCCACTATATCACCCACCATGTCTCAACATGATTTACAAGACCTCATGGAACGCACGACCTCGATGAAGGACCCGGATCGTCAACGACGGACTCATAGCGACGAGGCAGCTATTACATTCATTAAATCTCTCTCTTTGAGAGAAAAGTTCGAGATGAATGCCAGGATACGTGAGGAGAATTCAGCCAGAAGAAGGAAGACGCTGGAACACGCCAGGGACCCGACAAAACCTGCAGGTTCACCGGTCGCCTCGTACGTGGACATCACCAGTGAAGAATGGGGTCAGATTGTTGAGTCGAAGAGTTTATTTGAGAGGTTGAAGATTTATATGTCAGATACGGTCCTGGCTAGGGTCGAGAAGTGGATAGGTTCGAAGGACAAGGGCGGAGATATGCCTCAAACCGGTTCCGAGGAGGTATATGCACCCCGGATAGTCGAAAAACCTTATCAAGTCCAGCACATTTCGACCATCACTATTCCCAAGGAGCTCAAGCGTCTCCATCTCGTCGACAAGCTTCCCCTTTCCCTACTCACCGATACCAACCTCAAGATCTTCCTTGAACGCGAGACGCAGATTCCTGTTGTCAAGAAAACCACATTGGACAATACCAAAGTTTCAGTTCTCAGTCTTGACTGGATCTGTAAGGAGTTGAAGATCCCCAAGAACGACCCAATGGACGGCATTTCCTACCAGCAGTACGTACGGGCCTCTGCCAACTACACGCGACTCCTCCAGGAGATGGACCCGGATGGTAAAACAGGGAAACAGGCTAGGTGGGCGGAGCAGCATTTCGCGTTCTTTGTAGTTCAGAAGGACGCCGAAGAACTGTATCCTTTCTGGAAGAAGAAGGAGTTCGAACTTCGTATGATTCGTTTCAGCAGGGATCCGGTTGCTTTCGACATCAACCAATACCATACCATTTTGGAAACCTGCCGTACCGCTCACATGGCCGTCGAAGGGATTCGTACCACCTTTTCTACACCTTCCAACCCCTCCTTCCATCCTTCCTCATCCCACACCTCCTCATCTCATTCTCAGGCTTCCCAACGGCGTCCCAAGGCTTCCAACGGCCGCTACACTCCTTACCAGCAGCCCTTTCAGGGTGGCAGTGCGGCGAACTCCTCGGCGCATCACTGCCTCGTATGTTCAGAACGAGGACACGGGATCCGTTCACACCCTGAAGACAAACCGTCACTTTGGGCCTCCGTCGAAGGTGGCGAGCTCATCGCTCCAAAGGGCGCCCACGCCGGAAAGACAATATGCATCAATTTCAATGTCTCAGGGCATAAACGAGGCGAAGGAAGGTGCTCACGTTGCAAGCGAGCACACATCTGTTCCTTCTGCGGATTCACCTCCCACCATGCACTCTCTTGGACATGCCGAGCTCGACCTGCCGATGCCAACTAAGCTGGACAACAGCTTCAAGTCTTCAAAAGCCGGCCTAGAGTACCATGATTTCACTCTCTCCATTCATCCTCGCACCTTCCCCTGCACCTCTCCAGCCGACAACGAAATTTATACGCGCATTCAAACCCCTTATGATCCACAAGCTTTCCAGAGACACCTCGACCACCTTAATCTTTCCTCTTCCTTTCCTCTCCTTATCAACAACCTTACCTTTGGTTTCCCTATTGGCTCAATGCCGGAGATCACCCAAACTGTCGTCATGAAGAACCACGATTCCGTCACCAAACACATTCATGCAGTTGACGAGTATGTTCAAGAAGAGTTGGCGGCTGGCCGAATTTCAGGTCCTTTCACCTTGGCAAGGGTGGAGGAGATCCTTCGTGGGCCTGTGGTCGTGTCACCCCTTATCGTGGCGGAGCATGACCGAGGTCCTGACCTTGAGCCGAAGTTGCGAGTCTGTCGCAATCTATCCAAGGATGATCTGGTACAGGTGGCCGTGAACTCTCACGTGGAGAGGGATGACTTTCCAACTCATTTTGATACAGCTCGCATGTTCGCTAAGACGGTGAGTCTCTCTTTTCTGTTTTCCTAATTTTTCAGATCATCTTGCGTTTTCTCGTTCAATCTATGGATTCATGCCTGTGGTGTTATTACACCCTCTCGTTCACGCCGTCGCGTGGGTGTCGTTACACCTTTTCTCGTTCATGCCGTCGCATGGGTGTCGTTACACCTCTTCTCCGTTACATTGCTGCGTTGGTGTCATTACACCCTTCTTCGTTTACGCTGTTGCGTTGGTGTCGTTACACCTCTTCTCTTTTACGTTGTTGCACTGGCATTGCTACACCCTTTTTCGTTTACGCTGTCGCGTTGGTGTCGTTACACCTTCTTTCGTTCACACCGTTGTGTTTATGTTGCCATGGTACTTTTGGTGGCATTGTTCCTTCATAGCGTCATCACACCTCGCATCGTAGCATGTTGCTTACTCGTCTCTCTGTTAGGTGGCCGAGGCACCCCCAGGTCTCCAAGCATGCACGGTGGACATTGAAAAATTCCACCGGACATGCCCCGTACTTCCACATCACAAGCCATGGATCGTTTTTCAAGGCCGTGATGGTGAATTTTACGTGGATCATTGTCATCCCTTTGGTCTCGCATCGGCGAGCAGCAATTCCGGCATGATCGCTAATGCAATGGTCAGCATTTGGCTAGCCAGAGACGTTGGGCCAGTCCACAAGTATGAAGATGACATCAATACCAGCCGAACCCCTATTAGCACTCGCCAGCACCCACCTATCATATCACCTTCCTCTTCTCCAGATCCTTCCCCTTCATTGACCGCGGTCTCACCTCTCAACTCCAACGTTGAGTTCGTCTATGCATACGACAAGGAGTCAATGCTTGCATTGATTGCTGACCTCTGTGTTCCGCTACATCGAACAAAAGGCGACGCCATGTTCGTCTGGGTCACCACGTTCATTGGCTTTCTCTGGAATCTTCCATTGAAGCAGGTCTCCCTGCCGGAGGAGAAGCGGCTCAAGTATCATAACAGAGTTCGAGCCTTTATTGATGCGTACTCGGACTCTCGATGCAGAGTTCAGTCAGTTGAATCAATCCATGGCACCTTAACCCACCACCTTTGTTTCCCGGGTAAACAAACAAATCAGTTGGCGCGTTCGGGCGTGATCCGACAACTGATTTGTGTTTTTGTCCGTGTAAAGTGCATCCGCGGGTATTATCCGCCAGTACCGCCAACATTTCCGCCAGAGTTCGCTGGCTTCGGTATTTTTTTCTGAGTGGGCGCTCCTCGCTCACTCTAGCGCCCCTTCAACAGCTTTTTGATGCTTGCTCAGCATCGGCTCTTGAATGACTCAGCATCATCCCCTTTGTCGTCGTCGTCGTCACCGTCATCGTCAACACTAGTTCACCCTCTGGTGTCCTTGCAAACAAAAGGAAGACTCGGAAGTCCCCATCTCTTCCTCCAGTTCAACTGTTATTTATAGGGAGGATGTTTTTGTGGATGGTCAGAAGGGATGGAGTCCAGCAGCCATTGCTCAGGATCAAGGTGCGTCTCCTCTTCCTTTCCAGTACCACATTACTGAACTATTCTTCTGTTTTTACAGACCCAGTAACTCAAAAGCTGTATAGTACTCCATTATGACAACGACAACTAATATACTATATTTTGAACATCATTTCTGATATGGTAGACGACGTCTTCCCCAAGCTTCAATAAGATCATTCAACCCAAGCATGTCATGACACACCATCTCACTGAGATTTGAGATGTAGTATACACGAAGGTCATCGGTGAACTCCTTAACACGGGAAAAAGCCTCGCTATGAGCACCATATGCATTCCAAACCATATCATGAAGACGGCCGCAACTTCTCGCAATCCGTTCAAATGTGTCATGTGTCTCCAGCAGTAGCCCCCCATAGGAGGCTCCTTCCACAGGTCTTGACTTTCTAGAGGTGACATGTTTGTGATAGATGGCGTCGAGGAATTCTTTGTGGTTCCTGGTCTTGTATTCTTCATGAAGAGCTTCGACTTTGCGCTCGATGAAGCGTAACTTCTGGATCCATACAGGCAGTTCAGGCCTAATAGGTATAGATAACTCACTGTAAGTGATCTGACGAAACACCGACTGGCTCAGCCTACGTACTTTTTCTCCTTTACCCTGTTGCTCACGTCGCCGTCTCTTTCTACATTTTCCCCGTGCCTCTTCAATCTACTCTTTTGATGAACCGTTGCTTTCTTCAGATCTCTCCTGTGTAATACCAGGTGTTAATCCAAGATGTATTCGGATTGAGCTTGGATTGAGCAGGGATGGGGCTTACACGACCTTACGCCGCTTGCTGATCTCGGCTCTATGTCTATAGTAGATGTGAACATGAGCATGTAAACGAGAGTACAAGGAAAGAACATACTTTTCATATGACTTGGCACTCTTTTGGCGGTTGGCCTCGCGAATTTCCGACTTGGTGCAGTAGAGTCTGACCCGCGGCATGGAAGTTATCTTGTACATGCGTGGTAAATCATGAACGGAATATGGATTAAAGGGTCGATTGTCTGACTTTTTCATTTTCAGTCCGTTTGACCCCAAAATTCAGTATCCGGTTTTGAATGCTATCGAGACTTCATATCTATGTTTTGGAGGTGATTCGATTACCTGAAGAAGATAGAGAACGAGATAATTTTGGGATGCTCCAAGCGCTTAAGCTTGTTAGGTTAAGCGCTAGCGTGTTAACGAGTACTCGTCTCGGACTACGATCGAACTTTTGATCCTCTGACATCTCAATGGTGTCTATTCCACAATGATTGCAGTGAGAAAAATTAATGTGTATTCACATGATAAGGTGGACAAGGTATTCCCGAGGTATTCCTATTATAACTACACATCTACTGTATATCGGCAGGTGGATACACCAAGCACCTGCGTGTGTTCTGCTGGATCACCGTAGCTCCTTTCTTCGTCACTGGCATGTCAGATGCGCCGAGCCGCAGAACAAATGAGCCGAGGTCGAGTTTGGACGAATGAACCATCATGCGGACAAGTTTTGCACGATCTGCGTATTCCCGGGGAGTCGAGTATGCGCAACGTCGTGGGCCTGTCCACTGGCATGATGAATTACACAGCATTTTTCGACAGGTGATACCTAGTTAGATGTTTGCGGGTCACGATTGGATCAGTGATCAAACTGTGAGGGAGTTTTCAGTATCCTCAATGCTTTTGGACTTGACCGTCACGCACCTTCGAAACCCAATTCCATACTGAGTGCCGAGCACTGAGCTCCCAAGGCTATGTCTTCATTCAGACCCAATGCCATTATTTCGGTTGAGACTGTCCGATCTTGAGAGAAACCCTAGAGGGGAGCATGTGTGCCTTGAAGATGCGAAACCTAATGAAAAAGAGAGTATCAGCCTTGTTGGTAAACCTAAAAACAGAAGGTGACTCGAACTAGGAGGGGAAAATACGAGGAAAATATTGAGCGGCCAGGTTGTTGACGCTGATGGTGACTGGAAGAAAAAAATTGAGCGTAATGGCGTGATGTTGGAATTTTCCGTAAAAGGAAGGCCTGACATAGCTGGCGCTTGAGCGTTGCAGAAGCGCCCACTTAGGAAAAGTTTCTGAAGCCAGTGAACTCTGGCGGAAATGTTGGCGGTACTGGCGGATAATACCCGCGGATGCACTTTTAACGGACAAAAACACAAATCAGTTGTCGGATCACGCCCGAACGCGCCAACTGATTTGTTTGTTTACCCGGGAAACAAAGGTGAACCCACTGTGCTTTCGTCTACCAAGAAGGTCGCACATACTTATCATCCATCTCCAACTTTGCGGCCACGTTTCCAGATGAGTTCTCTGCACGTAAACCACCTCGAGAAATGCTCGCGGATTTGGTTTGGTGGCGGGATCAGCTGGCAAATCCCAGCTTCTTCAGACAACTACGCCCCCAACTTGCTTTGCAGGATCTGGGCATCTTCGTGGATGCTTCCACAGATTGGGGCATTGGTATCGTCATTGGTCACATGTGGGCAGCTTATCGTTTGATCCCCAACTGGAAGTCACACCTAGCAGGGCGGGATATCTGTTGGCTGGAGACTATAGCGATCGAAATCGTTCTATACTTTCTGGTCAAACTTGGCCATGAGAACTCTCGTCTCCTCATTCACTCGGACAATCAAGGTACTATCGGTGCCTTCGCCAAATTCCGTAGCCCCAACAAATTCATCAACCTCTCCTTACGACGCATGCACGCAGCCCTTGCTTCTGCTTCTCTTGACCTCGAATTGACTTATGTCAACACCAAGGATAATGTGGCCGACCCAATTTCACGCGGAACATTGGGTGACCCATTGTTCAAGCTCCTCGAATGTTTTCCTCTGCCTGAGGAATATCGTGCATTCATCGTTTATGTTTAATACCGTTTTTGATACTGCGCCGGCTAGCAGCAGCGCGAGTTCCGAGGTTCCGCGTCCTCAAGAAACTCAAACTAGCATTTCTGGACTGTTCTTCTCGTACGTTGAAGCTTCAATGGCTCATTTCATTTGTTCTGATATTCTTCTAGCCCACTATCATTATCGTTATTTCCCGAATCAGCAGCCGAGCCAGCTGTCATACCTGATCCCAAGATCACGTCCTGCTTGTACGTTTACGTTTACATTTCGTTGGGTCTCCATCCTGATCGTCGTGTCCAGTGCATCACCAATATCATTTGACTCTGTTACTCTTGGACGTACACCACCGGAGTGTCCCACATATCACTTTGCATCCTCTCCTTTCTTTGATCCTTCAGTCAGCGACTCGGCCCCATCACAAACGGCTCTGTCGACACCATTCACAACTTCCTGTTTCAACCCCAAGCCAGCATCAAGCTTCTTCGCACCATCCCCTTCTCCCACTTCGTCATCTTCCTACTCAGACGCTCCCCTTCGTCCCAAGGTCCCAGCTGGCCAGCGCCTCTACCAATGGGATACGGTCTTTTCTCGCAGAGCCAAAGAGGCAGAATCAGAGAAGTGGCCTAAGAAGATTCTCGAGTGGGCCCAGAAGGCTAAACAGTCTAGCTTTGCCGAGAATTCTGAGACCAACTATGGGGCTGGTATCCTGCGCTTCATGGAGTTCTGTGATCAGAACGACATCGACGAGGAATTACGCATGCCAGCTGATGCTACCCTTATCGCGGCATTCGTTGGTTGTCATCTTGGGAAAAAGTCCGGTCGCACAATCAAGAATTGGCTATCTGGACTACGTGCTTGGCATATCCAGGCTGGAGCTACCTGGAACGGTGACCTAGAAATCATCAAGCTGGCTCGTGTGGCAGCTAACAAAGCTGGTGTTCACCTTCAGAGGGATCCCAGAGCACCTGTTACAAGGAGGTACTATGTTTCCCTGAAATCGGGTCTCAATACAGCTACATCCAAAGGTGCCGCAATATATGGTTGTGCTGTGGCAACTGGTTTTGGTTGCCGTCGTTCAGGGGAAACGACCGTTCCTTCCGCCAAGAAATTCAACCCGCTTTTCCACTTTACCAGATCCCACCCTCGCATACGCAAGACCACTCGTCATGGTTATATTACTTGGGCCTTGACTGTTCCTTGGACAAAATCAACTCGCGAAAAAGGTGGTACCATCATTCTTACCTCTCGTCCTGGGGATCCCGATGGTATATGTCCAGTATGGGGTGTTGACAATCATCTTGAGGTCAATAAGGACATTCCACCAGATTTCCCTTTCTTTTCGTATTTCGACGACAACGGCAAGCCTACGGTCCTGACCAAGGAGGACTTCATGGACACCTGCAGGGAGATCTGGAAGGCTGATGGACTGGACGATGTTTTCGGCCACAGTTTCCGTATTGGTGGTGCAGTCGAACTCCTTCTCGCAGGAGTTCCTCCTCATATCGTGGCCGAGACAGGTGGTTGGACTTCGTTGGCATTTTTGCTCTATTGGCGCCAGGTCAAGGATATCGTTCCCGCATTCACTGCTGATTCTTACCGAAAGCAGGACATGGACAATCTGATGGACATCATTGATCGTTACCAAAAGTCTCTCTCTATTTCTTCTGCTCAGCTAGATGCCGCTTCTGCAAACCTCCTTAGGCGTACCATTACCACATAATTCGTTTACATGTATTGTCACATTCTCAAGCTGCCTCCGCTTACTATTGTGGTCTTTTATGGACTTTACTGTATTTCTCGTTACACTGTTTATCACCTCACTTGTATGTCGTACAACATCTGTAATGCCATGTGTATCATTTTCATCATGTTCGGTGGGCTATATTAGCCAAAACAGGTGTTTTACTTTCGGCATGTAAAAACGGGGAATAGTGCGTTGGGCACTTTGACAAGGAGCTGACTTGGGGACCATATGGACCTCCCTTCATATGTTAAATCTAAATTATTCGCAAGTCGTAATACATCATTTCCGGCTAGATATAGCAGGTTGAACCAAGGGACTAATCACTTTTCAAACAATCTTTGCTGAGCCCCTGCTCTGTTGGGGAGTCTCGTATCTTCGGTAGTGCTTCCTCTCCTCGACGTTGGAGCATTTGCTCAGTCTGGGAGATCTTGAGCTTCAGCACTTACCTCCGATACTTGTTTTCCTGGGCGGGTGGCCAGCCTCCGGCACACCCGTTCTTTCTGTGTGAAGATTGGATTGACACAATCTTCACTTTCCTTTCCTGTGCTCATTCAGCAACGTCCTTATTCCGAGATAAGCCGGAGCCTGCGGAGGCTTATCAGAGGATAAGGAAAGTGCGAGGAGATGAGCGCGCACACCTGACGGGTTGACGCGCGTCTTGCCTTCGACACTCATCTCCTCGCTGCCTCCTCTACTTCTTTCGCATTTTCGTTTTCCCACCCACCCGTTCCCTATTTCCGTGGCGTTGAGGTATCACAGTTTGGTTTCCTTTTAAATCTTGAGCTTCAGCATTTGGATACCGAGACGCCCAGGCTTGGCCGGCAGTGCTGACGTCCGTTGGACGTCTGATTCATGTTTGATTCTTGTTTCGGGCCCACCCATCCCAGCCCGAGCCCTCCCGGCCAGCCTCCGGCACACCCGTTCTTTCTGTGTGAAGATTGGATTGACACAATCTTCACTTTCCTTTCCTGTGCTCATTCAGCAACGTCCTTATCGAGAGACACGTCGATCTTGACGAGCAATTGCCCGCAGCTTACGAGTCAAATTTGTTGGGCGTCATCATATACTCCTCAGAAGAGGGATCCGCGTCGCACTGATGCTCGAATCTCGTCTTACATGGGTCCCCGGGTGTCGACCGTGGTATTGTGGGTCTGTGTAGCTGTGATTCTCACATGATCCGTGCTCTTAAGGTTTGAACTCTCGCCGGGAGTTGCATGCTAAGTAACTATGTACGTGTTCGATCCTTTCGCTGATCATGGAAGTCTTTGCTAACCGACAGTGGAAGTTGGGACACTCAATCCTTAGCGTACCTTGGTAATCTAAAGCTTTCAAAAGGCAACATTCGAATACCTGGCGAATATTTTATATTCAGGATGTGTGGAGCTGCAGTACATCTTGGCAAGTGGGACATATTGTATTCTTTAATACATATAACAGGGTAGTTGAAAGTGTCATCTTAGCTGGCCATGAAACTTCTGGAAGTCTAAGCTACGCTGTGGTCTATCGTGAGGTTCGAATCAGGAATGACTGCATCGTTGACGATGCACATACTATCCTGGATATTCTACGAATTGGTGCGCCATCCCGCTGACTATGAACACTTGTGCTAGGAAATTCAAGAACATCTTGAAGACATGCCCAGATTGTCCTCCCTCACACGTCTGGTGCTTGGTTCAATTTTTGACAGGTCAAGTTTACTTGAACCTGAAGGCGGGGATAGC
The DNA here is from genome assembly GCA_037176845.1 of Paramarasmius palmivorus. NCBI lineage: Eukaryota > Fungi > Basidiomycota > Agaricomycetes > Agaricales > Marasmiaceae > Paramarasmius > Paramarasmius palmivorus. The sequence continues at coordinate 247,691 of JAYKXP010000029.1, read as the reverse complement.
CAGGTCTCGTTGAACGTTCCCTGAAGGTGTAGACGACGACCACAAACGGAACCCTTATCGCTTGAGTGGTGTTCATAATCTCGGGCCACTACACCTGTACTTAAGTGTATTGTGTCATTCCGTTAGCTAGTATCTTTTTAACGAAGTTGCATCACGCGGACTACTTACCCGACTGGATGCCTAGTATGCAGTAATGGCCATTTTAGGTGCCGGTGTAAGGTCTGCCTTGGGTACGTCTGTAGGAGTTATCGTTCATGAAGTTCTGGAGATTCGCGACCTGACTAGCCTGACTGGAGGCTGCCCAACGAAATCCAAGCGGTTACCGCCCTTCTTGCTGGGTCTTTCATGTGTTCAATGCGTCTCCGTCTCGGGAATCATGATGCTGATAAGTCGGCATAGTTAGTGCACGAGGAGATGTCTAAATGTTCAAGTTCGGAAGGCGAACTTGACGGGAGTGTGGAAAAGCTCTGGATTGTAATGGGACATGGCTTAGAAAAGCTGGAAAAGAATCAAGGGGGAATGGAGTTTTTTTTACCTGTTCAAAGCATAGAATAACGAATTTCTTGGCCTTTGTGGTGGAAGCGGTCAAGAAGCGGTAGTACGAGAAAGATGTCAATATTTGGCTATTGTTCGATCAAACACTTTGTGTGACTGCTGTCGTCACCATGGCTTCTAGACATTTCCTTCTTTCTCTCATACCCTCATATATGTCCATCCAAGCATCGTTTGCCAAGTAATGCCTTCCGAAGATGAAAATATAGGCTCGAGCTCGTCTTGGATCTCATTTATACACCCCCCTACACCGGCAGGCGCAGCAACGCCCACCGAAGATTCAAGCCATCATGGCGCGTTCGTCGGCAGCCCGGAGGATCGTCGATTTGACTCTCCAAGCACCCCACGGATATTAACTAGAACCCCCGAAATGGGCGAAAGCTCAGCGCGTAATCGCCCTTCATTGGGGCGAAGCGTGTCAACACCACACGCGCAGGATTCTCGCGGAAGGCCCTCTTTCTATCGCCTACCTTCGAGTGTTCAAAGGAGCAGATCTCGTCCTAAAGCACCTCAGCACGAGTGGTCAGTTTTCGGCCAGTTGATGGAGAACGAAGGACAGTTGAAGAGCCCGGGGTCGATGAGGAGAAGAAGATCCAACAGAGATGTTCGTAGCGGTAGTGGGGAGGCCACCCCTCGAGGCAGCGTTACGGATTCATATTTTGGCGGGAATATTCAGTCTCCCGTAGCACAACAACAAATTCAGACCAATCCATTCGGGGATGGAACAGACAGAATGGAGTCAGACACTGAAACGTCCGACTCTGATTCTGAATCCGATACAGAATCAACACATTCGACTTCGAGTTTGCCTCAGGTCCAGGAGCCCGAAACACCTAAATGGTACTCCCCTCGACGCCTTACACAAATCCCAGTCCTTTACCGAAACATTCTCAAATGCTCCATCGCGTATTTTGTCGCCTCACTCTTCACGTACTCTCCCTATCTGTCAAGTTTCATGAGCGACTTGATGCCTTATGGGACCGGGGGTGGTAAACCTTTACCAAGTGGACACATGGTCGCTACAGTGTGAGTTCTTTCTTTTAACTTGCTCTTTCAAATCATTGACATTGTTCAGGGCTGTTTACTTCAACCCGGCGAAGACAATGGGTGGAATGCTCGAGGCCGACATATTCTGCATTCTTGGCTTGCTCTACGCCGCTTTCGTTTCACTGGCGAGCATGTCAATGTTTTGGTGGATCGATGTTCAACCTGGGTGGGAATGGCTCGCTGACCTCATTGCTATCGCCTGGGTTGGGCTTAGTATGAGCTTTTTGGCTTGGATGAAGTTATGGATGGCCAATCCGCAGTTTGGTACCGGTAAGTATTGTCAATTCGTATCTGTTTGATGTTCTGAGAATCGACCCGCTCTAGCCTGTAGCATGATATCCATCATAATCTTCGTCGTGTGAGCACGGTCTTCTATTCGCTTCTTTCTCCGCTGATCAATTGAGTCAGTGTTGTCAAAGAAGGTGGCCTGCACACGCTGCTCCAAGTCACATTCATCGTCCTTTGTGGCACTGTTGTGTCAAATTTGGTGTGTTACTTCATCTGGCCAACGACTGCCACCTCCAATCTCCAGTCGAACATGACGAAGACCCTGGACTCCTTCTCTACCCTTCTCGGGATGCTTACCGACACCTTCCTACTCGAAGAAAGTCACAAGAAAAGTCAGGGGAAACTCCAACGCGCTGTCGAAGCCCATCAAAGCAGTTTCACTAGCCTGAAGAAGAACCTCAAAGAAGCTCGGACCGAGTGGCTCTTCTGGGGAAGATTTCGACAACCTTCCCCGATAGAGGACGTCATGGAGCAAGGTCAAAACGGTGATGCATCTTTGTGGGGAAGCAGAGGAATTAAAACGGAGAATAAACGGGAGAAGGCCTACGAAGACGCAATTGGATGCCTTAATCGGTTAGGTCAACATCTGAATGGACTGCGGAGTGGTACGAGGCTGCAGTATGAGTTGACGCAGGCAGGTGTGGTGGAAAAGAAGGTGAAAAATCGGAAAAGCAAGCGAGGGAATGATCAGGGTCCACTGGTTGATGTCTCGGTCCCTGAGGCGCAGGAAGAGGCCGTAGCTGAAGAGGATGAGGAGACTGCCACACTCAGAGCGGCGGCGGCGATGTTTGGGGATCTGGTTGATGATTTAGGTCCCCCGCTAAAAGCGCTTTCGGTCAGCATCCAGGATAGTCTCTTTCATTAGTGTTGACTAACACAAAGCGATTTACAGTCAACATGTATAATGTCCCTGAAACGCCTTCGAGAATCATTCGTACAATCCCAGATGCAGATTCATCATCACCACCATCATCGTCGCAAAAACACCCGTAGCGCGGCAGTCTTTGATCCCGGCGAATTCTCTGAGCTGATTGGCGACATCGACAAGGCCTTGTTGAGATTTGAGAGCACCTCGAATCATGCTCTTATTCGTTTATACCGGAAGAGTGACATCAGCAACATCTTACAGTGGCCCTCAGGTCGACTAGATGGCTCGGCATCTGCTGGGGCTTCACCCACTATACCGGCAGCAGAGCCTTCGAGGAGTATGTCCTTCAGTGCATACGCCTTTGACACGAAGGAGAACACGTTCCTGACGGGACAGGATAATGAACATGTGTTTTTGGTGTACTTGTGAGTACCTTTCCATTCGATTGATAATATGGCACTAAGCGGTTGATATAGCTTCATCTTCACTTTGCAAGAGTTTGCGTCGGAGCTCACGTCGCTCATTGATGCTATGGAAAGGATATACACGATCGAACAACAGAGGTTGACATGGAGCCGTTGGTGGGGACGTGTTTGCAACATTTGCGCAGGCTCTCTGCGCGGTATGAAAAACATGCTGAAGAAACGTGAGCCAGTTAATGGACTTAATGGCGGTGGTCCGAAGAAAAGAGCCGGTTTGGGGAGAAGGATTTGTGAGTTACCATTGTCTTGTGGTTCGTGTTCTCGCATAATGATCCTCACATAGCGCAGTATCTTGTCCCCGAGAAACGTCGGATACGACCGTGGTTCCCTAAGATCCGACCTCATGCCCCCAACACCTTGCAAACGCCGTCTAGGAAGGATATGTCCTTTACGGGGAGGCTGAAGCAGCGACTATGGTCTTTGAGCAAAAGACTTGGTCAAAGAGATGCAAAGTATGCCATCAAGACGGGCATGGCCACGGCGATTCTAGCTGCACCGGCCTTCTTTGATAGTACCAGACCTATTTTTGTGAGCTATTATGGAGATTGGGCGTTGATCTCGGTGGGTACAACCTGATTCTGATATGTATCTCGACAGCTCACTAGAATTTTTGCAGTATTTCGTTGTGATGTCCCCAACCATCGGTGCTGTAAGTAGGTTGCGCGTTACTCTCAGACACAATTTAACGAGCCCACCTAGACTAATTTCATGGGCCTGCATCGCGTTTTGGGTACTGTGTAAGTACTTAGCCGATCAATAGCCGTTCTTTTTTGGTCTGATTTGCTATTTCAGTTTCAGCGCGGCTATAGCAGCAGGCGTTTATTCGCTGTTTCCCGAAAATGCACCTGTGCTGGCTATATTCGGATTCTTTTATTCAATACCGTGTTTCTATGTCCTCGTCGGCATGCCTAGTTACGCGCCTTCGGCGCGATTCGTACTTCTCACATACAATCTTACCTGCCTCTACTGGTACGTCTACTACCATTTCCAGATTGCGAACTCGGAATGAACGCCCTACGCAGTTACAATCTTCGAGTAAAAGACCTATCGGTGGTGGACATTGCTTGGCATCGTGCTCTTGCCGTCACTGTAGGTGTGGTATGGGCTGCTTTGGTTTCAAGGTTCTGGTGGCCGACGGAAGCTAGACGTGAGCTTAGTCGGGCTCTTGGAGAGTATGTGATACATGAAATCGAGTCAGATGCCTGTGGTACTAATCTGTTTGATCAGGTTCTGTTTGAACATGGGATGGCTCTACACTCGTCTGGTGGCATCAAACTCGTTCTCACCAGAGTACAAGGACGACGGTTCAGATCACGAACACTCCGATTCATCGATATCACTCCAACAATCGAGGTTGAGCAACTCGATCCAAGAGTTCATGGCAATGTTGGCATCTTTGTTCGTTTCTAGCAATCTATTATTGATGAACCTTGTACAGGGAACTTCATCTACAGATCAAACTAATCGAGCTGCAAGGATTACTTGCGCAAACTCAGCATGAACCACGTCTCAAGGGCCCGTTTCCGATTGCGCTATATCGGGGGATATTGACCAGCCTGCAAACAATCCTGGATAGACTACATAGCATGCGTTGTGTCACGACGAGAGAAGAATGGTGCGTGGATCTTGTCTTTTTGATGTTTTGATATTCATCAGGTTTCAGGTATACTGTAAGTCTATCCGGTTTCGAATATGGGGGCGTTACTTACCTGCCTTAATTTATAGAGTGTCCGTAAGGATTTCATCGTCCCAGTGAATAACGAGAGACGTGATATGGTCGGCAATATCATCCTGTTCTTCTCGATTCTGGCATCTGCCTTTCAGCTCAAGGCACCATTACCACCATACCTACCTCCTGCCGAGGAATCCCGACAACGGCTGGTAATAGTTATTCTATGTATCCTCTAGCAGAATCGGACATTGACCTTTTTCTCTCTTAGGTTGATGCGATTCGAAGACTGGAAGTTGTCAGGAATCGGGATGTCAAAGGATCCAGGCAGCTCCTCTTCTTCGCTTATGCTCTGACGATGAAGGGAGTGACTCAAGAGCTGAAGAACCTAGGTCGTACACTACAAGATGCTTTCGGTGTCATTGGTCAAACTCCTGAAGAATTTGAAGCTCTGTTTGTTAAGGGGGAGCCCGAAAGTGATACCACAGTTTTTCGGTAGATGGTAGACAGCAGTCTAATGTAATTCCGTAGTTTCTCGTTTACACGCATGATTTGCAGGCGCTATTAGCCCCTCCAGTGCTTAAGTAAGCCTCGAACTTTTAGCCTCGACCGCGACTTGCTGGTCCGGCCTACTTAGTCTTTTACAGACTCTACACTGTCAGAGGATACGTGCGAGGGGATGTCGGAGATCAACGAGAGGACCTTGCAACGTGCGTACACCACATTCTACGTGGGTTCTCTAATAAATCCGCTCTGTAGATGTCATGAAAAGAGCAAGAGGTAGCCCGGACAAGACTGGAATTACGGTACTACCTTGTTCTATGTCTCGTCAAAAGCAAATGATGGAGCAGACAACTACAGAGACGCAATGCTCTTCAGCAATTAATTGATGCAACCCACTCACCGTCTTCTTCAGTGAAGATTTATGCAGCTGGGAACATGGCAGAACTTTTTCAGGATTTTCCGGACCTCGAAGAGGACGCCATTAATTCTATTTATGATCTATGTGAAGACCAAGACTCGAAGGTGTGTTTGGGTGGACGTTGTTGACGGAACAGGTGTTCAGGTTATGCTAGGTTCGGATAGAGGGTTATCGGACGCTCTCACTATTATCTCGAGCGGAGAATAAGTGGATAAAAAGGAATGCGGACGTACTTGTTCAGTTGCTTCAAAGCGGTGAGTAACAGTTCGATGCTGCTACTGCCACTACTGATGCAAGTGTAGATGAACCCAACGAAGTCAACGTTGTTCGCAAGGCACTGGTAGAACATTTGCAGATGGACCCTCGTGTTACTCTCGGCGTCTTTTGCGATCAAATTTTACCGCAGCAAGATCAAGTCATGGATGAAGAGGAACAAGCAATGAGAGACCGCCTACGCGGCCTTGTTCTCGATTTTGTCACCAATGAAGTCAAGAGGGATCAGTGGAGCAAACTAGCCGCACCTGGTAGTGAAGCAGAAAATGTTCTAATTTCAGGACTCATGTCGGTCAGTCTACCGCCACATGTCCGCTTCACTACTTATCAATGTACCTCTAGGCCCTTCCCAAAGCCGGAGACGCAGATACCCAAATCATCGTCAAAGACATACTACTCCACCTTCAATCGTTTAATTCCCATCCTAGTTCAGCTGCCGAGCTTTGTCAATTCGTCCTAGCAAAGGCCAAAGACTCCCGTTCGAACGACCTGTCTACCACCGAAAAGATCGCACCTCTGACGCATTCTCGCCCATATCTTGAGTTGCTGAACTCTCTTTTCCTTGAACGGAATCTTGGAAACCTTGAAGACTTGTTCAGCTTTTACCAACCCTTGATTGCAAAATCTGTGCTGCAAAGGCTAGCGCCACAGGATCAGCTTCTAATCGTATTAGCTCTGACCGAGACAGCTGTGACTGCCAAGTCGAGAGATCAGAATCAGAAGTTGGCGAAAGACATACTTGTTCGGGGCCATTTCTGCTTTGAAGTGGGTACGTTTACCCTACTGGGAATCTGCTTGCTGACTCGTTTTCTTGGCAGTGGCTATCTACTTCCGATTTGTCGCAAGAGCAGACACGTAAAGCATGCCATTCTCTACTGCAGTGCGCCTCAGACGTAAGGCAAATGTTCTCATGGACATTCCTGTCTTGATTGAATATTCCCCAGATGGTTAAAGCTGGCTGGCAAATGCCTGGCGTCGTCACCAACTCCATACAACTTCTCAGTAAGGTGATACAAACCAAACCAGGAGAGCTGAGAGAACTCCATGATTTAATTAGGGTTCGCAAAAAGTACCACTCTTATGTCGTTCTGTTTTGACCATTTTCCTTTCGAGCAGCCCTTGGTCTTACCAAAGAAGCCTGAGTCAGCATCAATCGCTTTACCGTCACCTATAGCTTCTGGTACCAATGGCATTCACCCGCTACCGCAACGGCCAGCCTCATCTTACACGTCCCAAAGGCCCAAATTAGACCCTGTTCAAGTCATCGCTGGTCCATCATCGGTTGGGCCCTCAAGTGCCCCGGAAAGTAGAAAACACCCTTTCAACGAAGAGGATTCACCTCGCGCAACGAAGAAAGCGAAGAAAGGTGGTGGAAGTACGATGGCTTCCCAAGACAGCGATGCACCGTCATTGTTGAGTCGATTGCGTACCTCTTCGGTTAGTGCCAACGGACGAACGGACAAGGTTGACCAAAAATTGCAATCTGGGGGGGCTCCGCAGCACTTACCGAGTCAAGGGATGGGAGAACTAAGTATCAAAGGAGCGGCAAGGCTGCAGAATAATTCCCCGGCGCCGCCAGATCCTGACAATCCAGCCCATGACCGTTCACGCCAAGGGTCGCTTATGAATCGGCTGGACAGGAACATTTCGTCAGAACCAGAGCGAAGTGGGCGCAGGAAGAAGAGAGGCAGTCTCCGATGAATTACACCTGTATCTAGTACGTACATAGTATTTCGTTACAGGAATGCTACCAACATGAACAGTACAAGTTAATGTATAATGAACCGTACCCCAACGGCGTGCACCGAGAGGTCGTGGGCGAACACGCACCTTTTTTAGCAACTTTTCGGGATCTACACCCTTTTACACCCCTGCCTAGGTTGTACCCCAGCACGACCCCAGCTGGCTTATCTGCAAGACTTTGTCAGATTTTATGGAAAAACCGGAACGCCTGACTGGATCACCGTAAATGTCTCAATTGAACGTAATTCGGGTTCGATCAATGTTGCTGCGGCCAATCATCTGCCTTCTATCTCAACAGCTTCAACGTCGTCAGTGCACAGCCATCGTCGCGTTTCCTTCTTTTTACTTCCATCTTCATATCACATCATTCCAGCAGTTGCAGCCGTTGGCTCAATAGATTTCAATTTCTCTTTGTGGATGTCTTGGGAAGTGGCCGATGATGCCTCGGAAGCCGGGAAATCAATTGAAAAGGTATCGTGAATTTCTTAAACTCTACGATGGATCGCTAAGGGACTCCGCAGTCAGTCATTCGAGCAGTGTATCTATCCCCTGAAGACCAAGTATATCATTTTTATAAAAGCCCTCGCGTCAAACATGCTTCAAACCGCCTTGACAACCGTTCCCCCTTCCATTCACCATGAAGCTGCTCATCTTTTCAGCTTTCTCTCTTCTTGCAACGACTACGACGGCGTCAATATACGATCCTGTGAGTTTTTATGTCTTTCACATTTCCTAGACTTACCACTTGCAGAACATCTTACTCCCTCGACAAACCGATTATGGGTCTTCCTCGAATACAACGGGTGATACATCCACTAATAGCACTAGTGTGACGACTGCCTCGAGTTGTTCAACGGTACGTCTCTGACATGCGTGCGCCGAACGATACTATTCTGAACTGAGCCGTCTACAGAACATGTGCATCAACGCTACGTTGAGCGGGTCAACCATTCAATGTCAGTTCTTCTGGACGTGATGCGAATAGCTCCAACAATTCATTCACAGATATCTTATCAAGTACGGGAAGCAGGACGCCGGGATGGATGGGAATGTAAGTCCGCTGGCAGTTCACAATATAATACCCGGTCTGACGCTGGCGCCAGCGGGTTTGGATCGCAGATGTCAGGCAGCCCAATGGTTATTCTATGGTCGAATTCGGATGGAACGATAACATTATCTCAACGTCAAGCGTCCGGACATAATATGCCGACAGTCGTCAGTAATCCTGCTCGAGTCGCAACTCTCGAGGATAGCCTCAGCTCTGTAAATTCATCTCCTATATCTACGGATCTGTTCAACTTCTGACTGCTCACGCTTCTCAGACCTCGGGTGACATTAAATACGCTTTCAGTATCCCGGTCAGTTTTCGTCATTCTGTTTTCCTTGATCGACGCCCTCTGAACATTCCCATTACACAGTCGGATGGAAGCACCAACCCAACTTTGATTTGGGCGTTCAGTTCAACCAATCCAGGGTCATCCTCGACCAGCGCAACAATCGTTCAGCATAGTGACATGGGTGTTACTTCTCTTAACCTATCAGGTGGATCCTCAGGATCCTCTGGGTCGTCGGAGAGCAGGCCGCTTACCTCCTACGAGAAGAAGTTTGTTGCACACGCAATTCTATGCACCCTGGGCTACCTTCTTTTCCTTCCCATTGGCGCATTGTTATCCCGGTACTTCCGGACATTCACATCGGTCTGGTTCAAAGCCCATTGGGCTGTACAAGTATTTGGTGAGTAGCGCTTTGACCGTAACATGTTTCACATCATGCCGATGCTTCGAATCCAGCTGGCACTGTCATTATCGCCGGAGTTGCGTTAGGCATCCAAGGGGTGTCGGATTTAGGAGGAGAACATCTCGACGATACGCACATGGTTAGCATTCACCGTCAAGTTCGTTCAGGCTGCTGATGTACATCCCCATTAATAGCGACTTGGTGTAGCACTTTTCGTTCTCTATTTTGTCCAGTGCTCCCTGGGGGCTGTCATCCATTTCTTCAAACCATCGAAATCAGCCGGACGTCCCCCACAAAATTACCTCCATGCCGTGCTGGGTTTACTTATCATCGCTCTCGCGCTGTACCAAGTCCGTACCGGTTACAGGAACGAGTGGCCGAGAGTGTCCGGTCGTGGAGCAGTGTCGAACGGTGTGAACATCATCTGGTATATTTGGGTTGCGGTAAGTGTTTAGTGTTGGACTGGAGTCCAAAATATTGATCAACACCTATAGCTTCTACCAGTCCTCTATTTTGTGGGGCTTGCTTTTCTTCCTAAACAATTGCGACAGGAAAGGCAATCTAGAGCTTCGGGCGGCAAGGTCGGAAGCAATGCCCTTTGATAAATTAGATCGGTTTCGTCTCCTGGTTTACACCATTGATTTTCGCAATACTTGTGTAATTACTTACAATATGTCTGTCGTATTTCAGGACTATATCATTCACCGCAACAAGTCACAATTCTGATTCGTGTCAGTGGCCAAGCTCAATCAATCACGTTCGGTGCGGTACTTCGGTAATCCGGAGAACGGATTCGGGTACCTGCATCGTTACTGTACCTTCAGCTGCTATTCCCACCTTCCGGGTGTTACACGTCGTTACACCCTTATCAAACTACACCAAAATGGGTTATTCGAATAAATGACTGCGGTCTCCTGGATGGTTACTATAATACTGATTCAGGGGAATGTTGAAGGCAATCCCCTTCGTTTCCTCTCTCCTCCATGACATCGTTAGCAGTACTTACTTTCAGCTTTCTATCGCTGACATTAATTGGGTCCGGCGTGGCTGGAAAGTCCCCTGTAAGTGGACCTCACGTTTCGTTCGTACAGCGTATTCACTCGATTTCAGGGAATTGATCTAATAGAAAGACAGAGTAGCACTGTAACTGGCGATTCATATTGCTCTTATGTGAGTTTGGAACGCCTCAACAGCTTTGGTCGTGCTGATTTGCTGCTAGAAACTCTGCGTGAACGCTACCCTCAGTGGTTCCACCGTTCAGTGTTGGTCTTATTCCGTTCAATAGCATACCTATCGATCCAACGAATTTGTTACAGATGAATTGACTCCCAAGGATTCAACATCCACACCTGGGTGGATGGCAATGTCAGTGTCTTCTCCAGTCTGCTTTACCCTACTTACACATACATCCTGTGCAGTGGTCTTGGACAATCAATGATTGGCACTCCGATGGTGGTTTTATGGTCCAACTCCGATGGTTCAATTACACTATCCCAGCGACAAGCCAGTGGCTACGCCGAACCCAAAGTTATTCAAAACCCTGATCGTGTCGCCGCCTTGGTCCAAGCGTCTAGTTCGGTACGTGGCCTGTGCCTGATTCTCACCACATTCGAAGGGTCGGATTTTGATACTTTCTCACCTTAGGCATCAAGCGGAAACACCAAGTTCACTTTCACCATTCCTGTGAGTGCTTGGTGACATACGTGTCGACAGCTCACTAACCACATCTGTCTACTCCTTTACGACACATCATGCTGTTCACACTGACGTGCTGACTGAAGTCTGACGGCAAGACAACTCAAAGCTTCATCTGGGCGTGGGGCGACGAAAACCCGGGCAGTAGTAATATTGATGCAACGATTCAACAGCATAGAGACAAGGGAAGGGCAAGCTTGAACCTCGCCAAAGATCCTTCTGCGACCACTCCTTCGACTGGCTCTGGCGGTAATGGAAACTCGAACACAGACTCTAGCGAACACGAGCTCCCGCTCCTTCCGTATCAAAAATTAATTGTCGCGCACGCGATATTCTGTGTTATCGGATTCTTGTTGTTGCTTCCGGCAGGGACGTTACTTGCGAGGTATCTCAGGACATTTACGGATACATGGTTCAAAGGCCACTGGATCATTCAATTCTTGTTGGGTAAGTTCCATGTTACCTTTTCGAGAACCCAGGTTGACATCCGATCTAGCGGGCCCAGCCATTGTTGTTGGTATTGCGATGGGAATCCAAGCAGTTGCGAAAGCAGGAGCGCAGCACTTGGACGATACCCACAAGGTGACCTTATACCGTTCCACCCTTCCTTTGACATCTCTAATGATTCGTTCAATGGTGTAGAAATGGGGAATAGCCATATTTGTCCTTTATCTCGTCCAATGCAGCCTTGGAGCGTTTATTCACTTTGTCAAACCCTCAAAGCCTGGGCGACCACCTCAAAACTATTTTCATGCTGTCCTTGGATTGTTCATTATTGGGTCGGCATTATATCAAGTGCGGACGGGATACGCTGATGAATGGCCGAAGACGACGGGAAGAGAAGAGATCACAGGGGCGAACACTCTCTGGATCATTTGGGTAGTGGTAAGTTGTCTGTTTCCTATCTTGCGTGATTTTCGACAAGATCTCATTTGTACCTTCTGTGTCAAGCTTCTCCCGATATTATACGCGGCTGGTCTGGCCTTCTTGCCAAAACAGTACAAGCAGGAAGGCGAAAAAAGAAATCGGGTGACAAGAGGTGACTTTGAGGACGAGGACGATATTCATATGATGCCGTCAAACACATATAAGGACTATTAAATAGGAGGTAGAGGGCGTGTACATTATCACTATCATTATAACGTTGCATTGGGTATGGTGCGTTTCCTCTTAGGCTTCCACCTCTAGTTCGGGTATCTTCCGAGCACTTCTCGGGCCGGACCTCTTGACTCAGATCGATATGCGCAAAGTATGTGTCTTGCTCACCAACCACGATGACTATCACACTTCTCGACGGAGGCTTTGTGAGTCTATTCTGTTAGCAAGCTCGATTCAACTCAATTGTGGCCAGGGGACAACATTAGAACAAGTCTTTCATCTCAACGTCTCCCATCAACCCTTATGGTCCACCAAAGCTATACTAGACAGCCCCGCTGTTATCATCCAAGCCCATTTGGCATTCTTACGAGCGGGAACACGAATGTTGTCGACAGCAACGTAAGTTTTCAATTAAACTGGTTATATGTATAGCAAGTATTCAAGTCTCGGCATGTCATTGTGTAGATATCAATGTTCGTATATGGAGTTTGAGAGGGCGGGTATAAACGACCGTAATGCGGCGAAGGAGATCATGAGAAGATCAGTTGAGCTGGCGTGTGAAGCAAGGAAGATATTCATCAATGAAGGGGAGAATCAGGTTGCAGAACAAGATGTCGGTATCGCCTTCGTAATGGGACCCTTTGGTGCCAGCCTGGATCCACCACAGGAGTGGGACGCGGTGTATCCACCGCCGTATGGGCCGACGAAGTACGTTCCAGGTGCTGCTCAGCATCGAAATGCGTTTACGGACGATGAACTGGAGCTTGAGGAAAGTTCTGTCGAGGCTTTGGCCGAGTTCCATCGAGGAAGGTTGGAGATGCTCTTGGAGGATGATGCTGGCCGTGAGGTGTGGAAAAAAGTCGATTGTTTCGCGTTCGAGACTATTCCTTTGGTGCGAGAGGTGACTGCCATCCGACGTGCTGTACGGGATGCCTTTGAGGATAGGAAGGAGTTGGAAAAGCCGTGGTGGATAAGTTCAATATTCCCCGACGGAAAAGTGCCAGAAATGAGATTGACAGGGACTGGGAACGGCGAGGCAAGACTGACGGTGAGGGATCTGGTGCTTGCAGAGTTGACTGGAGACCTTCCTCGACCGAGAGGAATCGGCATCAACTGTACATCCCTTGAATTTATTCCGGGCCTTCTGAGAGAGTTCGAAAGGGAAGTTTGTCGATTGAGAGAAGATGATTCGTTGAAAAGTCGGTTGTGGTTGGTACTTTATCCGAATGCCGGAGATACCTACGATGTGGTCGCCGAGAAATGGGTGGATGATGTAGACGATCACGTCAAAGAGCAAAGACGGTCTTCTTGGGCCGCAGGATTGAGAGATGCAGTCCAAAGTATTCGTGATTCTGGCGTTTGGGAAAGGATCCTTGTAGGAGGGTGCTGTAGAACAAATCCTGACCATCTCAGAAAGCTCGGAGATGCCTTGGTTGCCGAAGACTCATAGCAAACGATATGGTCAAGAATCTATAGAACCCAAAAGTCAGAATAAAGCTTGGCCTGACCTGGCAAGCTTTTATGGAGAAAAGTTAAAACACTTGCCTGGAGCCGAACAGTCCCATATGTAAATCACTTTTTCAAGAAGAGAATAGAGAGGAGCAACACTAGCATTGCAATGGTATTGAGTAGAGCGCACCTCTTGAGCCATTAGTTGACGCCTGTTGACGCTATGTAAAGCGCCCAGCTGCAGACTAGCGCGGGAAAATGCAGACCCCAGGGTCTAGACCCGAACTATTACTGCCATTCCTTCTGGACCACACAGACCCAGCTAGAGCCAAGAGGCCTGTCCGACTAAAGCATGGCAACGAGCTGCAAAAGTTATGAGTTGCACAGGTCTGTAGCGTGCCTCGTCGGAAATTTACGCTTGATGATACATCGCTTACTTCAATGGCCAGGTCATTCTGGATACTTGTGCATTATTTCATGTTCCTGGCCATTCACCTCCCGGGATACTCTCGGAACGCTCTCGATGTGTGGACAAGACTCGGCAAGACTCGGCCTTGCAAGCTTGAGGGCGGGTTGGAGCTTCACGGAGCATGGAACCCGAAAATATAAAACAAACATCTTGCTCATCGAGAGGCCATCAGAATTTCAACCAAGACTAGCCCAACCCGAATAATGTGGTCTGTACGACTCCTGTCGACAGTCCTCTCACTTCACTACGCCGTCCTTGGGACGTGCAATCCACTCCTTATCCACCCTACCAAACGTTTCGCATATTCAAATGCCGGCGACCAACTCTCGGACTCTTACGACTTCGTGATCATTGGCGGTGGACAAGCAGGTTTAACCCTCGCCTCCCGGCTCTCAGAAGACCAGAATACAACAGTCCTTGTAATCGAGGCTGGTGACACGGGAGAAGCTGTACAGAATCAAATCAGTATGTCTTTTTTTTCTGTACTTCTCTGGCCTTTCATCTCAATGGACTATTCTAGATACACCTTCGTCGACATACTTCAACTCCTTGACCAAATCCGAATATGACTGGGCCTATATAACTAGCGCTCAGCAAAACCTTGGTGGCCGGAGTGTCTCTTGGCCGCGAGGCAAAGTTCTCGGTGGATCTTCCGCTATTAACGGAATGTACCTCGTACGACCTTCGCAGATCGAGGTGGATGCTTGGTCTGCTATGATGGGAGATGCAGAAGGCGCGAGTGCATGGTCCTGGTCAGAATTTGACAGCGCCATGAAGAAATCCGAGACGTTTACTCCTCCAAACGACGACGTTAAGACTCTTGCGAAGATCGAATACAATGCAGATAGCTTTGGCTCGAACGGACCTATCCATGCTTCATATCCGGGATTGTGAGTGCTCCCTTTTTATTAACCTCATTTTTGACTCGTGACTTACGGTATTTTTATACAGCACGTTTGATACTATTGGCGACTGGAACACTGCGCTAGTCAATGCAGGCATCCCAATGAACTCTGACCCAGCATCAGGCAAGAACTGGGGCGGTTTCGTTGCAAATTCATTCATTAATCCCACCAACTGGACACGTTCATATGCTAGATCCGCTTACATCGACCCTCTACCTCCTCGCCCAAACCTCTCGATTCTCGTCAAATCAATAGTCACCAAAATTCACTTTGCTTCTTCCGATGACCTCACAGCGACCGCCGTGGAATTTGCCGAAACCCGTGACGGAGAAAGGCATACTGTCGGTGTCAAGAAAGAGGTGATACTTGCAGGCGGTGCTGTTGGCAGTCCGCAGATCCTGATGGTTAGTGGCGTTGGTCCGAGGGACGTTTTGGAAGCTGCTGGTGTCCAGGTCGTGCATGAACTACCAGGTGTAGGAGAGCATTTGCAGGACCATTTGAGCACGACTGTTATTTTTAGCACGAACAAGGACACCGCGCGTTCTCTATATGCATCTGGTGCCGTGGTGGGTAAAAAAATCAGTCTTCTGTTCTACTTGACTTACGAATTATTGTTGCCTAGAACACGCCACAATTCCTCTCCTACGTCAACTCGGCCATCGCCTATGTCAATAGCTCCTACCTCTTCGGAAGTGACGAGAACGCTGCGACTCTCAAATCCGGTGCAGAACAGGCATACTCCGACTCGCTCATACCTAGTAACAATGCCGAGGTAATTGCGGGAGGCAAAGCCATCTACAACGTCATGACACAGAAGATTTTCGACTCTGAAGTTGGTCAGATTGAACTCTTGATCAACATGATGTTCCAGGACTCAATTTCAATCGGAGTCGGGTTGCAACATCCATTGAGGTAGGTTGTCTCTGCTATCTCTCAAGTTCATTGCTCTAACGATATTGTTTTTACCAGTCAAGGTCGTCTATATATCAACTCGTCCTCGGCATTTGACTATCCGGTCATCGATCCAAACTACCTCTCGAACCCAATCGGTAGGGACACCCCTTCACCTGTGTTAGAATCTGTTCTTACCGCTTCTTAGATAAAACCATTCTCCGACAGGGCATCAAAACTGCACGTTTGCTCAGCACTATTTCGCCTTTGAGCAATGCTCTACAAGGGGAAACATCCCCCGGGTCGAATGTCGTCACCGATGAAGACATTGAGAACTGGCTCGCCCAGCAAGTAGGAACAGAATACCACCCTAGTTCCAGTTGCGCCATGTTACCAAAGGAACAGGGTGGAGTTGTCGACGCAAAACTAAAAGTCTACGGATTGAGTAAGTGGTTTTGTCTGTGATTTCATTGAACATGACTAACACCAATTAGACAACGTCCGTGTTGCGGATGCCTCGGTGTTCCCCTTCGGTTTTGCTGCCCATGTACGTAGATATGATCTTTTTCTATATAGTCATATCTAACTCCATCATTGCAGCTCGGTGGCCCCACGTACGGCCTTGCAGAACAAGCGGCAAACATCATTCGTGCACAGTACAATGGTGGTACTGCGCCAGGTAGCTCGAACTCTGGTGGTTCTGGCTCCTCCAACTCGGGAAATCAGAACAATTCGAACAGTGCTTTCAAGTTGACGTGGTCGTGGTTGACTATCGCGATATCACTTTTCCTCGGGGCAACGATGATGTAGAGCTTCTCTTCCCTGCCAGGCTTAAGTAGCTGTATCCATTCCTTCCTTCTTTCAGTATCATTATTCTCACGAACTTGCATGACGGACGACTTATTCTCGAACCTTGGACTTGCTTCTCCCCTCTCGATAGCCCCTCGCTCTTTATCGGACATAGGAATGGATCAGAATACCGTACTGTACATATACCACTTTTGTCTTAGTAAACCATCCGTTACTTTAAGTATACAACATGTAAGTACTATCCCTCGGAAGGAACGATTTTGTCGAATAATTTCCTTTACCATACGCGACGCATCGTGTCTACTGCTTTGACCTCAGCTATGCTCGTATCAGAAAACTCCCGTGATTCCTTGCACGGTGCTTGATTTTCTCGACAATGCACATTATTCTTTCAAACCGTACACCAAGACTTCTCGATTTTCCTGTTCGCACTGTTTATTCCACAGTACTAGTGTAACTTTGCCGTGTCTGACAGTACAATTACTATTTAGACCTACGAACTTGCTCCTCTACTTCCTTTCGGAAAGAATCCAAGAAGTCCTGCTTTGTCTTTTGAGGCTCCCAGCCCAACCTTTTGCCACGGTTACTAACACATCTCGAATTTGATGACATGATATTGGCGACATATGGTCCCTGTGCAAAAGCGTCAGAAATGGTGGGTATTGGAAGCATAAGATGTCACCAACTCCGAAGAGCCGTTCCACTTCTTCTTCGCTGAGCGCTGTCGGTTCAGGGCTCTTGCCTTTCCCTTGCTCGTAGAGGACTTCGGCTAAAATCTTGTACGTTTCGATCAACTGGCACTCATCACTGCTTGCAAAGTAGTATCCCTCGCGTCCATTAGGTGTATGTTCAGGATCTTTGAGAACAGCATCGAAAACACGGGAGTAGAAGTCGACAACTAAGAATAAAATGAGTGGATATGCAAAGAAAGCTTACAAAAACCGAGACCTACGTTCGTTGATTTCGATGTTACCCCAAATGTTCTTGCCCTCGCCTATCTTGAAACCATTGCCACGTTGAAGGGCAACAGGAACGAAGACATTGGCGAGCAAAATGCTGTGCTTGGAAATTCCAGCGTCTACCAATGAGTTTCGTGCTGTTCCGTAGACAGTAGAAGGTACGATGATGTACGTGAAAACGTAACCTAGAGAAATACGTCAGTCCTTTTCCGCCGTATTCTGAAGAATTCACTCGCCTTCTTGACCAGCAGCGGTGATTCGTGTGTCAACATGACGATGAGGATTAGTCGTAGGTATGCTCTCTATCTGTGCCACGTTCTCGTCATCGTAAATGATATGCGACGGATGGCTTCCGTCAGTGTTGTCGATTATGTTGGCTACCAATAGAGTGAGTGGGTCCCGGTGGGGATTTTGGAGTAATTGATGATACAGACCTGTTCCAGACTGCATAAAAGAAGTCAGTTCTCGGTTGCATACTCTTCAAGAAACACATTATACTCACAGTATGTATGAAGACGGGTCGTTTACCGGTCTCTTTGTACCGTTTTTTCAAACCGGCCAAGGTCGCTTCAGCGGCATCAAGGTCGTCACAGTCCGCCTGACAAATATGAACTCCACGATGCAAGGGACTATAAAATTCTTACCAAGCCAATGACAATATCAGCCTCTGACGCAGCTTTCGACATCAATTCCCGGTCTGAAGCGGAGCCCACAATGGGTGTTACCCCAAATGCTTTGATCTTTTCTGCCGTTTCAGGAGAGCGTATCACAGCTCGAAAGTCGAAAGAATCGCGGTCTGGTCGTTGCAAAAGGTGACTCAAGACGCTACCGCCAATGTAGCCTAGCAGAAGTACAGTGAGGTGTCGTTGTGTATCGAGTTGAACACGTCGCACGTACCGGTTGCACCTGTGATAAGGATGGTCTTCTTAGTTGCCATAATAAGTGTTTGATCTCTTGTCGAATACAGATTTAGTTGGCCCGAACCCTGGCCTGCTTTATACCACCAGCCTCTGGTATTGGTAATCCCATTTCAGTCGGGAAATTATGAAGCTCAGGTCCTGGTTGTGAAGTCATCAATCAGCATCGAGCAATGATAATATGGAATCGAAATCATATCCTTACCTCGATTTCAGCTCAGCTGTAGCCTGTATCGAAGGATAACTTCATTCCTGCCGCCGAAGCAAGACCTGCTATTGATCCCTCAACTTGCGCATGAAATACAACCGAAGCACAATCGACTTTCTGATATCGAAAGAAAGACAAGGATAAAGGGATATTGGTGGGTTTCCAGGTGGAGGTGGTCGTAGGAAAAGAGTAGATTTGGCGCCGCGAGACCTTTCTCTCTCGACCGCCATCATCTCAAGCATGTGCACTCATTCTTCTGATTCTATCTTTCGTCTCATTACCTGAAAGGATCATTATGGCCTCAAACTCCTGAACCAGGGCTAGCACTCTAATCGGGTAGTCAAACAGTCCTTCGCGAGCCACTCACCTTCATGTTAACTCTATCGCAGAAGCTTCCTGAAAATATTCATTGGATCGGTCTGTCTTCGAAAGGGAGCAAGATAGCAGGAGTTAGCCTGTATGAGAGCCGGGCGAAATTTGACGTCGGGTCGAGTTTGGTGTAGGGACTCAATTAAGTGCGGATTGCTGAATTGCCCTGGTCAATGGTGGATGACTCTTCGAGGTATGTACTTCTTTTCCTAGTTGTTATTGGCCTAATTGACGGTATCTAAAAGAGTTGAAATACGAGGCAAAACTACAATTCACGATGTCAACCTCTATCCCGACACTGTCGCTTTTTCTCAATACCATGTGGCATGAACGGCCAGAACATCAAGTCTAGCGATCTTACTTAACGATACACTCACTCAGCTTGAAGATAGGCCATTCGGACGATGACTGCTACCGAGCTCAGGAAGAAGATTCTCCAGAGAAGTACAAGCTTGATTAAATTGCCTTGGTTGGGGTGCTACCTGAAGAGACTACTATTATTCACTCTCTCTCTACTTGTAATCAGTCGAACTGATCCTCCACCAGCTCCGTCAACGGCAATTCGAGCGATATGGCAAGCTGGATACGACACGCGCGTCACAAGGCCAAGGCGGGCAGAACCAGTTATATGGTATACAAAGCATCGTTCCCAATCCAAGCAGAGAAGTCGGTACAAATACACTTCGAGAAATTTTGTATACAATGCATTCGGGTGTTGCACCAGCGAGTATCTGAAAACTATGCATCAGCTATGAAATGTATAGCTGTCGGTCATACCTTTACTATTGCACCCTTCGTCGTATGTTTGAGCATACCTGGATGAACGAAGATATCAGTCGCAATTCCAAGAGAAAGGACGTACACTTACGAGATCCGCTGGAGAATCCCTGTCGGAAGAAACTGGTGATTAATACAAGAAAATAACTTGATCGCAAAGACCAACCATGCAAGCAGCACTGCGAACGACATCGATACGACTCATGCGAGAGCGAAGCCCTAGGAGTAATTTTATACGTGTCAGCGTTGAGCACCAACCAGACAAAGTGTAAAGTGTCATTGATAGGCTAAACCAAACCATTCATTGGTTTCAAAAGCGCGCGCTGTCGTTCTTGAGCATAGCTTGGAGTAGCGAGGGAGGTGTAACCCTTCTTGCGCGCTTGATGGCCTTCACGTCGTCGGAGCCACCTTGTGGTTTTATGTTTTCCTTGTTGCGTCGAGTCCTAGGTGGAGTGGCGGTGGTTGCAGACCAGAGCTTGGGAATATGGGTCTTTTTCACGGGCGTCGCAGGTGATACATTCGAGTTGCCGATCCATTTGAGAGGTGCTGAGGTAGTGGTGGTTATTGAAGCAGTCTTCTCCTTGATGGGTGTAGCCGGAGAGACAATCGAGCTGCCGACCCACGAAATAGGGGTAGTCGATAGCGAGACCGTCGAGGACATCGCTTGTGAAGGTTCCTGCTCGTAGAAGAAAAGATCACGGTGAGCAGCAACAACATCTCCAACATCTTCATCGACCTCATCTTCGTCAACATCCCCGGCTTCGACTTTCTCCGCTGACCCCTTTTTCACAAAGTCAACAGATACAGGAGGAAGCTTACTGTCGATGATGGCCAATACGTCGACCTCGCGTCCAACGAGTGCAGGGCGCAGGACCGAGCGAAATGCATCCGCGGCGTTGAGGTAAGGGAGCTTTTTGACGACGGCGGCCACCTCCTCAAGCTCGGTGAGCTGTGAGACATAATCAAAATCAATTTTGAGACAGGAGAAGTAAGAAGCAGACGTAAGTACCAGGAAATCATCGACAGAGGCGGTAGAAGTAGCATAGATCATAGCAGATTGCATATTGGTAGAGTTCACGTCTGGCAAGCAGAGATGATGGGGGTTCACAAAAAAGATTGCGAATAGGGTCTAAAATGGAGAGGCAAGGATTTTATAGCCACCCAGCACTGAAATGAAAACTCCCACGCATTGACCAGAGGAGAGAAAGCTGCGAATTCTAGCTTTCTATCGCTTCAAGACATCAAGACCATGTCTAGGGACATAGCAGACCAACTGGAGGTTTGCATTATATCCGAGAGGGAATCAGTTACCCCAAGCAAGCCGGCCACCATTTGGTACGCGTATGACGCGACGACTCGAACGAGTATACTAGTATCTAAGCAGCTAGCGTTGAGTATTGTAGTCCTGTAATAGACGGATCTAGCATACGCACCTCAAATCTAGTTGCCTCAAGTTTTTGTATTCACCTGTCCAAACCTCGAAGTTCACACATGGCCTCCAATCCACTGGAAGAAGCGTGTAATTTGTACTGCCGAGTCAAAGAATATGTATTCTTGTGCTCAAGAAAGATGAGTGGACGATCCAGTTGATTACTATTGGTTCCGGGCCTGAACCCGACGTTATTGCAGGGCAAAGTCGTAGACTGGAACGTGATTGTAAAAATACAGTGCATTTCCGGATTTCAGTAGGTTCAACAAGGAAAACTAGATATGAACAAAATAAACATACAAGCCAGATCACAGGCCTACTACTTGAGTCTTCACAGGCATCGACACCTCCCATTGCAACGTCAAATTGACCTTCTCCCCTGCTGGAATATCGCACAGCCAATCGATCTTCCCATTCTTCCCAAGAGCATCCACATCCACCGATGAGTCATCTGCGCCATCCCATTGAGCAACGACGCCTTCAGATACCTTGACGTTGGGACCGGCACTGGAAGCGACAACTTCTTGAATCGAAGCGAGGGCACCACCGCTACGTTCAGCTGATTTCAGAGTAGAGCCTCCAGACGAGGACAGGATACTGAGACGTTTGCTACTGGTGCCCTCATTGCTCTCCGTCGTAGTTGCGGCTTCCGAAGAGCCGGCAACGGGCTGAGGCTTGCTGACACTGGTGGGGACCTTCAGTGGGGGATTGACGAGTTTGACCGTAATTTGTGAATCCTCCGAGACCGGGATACGATCGACGACCTTAAGCAAGGGAACACGGCTGACTTTTGTATTGTGGACTGTGAGCCGTTGCACGTAGACGTAACTCGTTGATTTCTGGTAAAAGCCAGAGGTGGTGGACTTCTTTGAGAGCGGATGGTAAGTGATCCGGACTGATGGATCCAAGCTATCCGAGGGAATGAGTGGGTGAGCGCTTGAGCACTAAGGAGCGAACGTACCCAAGTGGACAGTCGAACTTTTCAAGGGGACTAACTGCCGGTATATCTGACTTGGATATAAAGCTCCCGTCGACATACACGCTTGCTCTTCCTGGCAGTAGCGTATACTCTGATTCGTTGTGAACTTTGGCCTGATAAAGTATGTTAGTGTACGTGACTTGCGCCGAGAGGCTTCTTGACAAACCTTTAGATGAACTCTTGTATCGATGTTCGGTATCGAGAACCACGTCATAAGCGCATTGAGCTCCAATTCCACGATCGTGAAGCTTCGTTCGCCCCCATCAGAAGGTATGGTGACCAAGCCCGGGACTCGGAAAGTAGCACTCATACTACCCTTGGATTCAACTCTGGATGTCGCATAATCCATTGCAGGGCCCCCGAATGACTCTTCAGCAGAATCAGCAGAAGCAGAAAAGAAAGCTGATCTCCCTAACTTCCGTGCGCGTGGCATAGCAGCAACAGCTGCCATAGGTGCGGGTGCTGGAGGCGGTGGAGGCGGGGCTGGCTTGTACACTGAGACATTCCACTGGTGAAGAGTTGGTAGGCTGAGGCCGTACGTGGGATTTGCTGTTTCGAGAGTCAATGGCACGTTCTCCCAGAGCTAAACAGCCGTAAGTTTATGATAATGAGGATTAGGAGCGACGACTCAACGTACCTCGGTTGTAGCCTGGGATACTATTGCCTTGTAAATCAACTTGACTGGTTTTTCACTTCCATCTGTGTCGACACGGATGTCGTATCCCGCTTTCCAGGTGGCTCCAGTGACAGCTACAACAAGAGTTGGCATCCACAGTGGCTTAGAGATAGGCTCTAATACTAACCATAAAGGAGAATCAACTCCACATCCGAGTCCTCTTCTGCAACGACACCAATGGACGCATGCCGCCCTCGTTCATAAGGCGCCTTGGGAGCGACCTTTTTGCGTTCCACTTGAATTTCCTTCTCGACGTCCTTCAACTGCTGCTGCAAACCAAGTAACTTCTCATCGAGCTCGCCTGCAGAGGTATCGTAGTCCTTCATAACAGACACTAGGTCTCCAGACTTGGTATGCTGTGCGCTGACGGTACCCAAAAAGGTTTCCAAAGATGCAATAGACTTCTTGCATCTCTCTAGTGCCTTCTCGATACGCGTCTTCTTGGATTCCAACTCATCCAGTGTAGTGGTTGAGCCCGATTCGGATTCTGGAGGGTTGACCGAGAGATTCACATCCTGGATTGTCGCCTTTCCTCGTCCTTCGACTCTATAGAATGGTCAGTGACTGGAAAATTCAAAAGATCAACTGTGAGACACACCTGAGCGACTCTGTATCCATATCCCAAGGTAACCAGTTGATTTTGACATGGTTCTGACCCTTCTTCACCTTCAACTTGTACAACCGAGTAATTTCAGCTCGATTGCGGTAGAGACTGACGCCTAGAATCTTGCTATCCGAGGGTGGAAGAGAAACGGTGTTGATTTCGCTTTCAGACATGGTGTTGGTCGTGGAAGATAGAGAAAAGGAGCTCCAAGCTGCGCTTTATATGTCAAATGATTGATTCAAATGATTCGTAGCAACAGCAATGGCCGGCACCGACAAGGCCTAGGGCTATGTCTTGGACTGGAGCATACTGTCGCTGTCAAGAGTGCTTAGCGGTAACCAGGAACGTAGAAGTGTCTGATGAGCACTATATGATGGTGGTAACAAAGAAAGAGACGCGGCTCTGCTCGTTTACACTATTACTTCGCTACACAATATGTGCTGTAGGCGATTCACCGCCGCATAGACTAATAAATATGTTCTGAACTACGATCCGTCCTTCCAGAAGCCCTCCCATCCCACAGCAAAGCGTCGCTTTGAATGAGCGTTCCTCGCATGTCTTGTGGTGAAGACCAGTGCACTATTAACCCCCGATCCCGCAGTCGCTGTAACCTGAGAGGGACCTCCTCGTCTGTGAGAAAATGAACGAAAGATACTGTCATCTTTCCTAGTCTCCGACATGGCCCATCATATGACGCGCACCTGGCCTCAGCAAATGCGAGTAATGACTCTGCGTCAGAAGGGGTACAAAACGTAAAAGAAACGTTTTCAAGTTGTGGAAGCAGTGGGGTATCCGGAGATGGGGTGAGCCATTTGCTCACGAAGTCGGCAAAGGACTCTTGTTCGTCATCCACTTGTCGAACCACTGTACGGGACAGGTACAAGTCCGAGAGATATGGCATTGCTCGAAGAAGCTCGACCAGCCCGTCAACCGGCAGATACAGGAGTGGCTCAAAGGATTTGAGCACACAGCCTGAACGTTCGAGGAAATTGACGAAAGGGTGTACCGTTGAACCGGCAGCGTTTATGTATAGATGGGTGAGCGCTGGAGCCACTAATGCATCGAAGATGAAGGCAAGCTGAGATGGAGTTGCGTCTGCATGTGGATGTCCTATTGGCATCAATGGCATAGCGAAACTCAACTTCAGTGTGTGGAGATATGGGAGGACTATCGGTAAAGATGTGTCGTGAATGACAGCCGTGGTCAAGGTGATGTTTGCTGCACATCGGCGCAAGGACATGCACGAAAGGGAAAGCATGCGCAAAAATTCGGATGGGGTGATGGGGGTACTCGTTAAAGAAAACATCAGTTCGCGTCTTGATGGTTGTGAAAGTGACAGTTCCGTCAGATTCTGCCAACTAATGGGAAGGTTGAAGTACCCTTCATCGAGGTGGAGTACGCGGAGCGAGGGTGATTGTTTGAATAGTGTGGCCAGTGGATGTGCGGTAGTGGCGTCACGCTCCTCCCTTGGACGACTGATTTTTATTTCCGTCAAGATACCCAATCGTTCGAAAGGATGCCTTCCAAAGAGTTCGCGAATGCAGTTGGCAACCTTCAATGTTATGCTCTTCCATCTGGAAGAATAGCGAAGCAAATGTTGGGCGAAATCTACATAGAGCGCCTTTAGCTCCACAAGACACTCGGCACCTTGTAGAGCTGCACTATGCCATATGTGCCCGACCTGCGATCCCATTGAGGGTATGACTGCACAAAAGGATACTGTCAATGGCATGGTCCCAGATCGTCCCAGCCAGACCTCCAGCCCCTGCGCCTTCTTCTCCATCAAAGGACGAAGCGATGGAAGGCCTTGGGGAGATTGGGGGAAGGAGAGTGATATGTGAATTCGATTCCAAAGTTCTGGTGTGCTGATAACGACCTCCCGCCATCTCTGGCAGATACGCGTCAACAGCAATGGTGCTTCTCGTAGATTGGGGCAAGGGAGGTGATCCTCGGGCAAGCAGCGAACGAAAATTTCGCGAAGGATATCGGTATGAACTCGTCGAATGGGGGATAAAAGGGCATGGTGATTGTCGATGAAGTCCTTGAGCTCGTCGCGTTGTGCCTGTAACCGTGCTATCTCTTCGTCAAGAGCTCGCAGCTGTTTTTCCGGAGCGTCTAGAAGGCTCCGAATCTTCGCGATTTCTGGCGGAGAGGGAGCGTAGTTTGTTCCGAAACTGTTGCAGAAAGGCGACTCCAGCATCGTGGTAACAAACAAGAGCCGAATTTTAGCTCACCTCGTGCTCGAGCTCGAGCTCATGCATGATTGAATCAACCAACTTCAACGTGTGTCACGGCCGCCCCATGTCGAGCAAATATTCAGAAGAACATCGAAAGTGGGCTGAATTCAATGGTGATGGGTGGTAAAGAAAGAACTCATTATGTACATACAGAACCGAGCCGAAACAAGGGACAAGATAATAGAACAAAACACAATTTAACATGTAGTACGGTGCCCGCTGGTACAATAAACAGTGATCATAGACTAGTAAATGTGGCCGAACCTACGGCTGGCCATGTTCCCAAAATTCTTTAAACCTTCCAGTGGATCATCGCGGTAAAGCTTTCGGCGCCTGTCCTCCGGTGAAGACCAGTGTATCGACAACCCTCGATCACGAAGCCTCTGCAACCGTAAGGGGATCTCCGCATCGCAGAGGAACTCTGCGAATGTTGCTTTCATCTTTTGTAGTTTCCATGGGGGCGCGTCTCCTGTGAGCCTAGCCTCAGCAAAAGCGAGCAAAGGCTCTGCATTCGAGGGAGGGCAACAGGTAAAAAAAGCACTCTCAAGGTGTGGGACTAGGGGATCTGGTCCTTGGATAAGCCTTGTGTGCACAAAACGCGTAAAATCTACACCTAGATCTGTGCTTCCAAAAAGCCGGTATGTGGTCATAGATAGGTCTGAAAGGGAGGGCATTACAGAAAGGATGTCGGCCATCCCGTCTGTGGTCACCCGAATGCCTTGGTCAAAACTTTTCAGCGTGCATCCGGACCGTTCAATGAAGTTGACGATGGGAGACGCCTTGCAAAAAAAGTCGGATCTTGTGATGAAGGAAGAGTCGAGTTATAGATGGGAAAGTGCTGGTGCTGACAATGTATCAAATACGAGTGCGAACTGGGATGAAAGTTCCTCGACATTTGGGCGGTGAGATATAGTGAAGATTAAATGTAACTTGTGGAGATAGGGAAACGCGATCGCTAGTGGTGGATCACCAGTAACAGAGGCGGTAAGGTCGATGTGGACAGCGCATTGACGAAGGGACACGCATGATAAGGAGAGTAGGTGTAGTGCCTTGAATGCGTTGAGTCGCTCGCATGTGTTCCACTCAGAGAGGGTCACATCGGTGAGTTTCTCCCAGCGAACAGGAAGGTTAAAGTATGCTTCGTCGATATGAAGGATGCGAAGGGAGTTGGAGGATCGCGTGAAAATGTTGGCCAGAGGATGTGTGATGGTTGCGTCATCC
The DNA here is from genome assembly GCA_037176845.1 of Paramarasmius palmivorus. Taxonomy (NCBI): domain Eukaryota; kingdom Fungi; phylum Basidiomycota; class Agaricomycetes; order Agaricales; family Marasmiaceae; genus Paramarasmius; species Paramarasmius palmivorus. Next base: position 220,417 of record JAYKXP010000029.1, on the reverse strand, counting down.
GTATAGTTTCGAAGTCGACGAGTCCCAGTAAGGGATCGGATTTCCATTAGAGCGTCCAGCTGGGAAAACTGGTGACTCCCCAAGAAATCAAGGATACAGGAAGGAACTTTTAATGATAGCGAACCCCAGCGCGACGAGTACGAGAGTAAACATCGTGTAAAATCAACATATATTTCCCCGATCTCTTCTAGACCGCTTGCTTCGTAGTGGATTTGTGCACCTTGCTCGGAAGGCATGGCACCCCAAAGGGAAACTGTCAGTGGCAACGAGCCAGCCCGCCCTAGCCAAAGCTCTACCCCTTGGGCCCGCATCCGCATAAACGAACGAAAGAATGTCAAGTTCCGTGGATATTCGGGAAAGGGAAGTGCTATATGGATCCGATTCCAAAGAGCTGGAGTGGCAGTAGCGACTTCCCGCCATCTCTGGCAGATACCCGTCAACAACAATGGTGCTTCTCGCAGGTTCCGGCAGGGTAGACTATCCTCGGGAAGACAGTGAACAAAGATTTCGCGAAGAATATCGATGGGAACGCGTCGAATGGGCGATGAAAGGGCGTTATGATCATCGATGAAGGCTTTCAGCTCTTCGTGCTGAGCCTGCAACCGCGCTATCTCTGCCTCGAGGATCCATAACTGTCTTTTCGGCTCATCTAGAAGCTGGCGAATCTGATATATTTCCTGAGGGGAGGGGGCGTAATTTGTCCCAAATTTTCTGCGGAAGGGGGAGTCAAAGATCATTGTGAAGAAGCAAGATGGTTTGTTTAGCTCACCTCGAAAGACCTCGTGCTGATATGATTCTTGAGTGCTACCAAACTCGGCATAATCACCGAGTCAAGTCCATGAGGCATGCGCAAGAGTCTGAGTAGAATTCTCCTTGCTATCGGATGGTTGGAACATGGCAATGAGTCACAAAGGGCCGATTGTTTATTTGTTCAAATCGCAGGCATAAGTATATGTATTGAGTACGTACACATGGACTGGCACTCTAGTAGGCCTGTAACCGAACTCCGTACCTTGTAGAGCTGCACTATGCCATATGTGCCCGACTTGTGATCCCATTGAGGGGAAGGCTCCGAATCTTCACGATTTCTGGCGGAGAGGGAGCGCAGTTTGGTTGCGGAAAGGCGACTCTAGCATCGTGGCAAGTAACAAACTCGAACATTTTACACTGGCAAATTTGACATGATCTAGTAATACTAGCTGGGAGTGGGTTGGAGTAAACCTCCAACGAGCCGAGTTCGGTTTAAGGGGTTCTTTTATTTTAGAAATACAATTACCAACATAAGTGAGATTATAGATATCAATTAACATTCTACATAGAACACAAATGAGGCTTTATACCCACGACAAGTAGTAAAGTCTAATGTACCTTTGGATAAATCTTTATTCAATATATACTTGCTACGCTGGCTAGCAGTTGATGATAGTCCATCATGAAACCATACCTTACTATGGTCATCTAATGCACGAGCAATAAAGTGACTACCATTATAGTAGATTACTCCAGCAAGTCTATAAGATCTTAAAGACTGATTAACTGGTAATGTAATTTCAACATCAATATAAGGCATTTTTCTTTCAGGACCCCATTCCCGTATTGAAAAGACAAGTAGTGGCGGAGCATCTTCAAAAGAGTATAAAGATGTTACTTCACCCATACATTGATTACAAGCACTTAAATGGTTGGATGTACGACCAGAAGTCAGTCTACGAATCAGATGTGAAATAGATAGAAACAGTTCATTTGGTTGCTCAATTAACAGTGAGCGCTGATTTTCAATCTGTCCTGAGTTGATAACTTCACATCTTATACATCTATCAAACCGTTTTATAGTATATCTTTGGTGGCAAATTATTGTTTCAAGAATCTCTGTTACAGAGGCAAACTCTCCATATTTAAACTTAGCAGGATTTGTTTCAATGAGACAGCTTCTAAATAGATTGCGTGCTTCTGAGATAGATATATTGCCATTTAAACAAGATTGGAAATAGCTCTGAACTTGATGCAAGATTGGATTGCCAAGTGTCTCAAATTTATTGGTCCATAGATTAGAATCAGTACACCATAATGGCCAAAGGACAGCAATAGTAGCGTCATATGCACAGCTGTTGTCTAACCAAATTGGTGCTGATAGTGATTCCATATGTGATATATCACTGTGGTTAACTCGTAGACGTTTATTACTATTAGTAGTATCAGTTAGGTTTAAGTCAGAGTATGCTCGCTTCTTTAAGTCAGATGTATGAGTTGATTGTTTAGATTGTGAGGATGTACTATCTTTCTTGCTGTCCTTAGTCTTTTTATTGTGAGATACAATTTCCCATGCCAGCTCTTCAATATCTAACTCAGTAAGTGGATCTCTATTATTCCATCTAATTGTAGAATAAACAGCTGATGGTACATATGAATCACCCATGACTTTACGGAAAGAGCTGATTAAAGTATTTCGTGTATTGCCTTGAACTGTAATTGGAAGGTTGCCCTCATATCTTCTCTTGGTGATATCATCCAATAATTCAAGTTCACGGTATTCTTGTCTAAGTGCAGAGCCTTGTAAGCCTCCAGTGATTTTCCCTTGATCAAAGCTCTGAAGAATGACAGTCCCTGCTGCTGAAGAGCTACGGGAAAGTGCTGTATAATATCCATGAAAGTCATGACAATTATTCAAGTGAACAGGATTATAGCCTCTTGTTTTACCTTGTGAAGAAAAGTCAGTCATGGCAAAACAAGGTACAACATCAACTTGTGTACGAAATACTTTTATAAATTTACCCTTTCCATGTGGAAGTCTAACAATACATTGTTCAGAAGTTGGAGTAATTGGAACAACATTAAGAGGCAATCCTTCAATCTGTACATCAGATGGTGGATTTGTAAGTTTAACAAATAGTGTATCAAGTCTCTGTCTGTTAGATGGCCCTCTGCAAGTCCAACCATAAACTGTAGCTTCTTGTCCACGTGTGATATTTAGTTCAGTAGCCAGATTCTTTCGAATCATTACTGGCATACCTTTACATATACTTAGCCTAGGTGGTGTCAGAGTATCAGAGCTACATGGGTCTAATTTCCAAAGATATTCTTGCCACTCTGGTGTCATCTGTTTGAGCTGAATATACTGGGACTCTTCTCTACTTGAGCGGGGATCAGACTTAATGGTATCTTCACAATAGAAGTGATGAAGCCTTTGATTGGCCTCATGTGCAAAACGTTCAGCACCAATTGAATTGATTTCATCCTTTTGAATATTTAATGCTGTGATAATTGCAACATTTCTGAAATTCTCATCACAGACTGAAGTACCACCTTCTAATGTTGTAGTAACTAGTGAGTTGAGGAAGGCTATATCAGCAGGAGTACAGTTTTTGTACCGCATATTTTCAAGAGCTGTTCGATACTTTGAATCTGCTTCACTTTGTGTCTTCTGTCTCATATTTTGACGTAGTATAACAACAGTTGTAACAAGATGCCAGAGAGACTTGCCTATGGCTTCTTCTTGCTGACGCACTGTGCTTCGTAGCATACCAATTCGTCGACCATAAAGGGATATACTTTCACCACCAACTGGAGGAGGTAGTTGAGCAAAGTCACCAGCAAAAATCATATTTAAACCACCAAATTCAACATCTTCCTTGAGGAGACAAAGACATAGCTGTCTACTAATACGATATAACTCCCAGGCTGAGAGCATTGACACTTCATCCAAAAACACATACTGAACACCAATAAGTCTCTCTCGTACACTAGATAGATTGGTATTCTTAGAGTATTCACTTATTCCAAATGCAGAATGATATGTTGATCCTCCAAGGAGAGCAGCTGCACTTCCAGTGGGAGCAACTACAAGTAGCCGATAGCTTTCATTTCTCAGCTGGAAGAAATGCATTAGAGCTTTCAATACAGTAGACTTTCCAGTACCACCCATACCTCCAATATACATTTTCAATTGACCTGAATCAGATAGAGATGCATGATTGGCTATAATATGAAATGCTCTCTTTTGCTCATCATTGAGATTAAATAGAGCTAGAGTATTATCAATATGGTTTTGACTAACACCTGCATGAAAGGACTTGTCTAAGTATGCTTTATTTATGACTTTCACAGTATCAGTTGATCTATATAGTCTTCCCTTATTATTGCGCTGTGTGATAAACTCAGTACGTACATATTGTGGAACATTTCCAGCTCGAAGATCAGATATTTCTTTTCGTTTCTTTGTTAAACATGTCTTCCAATAATCTCGAGTGTGTTTAAGAATAGCAATTGACTCATCATCATATGCCATTCTTGACTCTGATGATATAGTCCGATTCCATCCACTATCACCTAATATTGAACGTATTTCTAGCTTCTTAGCTAAAAGCTTACGGTAGTTTAATGAATACTCAGCATTTTGAGCCGGTGTTTCAAAGTCATTAGTATCAACTTCTTTGATAGCACCAATAGCATCAGCTAATTCATCTGGAAGTTCAATGGGTATACTATCTTCATCTTCAATATCATCATACATAATATCCCAGCTACTTTGAAGCTGATTATTCTTTCTCATTTGTGCATGATAGTCATCACGAGCATCAAGACACTGGTATTTTATCATTAAGTTATCCATTAATTTCTGTTGTCTTAGAGAGAAGTTATGTTGACCGAACACATCTGACCATTTCATATTATCCTCTTTAAGGTCTTTGCCATTTCGCCAGGGTTTGAATAAAGTTAACATTACACAACAATAATACTCATGGTCTCCTTGATCTCTACGTGGAAGATTAGCTCCAAGAAAGTTAACTACCACTTTCTCTGAGTCTTTCTGCAGACGGGCTACATGTGTATCTGACAGATCATGTGAAGCCAAAAAGTGATAATGATTCTTGGGCAATGAATTAGATTCATTTCCTTTTTTCTGTCGGTTAGCAGTTTTGATAGTAACTCTATGAGCTATTCGAATCCAGTCATACAAGCATAATGCAGAAGCCTCTATAGGTCTGTCAGTATAATCAACAACAGGTGAAAGACCAACAATTCGACTGCCTCTTTTCATCAATGTAACTTTTTCACGTTTAGAATCTATAGCATCTGAGCCACAATCAGCTTGAACACGAGCCACATATTGTTGCCAGTATAGTGGAACAAAGTAGTGGTCTGTATAATGGTCAGGAAAACCAAGTAGGTATGAACATATCAATGGTGCACCAAATTCCATTTTGGTTGTCAATAAATTCACAATCTTAGTTAGGATCTTCCGAGCCTTTTCTTGTGTTGATTCTTCACCATGAACCATAGTGGTATGCTTTGAGAATACAGATAATATTGCATCAAAAACTACATGTGTCTTTAGTGATGCTTTTGTAATATAATCAGTGACATATAATACAACAGCTTTAATTGCAGTACCTGAGCCAAGATATGTAACATCAGTGTTACATCTCAGAAGATATGTTAAAGGATATGAGAATGTATTAATCCATGCTTCATCTTTTCGAAAGATAATTGCACCAGTTTCAGGATCAATTGAAGTTACTTCAGCAAGTGTTCTAGGAAATCTACCACGACACATACCCCACTTGTTATCACGACATCCTTTGTACATATGTTTCTTCTTCAATGTACCATCTCTCTTTAAATTAGGATCACATTCATGTCTATTAGTCTTGAATATTAGATCATTTACACAATTCTTAAATCTTGCAAGCCATCCCAGATATGGCTGACACATATGACATTGATAATCTAGATTACTCATTACATGAGCATCACAACCATTTGGTGGACATTCAGGAAGAGTAAGAGTTGGATCACAATAATTAGAATTCTGTTTTATAGCAAATATTTCCTTATCTACATCTTCCATTGAAGCATCTATAAATTGCCCAGCAAATACACTATCGAGATATGCAATTAACTTATGTTCAAAGTCCTTCATATTGTTAACAAGTCGTTCTCGAACTTGTTGTGGTGTAAGAGCACCTTTAAGCCATAAAAGCAGATGAAGATGTAAAGTTAGTCGGCCTTGCTGTTCAACAGTACCATAATGTGCATCATGGTCACCATATAAACCTCGATGATCTGTGTTATAACCTAAGACATGTGTAATGAAAACCTGGACTACATAGTTAAAGAAACGTGCACATGCGACAGGATTGTCACATATTAGACTTAACCGCTTATTATAGTCTTCGAGAATTGGCTTGAACTCCTCATTACTATCAGCCCAGTAGACACATAAAGGATGGCGATTGTCAGCAGGTGAAATTGTAATATACCATGTTGGTGCACCTTTCTGAGCAATAAGTGACCAAACTTCATTTCGCATATATCGTTTAGTTGTAGTTGAACCTGCAACTTTTCCTGCAACACGATCTAGGTCTGACAAAGTTTTAAAGCATGCCATCTCATCAGGTGTTTGCGGTTTAACTTTCTCACCATTAGCCATGCGATTTGCTAAGTCTGCCAGCACAGTTTGGTTGAGATTAAGAAGACGATTAGCCACAGCACTAAATGATGATTTATCAGCAAGTAGCCAGCCTGACTGAGTAGCAGATTTTACTTGTTCATGACTGAAACTCACAAATGGAAAGTTTTCGTCAAGTTGAAACCGCTTGTCATAATACATTAGCAGGTATTTCTTATGTGCTGACTCACTTAGATTATTAGTTCCAAGACCACCTAACCCATATGGAAAAAGCCAAGGAAACATACGAGGATATAATGTAGGGTTTTTCCAGATAGACTCTCCAAAATCCTTACGGCCTATGCTAAGTACCTTACCACCACTGTTGAAATATTGAGCTGCCATTCCCTTAAGCTCATCAGTTGTACGTCCCTCTATATGCTCTCCAGTTATACCATGAACAGTAAATGCACATGGACCACTTTCAGTGCCATCTTCCTCATCATTGTCATGAATCGCCTGTGACTCAGTAAACTTGTTATTATCAGCTTCTTTCCACATAACAGCACATGGAGGTGTATCTTCATCATATTGATTTAAATGCTCTTCTGATAGCTTAATATCTGTATAGTCAACATGATTAAGAATCAGCCAAGTTAAAGCTTCTTTAACAACATTTCGGCGCACTAACAAGGGTGTTCTATGAAAGTCATCTACTGTTGGCTGAACAGGACCAGTAAACAGAACTGCAAGAACTTCATCTATGTCACTCCGGGGAGGTGGTAAGATATCATATACTTTTGGAATAGGTGCTTCAAATGCCATTGCATTAGCCTTCATTTTTCTACCACCAGTTGAGATGCGTACAAAACAGGCTGTATGTCTGACTCTAGCTACAAGAAGCTTTTCAACATAAGAAAGGCCTTGAAGTATTGGTGGAACCTTGCCAAGCCAGAGTCCACTTGCAAGAGATATTTTGGGAACTTTTCCTTGGGATAAAGAACCTCGACATAGTTTACACACATATTTACAGTCTAAAGCATATACAGGGCCATCCAATTCACAAACCTTATCTCTGGATGATAAGCGCTCTTTTCTAGTAACCCCACTCACTTCAAGGACCTTCAGAAGCCTTTTAACATTGCGAATTGGTGTTAAATCTGATAATATAGTAAGCTGACCACATATAGCACATCCAGCTTCTTGAAACTGAGCAGGCTGAAACTTTGCACATGCATTACGGAGTATTGTATCAGTCAACTCAACATCTACAGGAGCTGGTGGAAAATATTCTTGTTGTACACACATATTTGGTAGTAACAATGATTGAATGTGTGCTGTCTTAGCTTCCTGATCCTTCTCAAGCTGAAGTTTTGATCTTTTACGTCTTTCACGAGTGTTTAAGCGATCTTGCTCTTTGTTCGAGGGCTGAAAGTGTATGAGTGTTGTTGTCTGTTCACAGATAACACAGTAATGGTCTGTAAAATACTTGTTGAGATCACGAGTTGACATAGTAGAGTAGTTTGATGCGCGATGTAGCTTTGCCACAGTACGGCCATCTCGTACACTCATATAGGGTATTATATGTTTAATAGGAACTGATGCTACTAAATGAGTATGATGGTCAACAGGTGCTATTTGAGTTAAAAGATCATGTTTAACAACATTGAATCGACAGGTGTCATTGTATATTGGTAGAACATTACTAGGAGTGATGTAGGGCTCAAAAACATCCCAAGGTATCAGTGCCCTCCTGCCCCCACCATAAGCATTGTTATGGCTAACTTCATACTTTGTTCGATGTAATAAACTGACAGCAGCCCTAAAGTCATGCCGAAGCATTGAATTTTGAGTTGTTTTGAGGCACACATACCGCATTAGAGTAAGCATGGTGCGGCGAAGTGCACCTGCAAGCTCTAATACACATGCAGAGATTGACAGAGAGCTGCATGCACATTCAATAAGTATGCGAAGACAACTCCAAAGTGACAGGCAAGCACGACGTAGTCGAAAAAGCCTTGCACTATACACAGCATCAAGTACAATATTACAAGTCGCCCATTCATTGATGAAATAAACTTGAGCATCAACCTGATGCAAGAAATTGAGAGACGGCATATGCAGTACCCCATGGCAAGAGCCACTTGTGTTGTTAGTTCGAGTAGAATAAACAATGTCATTGTAGCGGAGAGGAAGTGAGATGTTATTGACTTCATCTATTTGAATAGGATAAGAAGGGCCATGAAGAGCCCAAGTGCCCGCAGGGACAAACACAGAATGAGCATTAGAAAGACTGTTATGGTCGCGAACAGAGAGCATGCTTCGAGAAGCAGCATAGGGCATGCAATTGAAGTAAATGCTTGGGAGCATGTTTTCGAGGGGCATAGGATTTGAATAGTAATTTTCCCTCAGAGATAAGGTATAAGATGTAATTCCCCGAAGAGACGGGGTACTGGCAGATTGTAATTGAAGGCACCATGCAGTATATCGTGTGCAGTACTGTGGATCAGCAGTAACGATTACATGGGCTGTAGGGTGATAGAATGATCCAGGTAATTGTAATTCCTCCGAAGAGGTAGGGACAGAAGAGGTCCCGACAGAGGGGGCTGGAGCACACTCCATGCGCAAGCCAGGCAATAGTAGCGCTGTATCATTCAATTAAGACATGTACTCAATATAGAAGGCTGAAGACGCACCTAGAAAACCCAGAAAGAATCCAACACAGTACTTGAGGGTAGAATTTTGCATTGTTTGTTATGAGACTGTCGATGCAGAGGAAAGAACGACGACGACGACGACAGCAGTTGTTGTCGACGTGGCAGCCGATGGGGAGCCGAAACTGAACCAAGCACGTGTCACGCTTTCAACGAGTCACTGGCACCTGTAGAGGCCGACACACTGATAGCCAATGATCAACAAAGGCTTGTGCTCTACCTAAGCCATCGACAGTATACTCTCATTGAATTATAAAAGAACATGAAATATAGATTGAGTTTGGGAGAGTACTACAAAGGAAGGTAGGAAGGTGAAAAGTTATGACTACTAGCTAAATCCTCAGTTATTACACCTGCGACAGCGCGCTCATCGATTGCCACTACAAGATGACGCAGCCAATGTGAACGTGTTACATCAGTGACAACCTAGTTCATATACTCGTAGACATGACGCTTACCCATAGATATGAAGTGTAAAATACGTCGAGCATCAGGCATCAACACCTTGGAGTGTCCTTGAACATTTGGTGGACTGCAAGATCTTCGACACGTTTGTTGTACACGGTCAGAATGCGTACCAGACACTAGTCACGGCGGTCATACAACGTACGGTAGTCGGCACTGGATTACGGGCACTAGGTAAGGAAAGGTGCTGTGAGGTCTTCGCGAAGCATTCAAGTTCGAGGGTAAGGTGTCCAATATCAAGGGGCTACATTCAATAACACGGGTCATTAGTTAAGGTATATATATACGAAAAGAGCAAGCAACGCACCTCAACCCAGACAGAGGCCTCCGTCAAACATCCCGATGCTCGTTCAAGCCCATTCCCGATACAGGACCTCAAGAATGTGTCACTCCGGCATGTCCAAGCTTCTCCTTCCAAACCGGAGCTCATATAGAGGAACTAGTCTTCATTTTGCTTGGTGACGGGGCAAGGTTCGGGTTTAACGGGAAAGAATAACGCTGGGACCGATAACGTGTTTTCGTTTGGGCTATTTGAGGGTAACTTGGGTGTGAGGATGCTTGATAGATTCCGAACAGAGAAGCTGTATCCTGTCGAAAAGGTCAGCCAAGATACGGATATTTGAAGAGAAGAATCTGACCTGAGGAAGGAGCAAGGTGAAGCGCCGGAGAAACGGTACTTCAGCATACCAATAGCGGGGGCCTAGAAGATGTCGACCGTCGACAAAGTGCAGAAAGAAAGAGATGGAACGACGTGGTTGATGACGTGGACGGCTGCGACGAAGCGTGGGAAATTTTGTCCGATAGATACGACAGAGGATCCCACCATAAAGAACGAGCTCTCCATTTACATTCCGAACTCGTAACCCTGCTGAGTGCTCTTCCGAGTCTCATCTATCCATCTATCCATCAAGATTTTTTTGAACAATAAGACTGCAAAGTTGTTTTACATGTCGTACTATGTTACCTACTGTTATAGTACGATGTCCAAGTTTCAACTACTTCAAACTCCAAGTTCGGATGACCAAGTCAAGGTAACAAGCGACTCGGTCATTAAGTTCTTCTGCCCAAACAGCACATCAACTCAAGTTTCGTGCTAGTAGATGTGCTCCAAGTAATATGAACTTTCCCTAATAGGCTGATCGAAACCAATCAGCGGATCATCACGCACAACGATCTTTCCGCGATTATCCTTTGGTGAAGACCACTGTACTGATAACCCCCGAGTCCGAAGCCCCTCCAAGCGTGAAGGGATCTCCACATCACAAAGGAACCTCCGGAAAGTTGCTTTCATCTTTCGTAGTTTCGGAGGCTGCCCATCCTCTGAGATGAGCCTAGCCTCAGCGAATGCGAGCAAAGGCTCTACATCCGACGGTGCACAGTAAAATAAAGAAATTGTCTCAAGGAGGGGAAGGATTGGACCTGGAGTAGATAGTAGATGGGCGAACGCTGCAGCATCTGCCCCTGTGCCATGTTCCGACAGAGTGTGACAGTGGAAGTGGAACGTCGAAAGGAAGGGCATCACTGACAGAAGATTAGCCATCTCTCCCGTAGTCATCGGAAAGTCAGGCTCAAAGCTCTTGAGCGTGCATCCCGATCGTTCAACGAAACTGACGATGGCCAGTGTTTCAACGGCGTAGGTCGAGTACTTGTCGGCAAGGCGTAGATTGCTCAGTGCTGGGGCCATCAACGCACCGAGAAAAGCAAAAATCTCCCGATGGCATTGGCGATCGCCGAGAGTCAGATTAAGCGTGTGAAGATAAGGGAGCACATTCGCTGCCAATCCGCCATCGACATTGGTGGCAGCGACGTTGCGGCCACTCATCCACACGGTGACGGTGCATCGACGAAGGGATTTGCATGACAGAAGGAGTGCATGTAAAATCTTGGGTTCGATTCCAAGAAGCGTCACTTCGGTGAGATTCCTCAGACAGCAAATGGGAAGTATGAACCTTCCCTCGACATGAAGGACGCGAAGCGATTCCGAGGATTGCGTGAGGATGTTGGTCAGAGGATGGAGGTCTGAACCGTGGGGTTCTCGGTCCCCAATCATGAATCGGAAGCTCGTTAAGGCACCCAACTGCTCATTGAACTGGTGATTTTGAAGAAGTTTAACGATGCACCACGGAGCGTCCAATGAGATGCTTCCCCAACGTGACGAGCACTGGAGTAGGTGTCGAACGGAGTCAACATATATCACCTCAAGCTCTTCCAAATCGCGCCGTTCGTAGGGGAATCGCACGCCTAATACCTCGGAAGGTAAGGTTGCATAAAGAGATATTGCCAACGGCAGCGAGCCGGCTCGCCTCAACCAAAGCACTACCCCCTGGGTCCTCATTTGCATCAGCGAACGAAAGGATGGGAGGTCTCGTGAAGAGCTGGGAAAGGAATGTGATATGTGTATTCGATTCCAGAGCGCTGGGGTAGTAACGGCGACTTCCCGCCATCCCTTACAGATACCCGTCAGCAGCAACGGTGCTTCTCGTAGGTTTCTGCACGGAAGGTGCTCATCGGGTAGGCAGTGAACGAAAATTTCGCGAAGGATGTCGGTAGGAGCTCGTCGAATGGGGGATAAAAGGGCATTGTGATTATCGATGAAGGTTCTCAGCTCGTCGTGTTGAGCTTGCAACCGTGCTATCTCTGCCTCAATGGCTCGTAGCTGTTTGTTTGGCTCGTCCAGCACCTGACGAATCTCGACGATTTCTTGGGGAGACGGGCCATAGTTGGTCCCAAATCGGCTGCGGAAGGGGGAGTCAAAGATCATGGTTAGAAGCAAGATGGTTTTTAGCTCACCTCGTGCTAGCACCATTGAGTCAACGGCAGCGAAAGTCGGTACAGCTGCATATTAGTCAAGAGCAATGATATACGTAACTAAGGACATGGTGCACTTTGAAGTATGTCGCAAAGGACCGCCTGTTTATTCCATATCGCAAGCGCTGTACTTACATCTGTACATAGGTCGAGAGAACCCGAACAGGTACACATAGCCATAAGCACCTAGTAAAACATTGGGGAATACGGTACAATAGGCCACCACACGTCCGTTGAATGAACATATTCGTGAAACCCTGAATTCGAGATCGTTTGATACCCTGGTAATATCTCATCACGTCGATTCGAAGGAGAGACCCACTGAATCGACATCCCTTCCTTCCGCAAAGCTTCCAACCTTGGTTGCACTTCCTTGCTCTCGATGAAGCGATCGAAATGCGCCTGGAAGCGTTCCAATCCACAAACTGTCGAGCACCCCGATTCTGGACTCCTTGCATTGGCAAGGGCAAGTAAGGAGTCCACAGAAGAAGATGAACAGAATCCATGCATGAATACCTCGAGGTTCGGGCACAGAACGTCAATATTCGTGGAGGATGGTGTGAGGGCATGGATGATGGTGTCGCGAAGGGGTCTTGGGGTCCACGTCGAGAATCTGTATCGGGAAACGCCACTCATCTGCAGTTTTAGCTGCTTGAGTGAGGTCATTCCAGATAGAAGATGAAGCAGTGCATCATCAACCACCGGAAGATCCAGGTTCAGGCTCTGGAGTGTGCAACCAGAGCGTTCTAGGAGACCGAGAAAGGGAACTCTGGTGAACGAATCGATATGCTCTACCCCCAGACGGTGACGGGTCAGCATAACGCAGAAATGCGTAAGCTTCGGTGTGGCGATGGAATCAAAAATCTGCTGTAGATGCATAGCCAGAGTCTCGACTCCGAGTCCTGGTCTGCCCTCCGAGAGTTGAATATTAAGGGTAAGAAGATTCGGAAGGGTGACTAGTGGGATTGCATGGAATGTATTTTCGGGGTCGATTCGGGCGGATACAGTGTAGTGGCGTAAAGAAGCGCCAGACAATGAGAAGATCTCCATCGCCTGGGATAACTGAACAGTCGTCGAGAAGGATGGTTCGGAAAGCACCACTTCGGTCAAACAATTCCAGCGAACTGGTAAACGAGAAAATGCATCCTGAGAGTGAAATATGCGAAGTGATGGGGATCGTGTAATGAGGTTCGCCAGTGGTCGGCCCCTCGCTTCCAAAGCGGAATAGATCGAACAACCGGTTTTGAATCTTTCCAACCATGGCAGCTGCTCGGATAAGGATGCCAAAGGTTCCCAGACAGCATTGGGAGCGTCGAACGAAAGACTCTGCCATCGCGATGCGTGTGCCAACAAACGGCGAACAATGCTAGCATAGAGTCTCTCTAACTCTGCACCACTCTCTGCATCCATATTCCAATCGATACCCGCGCTCCAGTTGGCATTCCAACCCCAACTACCAGCTGCATCTTCTGCCGAGAAAGATAGTTGTATAGGCATCGTTCCCGACCGCTCGAGCCATATTTGTATCCCTTCTTCCCAAGAGTGCATCAATGCGCGAAATTTGTCCGTGAGGGGAGGATCATAAGGGCGTGGAAGGGAGATGTGAATTCGATTCCAGAGGTTTGGTGTGGTGATAGCGATATTGCGCCATGCTCGACACACCACTGTGAGGAGTAACGGTGCTTCGCTAGCACGACATTTCGGTAATTCCTTTTGAGGTAGACAGTGGTAAAAAATTTCGTGCAAAATGTCAGGATGAAGTCGTCGAATCGGAGAGACAAGGGTTCGATGGCCCTCTATGAACTTGTTCACGTCTTCTTCCTCCGCCTGTAATTTGGATATCTCGTCCTGAATGGCCTGCAACCTCTTCTCTCTGCTCGTTATCAGTTCCTGAATATCAAGCCGTTCTTGCGGAGATGGATCGTATGCAGTTCCAATTTGGCTGAGAAAAGGTGATGTTGGTAAGATCATCGTGGCATGAAGGAGATAGCACCCACCTGATAGTCGACTTCCATCACATATAAGCTTCTCCTTCATTTCTCTCGCAAATGCAGCTTTACAGGGAGCCTGTTTGGCATTGATGGGTCCATGGCTGGGATTGAGCGGTCACTGGAGTGTTGGACATTGCGGACCAGGATCATCGGGGACAGGAGTAGAGAGAAAAGCTGGAGAGAAAAGGCAAAAGAAAGAGTGCCCTAGCCAATGACGCGAAATGACGGCACCACGACCCCCTCACTGATGCTCAAGCGTACATAGTAAAGCTATCTGTTTATTTGGAATGTCATCCTACATCGAGTGTATACGTAGAGACATGCTGGAACATCTTGAACAGGCACTACACACAGAAACTAGTAGCTAATAATACGTCGGAGATTGCGACGAATTAGGCCACCATATGTCCGTCGAATGTACGTATTCCTGAAACTGTGCGACTGGCGGCGCCTGATACCCAGACATAACCGCATTGCGTCGCCTCGAGGGAGAGACCCATTGAATCGACATCCCTTTCTTCCGCAAGCTTTCTAAGCTTGGTTGCATCTCTTCGTTTTCAATGAAGCGATCGAAATGCACTTGCAAGCGTCTCAGCCTACGAACTGTCGAGTACTCTGATTCTAAACTCCTTGCCTTGGCAAATGCGAGCAAGGCCTCCACCGACGAAGATACGCAAGATCCATGCATAAAAACCTCGAGGTTCGGGCATAAAATGTCGGTGTTGGTAGAGGACGGGGTGAGAGCATGGATGATGGTATCGTTGAGGGTCATTGGGATCTGCCCAGAGAACCTGTATCTGGAAGCGCCACTCATCTGCAGTTTTAGCTGCTCGAGCGAGGCTGTTGCAGCTAGAAGATGGATCAGTGCATCATCAACTAGCGGAAGATCTAAAGCTAGACTCTGGAGTGTACAACCAGAGCGTTCCAGAAAATCGAGGAAAGGAACTCTGTTCAAAGGTGTATCGATGTTCCCCAAGCGACGACGCGACAGCATGGCACAAAGATGTGTAAGCTTGGGGGCGACGATGGAATCAAAGATCTGCTGCAAGGCAACAGTAAGGGTCTCGATTCCATGGTCTACCCTGTCCTCGGAGAACTGGATATTCAGAGAGAGAAGGTTGGGAAGGGTGACCAATGGAACTGCATGCCATAGGTTTTCAGGGTCAATTTGGGCGGATACGGTGTAATGGCGCAAAGAAAGTGCTCGCAGACGAGAGGACTTCCATGGCCTGGGATAAATGAACAGTGGTTGAATAAGGCGGCTCGGAAAGCACCACTTTGGTGAGGAAGTTCCAGCGAACCGGTAAATGAGAAAACGCATGCTGAAAGTGTAGCATGCGAAGTGAAGGGGATCGTTTAATGAGTAGCGCCAATGGTTGTCCCCTTGTGTCCATAGTAGAGTGAACGAGGCCATTCGTTTTAAAACTCTCCAACCAAGGTAGATCTTCCGCCAAAGATGCGAAAGTCTCCCAGACAGTGCTGGGAGCATTCAAACAAAGACTCTTCCACCGAGATGCGTGTGCCAGTAGGCAGCGCATAACATTGGCATAGAGTTGCTCTAGCTCTTCACAACTCTCTCCGTCTATGTTCCAATTCCCGCTCCAACCCCAACCACCAGCCATGCCTTCTGCTGAGAAAGACAACTCCAAAGGCATCTTTCCTGATCGCTCGAGCCAGATCACTATTCCTTCCTCCCAAGCACGCATCAATGAACGAAATTGGTCCGTTATTGGAGGATCATAAAGTCGTGGAAGGGAAATGTCGACGCGATTCCAGAGGTTTGGTGTCGTGATAACGACTTCTCGCCATCCTCGACATACCGTTGTGAGCAGTAATGGGGCTTCTCGCGCGCGGCATTTTGGGAGTTCCCTCTGAGGCAGACATTGATAAAAGATTTCGCGGAGAATGTCGGCATGAAGAAGACGGATTGGGGAAACAAAGGCTCGATGATCTTCTATGAACTTTTTTACTTCATCCTGCTCCGCCTGCAATTTCGATATTTCGTCCTGAATGACTTGTAATCTCTTCTCTCCATCCGATATCAACCGCTGGATAACGAGCCTTTCTTCTGGAGAGGTATCGAGAGTGGTTCCAATTCGGCTGAGAAACGGTGATGTTGGTAAGGTCATTACAGTATATGGTAGAGATAACGCCCACCTATACCGACCTAACTTGGAACATTGCCGACTCTCCATCACCGTGACATATCCACTCATTGCTTCTCCTTCACTTCTCTCAGAAAGACATCTCGGATACGGCAAACCTGGAAGCTGGATACCGTTGGGCGTGTCATCGAGTCGCTGGGATCGAACGGTCAGGGAAATTGCAAGTCGTCAAAATACTGGTATATGGATAAGGACAAAGAGAGCTGGCTGAGGAAAGAAAATGACAGGAAAGAGAGAGTGTGTGTCAGACGGAGCAAATCTTGTCATTGCAACGGGAATGACGGCACACGTTCAGTTCGCCCTGACCTGAGCCTCCAGGCTTCTTCATAGTCTTGAAACAAGACTTTATTATCGGACGCTGCAGGTATTCGCTGATAATAAAGTCTTGGACGCAACTCGGGGTCTCAGAGAGGCGAGGTGCGGAGTTTGATTCGGCAGCCCGGCAATAACGAGCTCGTCTCTTTCCAACCCGCGAGCGGCATCGACGTCACCTTCAACGACCTCTTCCTCGCAATTATGCATCCCTGTATTACTCTCGTCTTTTGAATACATCACATATTTATCATATCCATCGACCTGCGTGATGTCTGAAGCCGACAAAGACGAGTTTCCCATCATAGCCAACCCGAGTTCATCAACGCAGCCAGCTCGCACACCGCAACACGGAGCTCCATACCTGCGACGCCCACCCAAAATAAGAGGCACGATGCTACATCTGAGGCTTCTGCGACACCTTTGGCGTCACGGAGACCTGATCCTATAGTTGAGGCCCCAACCCAAGCATTTGAAGTACGAGGTATGTGTTCAGTCCTGTTTTCTCCTTATTATGTCTGACCTTGCTCTCAGGACATCCAAGCGAGTTTCAACGAGTTCAATATGCATACAGCTCCCCTCAGAATCCATATCCGCACCCGAAATCCCTGCCCACACCTTGACCATACACATTCTCACCCCACATTGGCTGGCCAGGACCCAGGACCCCTTTCTACGCTCCTGCCCTGCAGTCGTCGCCTGCACATGCCCAAGATACAACAACAGGGTCTCAGCGTGCATGTTAACACGACGAAATCTTGAAGTTGGAGCGAGATTTCGCGAAAGGCCTCTTCCGGGGTATCAAGTCTGATACTATTGATATTTCCTCAAGCACCTCAGAGGTCAAGCCATTTGACTGGCCTAAATCTCTATTGCGAACTTTGTCAGTGGCGTCGGTATACTCGAGAACATCCCGTTGCTCTTCTCAAGCTCCTCTACTATCATCGAAAGCAAGACTAAGCCAGACAGTCGCGTTGTGCTTGAGCAGCAATTAAAGGGATCATCATGACGAGGGTTTCCCCTTGTCCTTTGACACTCATGAGAAAGACATCCCTTCCATCAACTAGATCCTTCGCGTGCTTCGATTGGAATGGTCGCAGTGAGGGTACGTTGGCTCTTTCTCGGAGTAACGCGTCGAGCCACGGTTCGGAGTTGATTCGTTGTCTTGCGCGATAATTGGTGTCAAAGTGGGTGGATTGGTCGGAAAGAGCGTGTGGATTAGACATAGATATAAATATTGACAGTGATTAGAGATATACAGAGTCAATATTAGAGGTGGGGATCCATTAAAAGAAGGTGTCAAGTGGTAGAGAGGGAATTGACAAGGAGCCCAGGTGACTTTGCCGGAGTGCCGCTGACTAAAATTCGAACTCCGAGCCTCGCCTCTCTGAGGTCGCGACATGCGTCCTAGCCTAGCTTCTTCACACCCTTTGCTTCGACATGCTCTGGTTCACGCAGTTCCCCCCACGGTGCCTAGGGGAAGGCCTCAAAACCACCTGCTATAAGGTAATTTGGTATGACGAAGTACTCAGACGGCCCGAATGTCCACAGTCTAGCGGACATTCTTTTCCAAAAATTGGAATTCTTGGAAATTTCGGTCCTCTGGATCTGTATTTAAAAACCAGGGCTACAGTTGGCTGTCCTCCTCCTCGGCCCGATCATATGGAACTGGCGTGGAACACCTCATTTTCAATGACAAAGATCTCCGCTGCGACCTACTTGCCCTTGCCGAGGTACTACGAATGCTCTTCACCGCTTTAGCGATACCTTTCCAACAATTGGCTAAAGATTTACGCTTCTGCTCGTCAGCAAAAATGACACATCGGGCGCCTTCCAGAAAACTTCGAGCATTCCGACGCCTCTACTTCATATAAATTTACCAGTCTCCAGAATTTCTAGGATCCAAACTCTTTCACACAAACCTCTTCGTCGCTTTCAGAATGTTTCTAACACTCTCCTTGAACACAATCGTCTATGCACCCCTCCTTATCGTCGTTTTATGTTCTACTTTCCTTGTCTTTCGATCTCGAAGACGGTCTCTTAGGTTCATGCGAGGACCACCTAACCCATCTGTACTCCTTGGTATGTAATCTCGTCCTGAGTGTTCATGCATCATGTTGCAACCTGTCTGACATAACATACTCAGGGAACGAATACGACTTGCTTCAGCAGTTCGAAGTCAAGACAGGATTGATGTTCCAATGGCAGAAGGAATACGGTGCCGCGTTTAGGGCAAAGACACTACTCAATGTAAGGCGTATATTCCAATACAATTTTCCTGTCATTCTAATTGGGCCATTTATTCTGAACAGGAGGACATGCTCATTGTGTCGGACCCAAAGGCACTGCAACACATTTTTCACAAGTCGTCCTATCGTTATCGCAAATCTGCCGACTCCGAGTTCAACACCAATAGATTATTTGGGCCTGGTATAGTTTCCGTGCAAGGTTCAATCTCACCATCTGCTTCGTTTGGTGCACTCTGATTCCTTATTACCATGTCAGGTTCGATCCATCAACGACAACGCAAGATCTTGAACCCAGCATTCTCTGCGGCACAAATCAAGCCATTTGTTGGAATTTTCCACAAGGTCACGAATTCCGTGAGTGTGCTCCTTCCAGCCTGCGGAGTCGTACTTGGTGTTTACTGCCTTTCCCAGCTCGCAATGCAATGGCGTGAGCAGGTGGCGGCTGGGAAGGATGTCATAGATACAACGAAGTGGTTCCCAAATCTAACTTTGGACGCTCTAGGTGAAAGTACGCCTCTCTTACTACTCCCGATAGCAGATCTCTAATCGATTTTTTTCAGCTGTCTTCGATTTTGACTTTGGCGCCCTCGAATCCAAGAACAACCAGCTAGCGGATATGGTGCGAAATTTATTGTAAGTCATTTCATGTTCTTTTTCTACACCACTGACCTGACGGTGTATGAAGTGTCGACTCCGTTCGCCCAACGAAGATCAGATACCTCTGGAACCAAATTCGTAGTCACTACGTCCCAAGTGCCATCGAGAAAGTCATTGCAAGTATATTTGCCACGAAGGAAGACATCCGCTGGAAAGCCTGGCTCAACGCGTCGAAAGGCGAAGCAAAACAGCTATACGATAGCAAATTGCAAGGGGAGGCCTCTGAGGAAAATGATATGTTAGGTGTCATTTGTAAGTATCTTGTCTTTTCGAATCACAGTCGGTATTCAAATGCTCCGATAGCAAGATCACTCGATGCAACTGATTCGGACAAGAGGATGGACGTTGAGGAAGCACTGTCGCAGATGTCGTATGTGCACTCAAAAACAACCGTTCATAGCAAAATTACTGATGAATATTATCCAGTACCATCATCCTAGCTGGCCATGAAACATCCGGAAACACGTACGCTGACTTGAACTCATTCTGGCGTATTTTGAATGACACCTATATTCTGCCACAGACTTACTTGGTTATTCTACGAGCTGGCCCGCAATCCCGCTGACCAAGAACGTTTAGTCAAAGAAATCCAGCATACCAAGGAGCAGAAGGGAGATGAGTTGTCAGCTAGTGACTACGACGCCATGCCATTCCTCAACGCCGTTATCAAGGTATGCTGATCCCTGATATGACATTAAGACCAATAGCGTCTCAACTCCTTCAGGAAACACTCCGGTTGCATCCTATCGTGCTGCGCCTCACTCGTGAAGCAGAAGAAGACGATATTATACCCCTTGCTTACCCCGTCGTATCTACATCTGGGGAATTGCTTTCAGAAATCCCGGTCACAAAAGGACAACGAATTATGATCTCTATTTTCGGATACAACTAGTAAGTCTAATTAGCGTTTTTGCTCTTCTTGAATTTCAAATTAATCACTATCACTATGTAGCTTGAAAGAAATATGGGGAGTAGATGCTGATGAATGGAATCCCGATCGCCATTTGGATGCAAAAAGGGCAACAACCCTGGGTGTATATGGAAATTTGTGAGTCACAATCTATAACTATTTGAATCGTTCTTCTAACCCAATGGGGCGGTCGCAGAATGACTTTCAGTACGTTCTCTTTGTAGCACTCATTTGGGGCAATAGTGATGTCCTGAATCTTTTAGGTGCTGGCGTCAGAGGTTGCCTTGGGTACGTACTCTAGCCTTATTGTTTTCACTAAAACTCAACTTCTTGCATTGATTAGCTGGAGATTTGCGTATGTGAAATTCAGAGCCAATAGTCCACCGCTGACGTGTTTTTTTTTTGCAGTGTTCATGAAATTCAGACGGTCGCTACACTACTCCTTGAATCCTTCAAGTTCGCTATGCCCGCGGACGTAGACATTACCATGGTCGATGCTGCACTTGTTGCGCCTGTGGTCAAGGGAAGATTCAAGGAAGGAATCCAGATGCCGCTGAAACTTGAGCTCAGGGAATAATGCGCGCAAAGATACCAATAGACTTCCGTTTTCTGTTCAACAATTCTTTATTTTAATATACATGTCTGGGTAGTAGCATGGAATCAAGCCTTCCATTTCCACCTTCCTTTATCTCTCGCATCCAACCATCGAACGTAAACCACGCACAGCGCCGATGCAAGTAACAAGACGCCATCATATATCACTACTTCGTTGTACCTCTTCTTCAACGAGCCTGAACCCCCAACCCCAGCGTCGAGGCCAGTTCGAGTATGGCTACCCAGAATCAACCCCGCGAGCGGTGCACCGAAGATAGAGCCTAGACCTCGTATGAAGAGTAATGCTCCGTTCACACTGGCATAGTTCTCGACTCCGTAAATTTCTGTAATCGTTGTCGGCAGAAGCGCATTGTAGCCGCCAGCATAAATCCCATACAAGATGACGAAAGAAATGAATCTATCTTTTGGAGCATCATACCATAGAGCGAAGACAGATAGCGCAGACAATATCACCTATTCCGAGAAGGTGAGCATAGAAATAAGGGAAGGGGAAGATCCTTACACCTCCAATTAGGGTGTTCTGACGTCCGACGTAGTCGGCCATAACGCCCATCGCCACACGAGAGATACTGTTTACGCCGCTGTTGATACTCAGGAACAAACTTCCGGTAGACCTCGAGAGCGATAACACAGATACTGAATACGAGGTCATATAGTAGAGAGGTACTATGTTCCCTCCAGCTTGCAGGAAGGCGCCAAATGCCTACAAAAAGCTCGGTTAGCATGGTCAAGCGAACAAGGCGATCTTTGTATACCTGATACCAGAACGTGCCTTTCTTAGCGAGCGCCTTGTTGATCCTCGTTCTTGCCCTGCCACCACCACCAAACCCTGGGCGATGTTTGATTACCATAGAAACAGGTATGCCGACAACAAAGTTCCAGAGTCCTAGAACGCGAAGTGCCCACTGTATTCCGTACCTGTCGATGAGGTACTGCTGCACAGGTGCGATAGTAAGTCCACCGACACCACTCCCTGCGAGAATAAGTCCCATAGCAAATCCTCGATGACGATCGAAGTACATCGGAGCTATTGCAATGATTGGGAAGTAATACATCGAAGCGCCAAGTCCATAGAGAATGGCTTGAGTCAAGTAGAGGTGCCATAGCTGTCAGAAAGAAATGGGTAATGGTAGGATGTTATATCGTGATTTCTGTACTTACGCGTGTGGAGAAACTGGCCAACGCAAGTCCCATGCTCATTATAAAAGCACCAGTAAGCGCGACGTATTTGACCTTTTCTACTCTGGCAATGAGCGGATTAACAAAGATGCTTCCGCTCCAAGTTAAACCACTTCCTATCGTCCCGACAAGGGAAACGAGAGCGTCTTGACCTCTAGCATCTTTGATATTCGTTCGTGACGATGAATAAAATTCCTGTAAGTCATCTATTAGCTACGAGAGGAAGAATAGTATGCCAAGGCAAACCTGAAATGTCCCAAAAGTTGTATTGATGCCGATTACATGGAATATCATCATGAAACCCGCTAGCAAGAGCGCAAGTTGATACTTTCGACTCGGCGGTTCGAGAGGCAGATTGTCTTCATGGATTGAGGCTGCCTGAGATTCGTCCAAGCCTAGCCCCAGGGTAGTCTTGAAACAAGACTTTATTATCGGACGCTGCAGGTATTCGCTGATAATAAAGTCTTGGACGCAACTCGGGGTCTCAGAGAGGCGAGGTGCGGAGTTTGATTCGGCAGCCCGGCAATAACGAGCTCGTCTCTTTCCAACCCGCGAGCGGCATCGACGTCACCTTCAACGACCTCTTCCTCGCAATTATGCATCCCTGTATTACTCTCGTCTTTTGAATACATCACATATTTATCATATCCATCGACCTGCGTGATGTCTGAAGCCGACAAAGACGAGTTTCCCATCATAGCCAACCCGAGTTCATCAACGCAGCCAGCTCGCACACCGCAACACGGAGCTCCATACCTGCGACGCCCACCCAAAATAAGAGGCACGATGCTACATCTGAGGCTTCTGCGACACCTTTGGCGTCACGGAGACCTGATCCTATAGTTGAGGCCCCAACCCAAGCATTTGAAGTACGAGGTATGTGTTCAGTCCTGTTTTCTCCTTATTATGTCTGACCTTGCTCTCAGGACATCCAAGCGAGTTTCAACGAGTTCAATATGCATACAGCTCCCCTCAGAATCCATATCCGCACCCGAAATCCCTGCCCACACCTTGACCATACACATTCTCACCCCACATTGGCTGGCCAGGACCCAGGACCCCTTTCTACGCTCCTGCCCTGCAGTCGTCGCCTGCACATGCCCAAGATACAACAACAGGGTCTCAGCGTGCATGTTAACACGACGAAATCTTGAAGTTGGAGCGAGATTTCGCGAAAGGCCTCTTCCGGGGTATCAAGTCTGATACTATTGATATTTCCTCAAGCACCTCAGAGGTCAAGCCATTTGACTGGCCTAAATCTCTATTGCGAACTTTGTCAGTGGCGTCGGTATACTCGAGAACATCCCGTTGCTCTTCTCAAGCTCCTCTACTATCATCGAAAGCAAGACTAAGCCAGACAGTCGCGTTGTGCTTGAGCAGCAATTAAAGGGATCATCATGACGAGGGTTTCCCCTTGTCCTTTGACACTCATGAGAAAGACATCCCTTCCATCAACTAGATCCTTCGCGTGCTTCGATTGGAATGGTCGCAGTGAGGGTACGTTGGCTCTTTCTCGGAGTAACGCGTCGAGCCACGGTTCGGAGTTGATTCGTTGTCTTGCGCGATAATTGGTGTCAAAGTGGGTGGATTGGTCGGAAAGAGCGTGTGGATTAGACATAGATATAAATATTGACAGTGATTAGAGATATACAGAGTCAATATTAGAGGTGGGGATCCATTAAAAGAAGGTGTCAAGTGGTAGAGAGGGAATTGACAAGGAGCCCAGGTGACTTTGCCGGAGTGCCGCTGACTAAAATTCGAACTCCGAGCCTCGCCTCTCTGAGGTCGCGACATGCGTCCTAGCCTAGCCCCAGGGAACTTGTGTCGATGTCATCTATTCGCGAGTTCGGGTGCCGAGTCGACAAGGCAATAGTTTCAGAAGAATTCTCCATGTCCAAGGTAAGCCGCAGAATTGGGGCTTTTGTCAAGGCCCAGCAGCTGTGCCAGAACGCGGTGCCCTAGTACGGAAAGGAATGATAGAACGGTGAATGAGTAACGTCTTTATTTAATACCTACCTTCAATAGCTTTCAACGCCGGAATGCGGGCCTGGATTTCCCGAGAAACTCTGACTCATACCACCATCACGAGCTGGTATAATCGTCCCTGAGATCCGGATCAGTCTGCTTCTTCCCAAAAAACACATCTCGCGAAGGTGCTGGTGAATGATGAACAGGGTGTTTTGGTGACAGGTACTATGCATTCTGTTCCCACATCTTTAGATGCTCACATTAAGCAGAACTGTTGCCTAGGGTGATACATCGCTGGTAGTTTCCACAAAACAACTTCGTTCACTGGCGATGCTCGCGGAAACGACGCTCGAATTGCCAAGTGGACCTTTCCAGGTGCTCATTCGATGTGCTCCACTAGCACTAAGGGACAATCGTCGAGCTGTCATGTGCTGTGGGTCCGCATCTTGTTGTAACTACAGTGGTACGTGTTCCTTCTTGGGAACTATGGCGCCTTCGGCTAATTCTTTTTGCTACAGCGCTATACAACCTTTTACAGCCCATCTCAGAACAAAAGGAGTACAAAAGCCCCGGCGTCACCTGGATTCTCCGCTACAACACCCTGTCGTCAAGGGACATCTCTCGCCACATTTTGTCACACTTAAAGCGCGTCATTTACGATTACAACACTCACAGTACTCAACACGTATGCGATGGGACGAACGAAGAAGACTAGATCTCAAATATGGCAAGCTCTTGCTGCGGGTTCGGAGGAAGACATCGTTATCGCGGCGCAAGCGTGAGTATTGGTTGCTTCCATTTCGCTATCGAAACACTAACCATAGTATTCCCCAAGTAACCGTCGGAGATTCGGTATTGCATTTGGAACCAAACCGGGATCAGACGAGGAACGTTCGGATGTGGTACGTTATACACTTCTTCCAGTGAATTTTCATTGAAATTACGTCGTATACAGGTTACATCATGTGGCGAATCCTCTGTAACTACATCGCCTGCATTCGTACTTCACGAACACCCTCGACACGAAAGCGTTGTCTCCAATTCAAAGCCATGGCTAGGACCCATATCGTACACGGGATCCGGATATGAGCCGGACTCCGATTCGGATGAGACCATTCCAACAGACGTGGAGGTCACCGATCCTGACGATGAACTAAGGCTTTCTAAATCATCCGACTCGCGTTCCACGACTCGATCTACTGAGTCAAGGATCACTGGCAGGGTCAAGCCTCTTCCGCGCAGAATATCGCTACACCCAATACTGATTCCCACAACGAACCCAATCACCATCTTCCCTGAACCCAGTACAGGCTCTTTTTGTGCTGGGATTTCTTCTCGGGCTCAGAAAACAGCCCATTTGATGAGGAAGCAAGAGAAGAGAGGGGGCGCCGCCAGGAGGCGTTCCTTGGGTTCTTCAACTATTCGACGTGACTTTCGTAGTCGGTTCACGTCCAGCAGAGGTTTATCCTTCACTCTCACTTGATCAATGCAATGTCCCCGCATTTTCTTTCGAACCGCCTTGAAATCGCGTGCAGTATTTGCGAACAGGAAGGGATAAGCATGTTGAGGTGGATGGTTCACAAGGTGAGCCTTCAATTCATTCATCCGACAACGTCAAACTCAGTTCAGTTATCGTGCAGGCTTCAACATCGCTTGGGAAGACATGGAACCTCGCTATTAGCTGGAGGGATGATCCCGACCTGTTTACTTCCAAGTTGTGCGCGTTGATACTCATAAAAAATCGATTCCCTTCACAAATCTCTGTCAAATTTCGCGTACGAGGACCAGAAGGATATGTGCCAGTCGTTCAAGTACAATTGATCGAGCTGTTTTCGCCAAGCCTCTACATGTTCGATTATCACCCAAGGAATTCCCAACGGTAAATGGCCTCATGCTCGGTGTAAGATGACATTGCTAACGCACTCGTAGAACAGCCTATTTTCTTGTCTCCGTGTATACTCAAATATCACAATACGATTCCTTTCTGTGTTTCCAAGCCAAATTGCGCGACACCCACGAGCGCCCACTTTGTTGTTCTCCTTTTGTTTGCCTATTCTCAGTTGCTTCTAAGCACAACTCCGTTGCCATGACGTCGCTGGCTCAACGCTCAACGCTCATCGTCCCACTAATCACCTCCAGAAAAAACATCGACTTCTTCCCTTTCTACCTCCACTCGTCTTGCAATCGTTTGAACAGTTCCGGTTATTACAAGCCTCGCGTTTCGTATGTCCTCCAGATGCAAAATTCTTGCTTCGAGCAGGTGAAGGAAAGACAACGGTTGGCGTAACCATCGCCTTGTTTACAACAAAAGCAGGTGTTCTCAAGATGGACATATAAGGTTCGGGTTTGCCTACCATTTGTTCTGCATAACTCTCCCATATCAGATCTACTCATGCAAGAAAGAAACCAAGCCATTAACTCTGACACTATTTCTGACTCATTCAACCCGTATGTCCATCTTCGTTCGTATACCTAATCGTTTACTGAGGTTCCCAGCAGACCTTCTAAGCGTTCTGCACACCAGAGTCGCGGCACTACTCATGCATCATCCTCCGGTTCTACGTGAGTGGCTATAAATTGGGGCTGGCGAGCTTGTGGGCTTATTTAGTATGCTCATAGACACGATCGCGATAATCGATCTCGACAATCATTGAGTCGTAGGATCACCCGTTCGATGTCAAAGACCATCAATAGTTCTCTTACAGTCGAACCCTCGCAAGAGTCGACCTCTCCGGCCACTACTCGTCGATATCAACCATACTCCATACCAAATGCTCGGAAGTCGAAAAACTTCCAGCGCCACACTTCTCTGGACCACGTCGGACGGACTTTACATCCGACCTCCGCAGGCATGAAACCTGCAGTTCTCTCTTCCTCTTCACCAAATGCGAGTAGAGAGGACATCAGCCTGTCGTCTCCACTTTCAATAGCTTCGGCATCAACCCTGAAAGAATCGGTATTATCGCCTGGTTCCGATCTCACTGCTGTATCTCCAGGCACTCTACTCAATTCCAAGATCGGTCTATGTTCGTATGAACATAATGCCTTTGTAGATGCACGAGTGAGTTACGATATACAAGTTCTGTTTCTTGTTTAACGCCCTCGCCTTAGGATCCCACAGCTATCTCAACAGCAAACGTCGCACAAAAGTCATCTCAGAGCTCATCTGGGCTAGAACTCGATGATGAAGACTACCTTGTGGCGGCAGACGAATCGCAACCAAGTTTGCTCTTTGATCATGGGCCTAGTCCACCATCTGCGTCGTCGGACGTCCCTACGTCACCAGAAGACGCAGAGCACGACTACTCAGCGTTGGATAAAAATCTGTCTCAAATCCTTGAGGAGCAGTATCCGTCAAGCGAGCCCTCGTCAGGAATACTTCGCGACGTCGACCAGTTCTTTGCCGAGAAGAGGAACGAAAGGAGACCATGGACTCGTGTAAGGTTGCGCCCTGGGATAGGTGTGCAGCCGAAGGAGATATCGACGGGCAGGAGCTCGCGAGAGGCGTTACGTGCTGTAGCGAAATCTGCAACCCAGAAAATCCCATCGCCTCCAGAATTCAACTCGCATGCAGAACTTACCAACCTCTCACTGTTTCCTGTCACTGACAGGGAGGCTGACTTGTTATGCGTCTCCCCATTCATGGTCGAAAGCAGCTTGGAGGTAGAGGATAGCGACTCTCCTGCGACATTGCACTCGCGAAGAACATCGCAGGAGTCTGGATTCGAGGGGTTCACGGATTCGTCATCGGCTAGCACAAGCTATCACGATACTAATCGGCTTGAAGGTTCCTCTCAACTAAGGGCAATACCATCTCGGCGAAGCTCTTTGTTAGAAACTCCACGTGTTGCTTTCGGGAAGAGATCTAGAGAATGTTTAGAGCCACTTTTTCACCGCTCGTCTTCACGTTCTACAAAGAGGCAAAGAAGAGAGACATCGGTAGGCCCAACAGATCCTTCCTTACCCTCACCTTCCTTCCTGAACGCTCAAGATGACAACGGACACATTCATTCCGTCTTGCACTCGAAGTTCCCCGATCAGTCTTCGTTTAGACGAGTGTTTAAGAGAAACCAGGGCGAGACGGAAGCCTCTGCACCTCCCCGACACCCCAAGAGACTTAGACAAGCGCAGAAGCCGTCGAACAAGTCCTCGTACACGCATGACGAAGACGCCGAATCTGGTAGCGAATGGGAGCTAGAATCTTCCGCGTCGCCGTCGTCGCCGTCGCCGAGGGGAGCACCACGGAAGCGACATGCGCACAATAAGTCTGATGCGTCTTCAGCATCAGACGGAGATCATGGAAGCACCTCTCAACAGAAGGGTACCCAGAAACGAGGTGCTGTCCCTTCTGAAGATGGTGAAGAGCAGTGCCATCCCATGGTAATGATTCCGGGCAGCTGTAAACCATGGAAATGCATGTTGGACGACTGCCGACAAGCCTTCGGTAGGATGAGTGATTTGATTCTTCATCAGAGTACAAACATCAAGCATGGAGGTGCCAAAGAGAATCGGTGTGGTTGTGGAAAGAGCTTTGCTCGAAAAGATGCTCTCTTCCGTCATCAGCGATCCGGATGTCGGTGATTTCAGTCAGCCGGAGGACATTCACGGGACCGTGGGTATGGCGCACGGACCACCTCGAAAAAATATATAACCCTGCTCCCAGCACTCTGGATTCCTTAGAACATACTCATCAGGATCTTTTTATAGAAACTGACCGAGTCTCGCATTTTTACAAATGCCACTTCTTCAAATCCAGTCGATGACATTCGCACTCCCTCGTTCATACTGAGAACATGGCTCTGTGAAAGCAGAGTCTCGAGGACGTTTGGCTTCGTGTTTCATGTGCCCTTATGGGTACTTGAAGTCGTTGGCCGGCGAGAGGAGTGTTTGTCTGATGGATTCCTTTCTAGTATGTAGTTTGGAAGTGTAATAGTTGTACTTGGAATCGATTTTTTTTTGTCTCCCACAAGCTTGTTCTCATAAGAAGATTTGATAACCTCTGTTGTCTTCGTACTTCCATGCGACTCAGCGACTGTTATCCTTACTCGGGCATCCGTTGGGATCCATGCCCGGTCTTTCAGATACAGGGCCTTATGCTTACCAGTTCTGGTGTCACATAAGTAGCACACGGATATACGACGCATATGTACGTGGCCATTTCGTCGTTTTCAAGTTTGCTAAACTCTCCAGGAACTCTAATCAGGCCTCATGTCGGCAATAGATGTCCAAACCAGACTTCGAACACCCGAGCAGAATGTTTTCACCGTGGCAGAGAAGGGGCGTTTGGAGCAGGAAAGGGATCGTCTGTTAGAGGAGACCAGACGACTGGAGGAAAGGAATAGAGAGTTGCTAGAGGAGAGCGAGTATCTGGCGCGCTTGATGGAGAAGCGTGAAATGTTGCGAGACGGCAAGATCAAGCTGAAGAGATTTGCCCTAAAAAAGAATCCTCTCGAAACCCCTTCTGGCGCGATAGCGAAACTTCCTGCACGGCTTTTGGAAAGGATCTTCGTTGTTGTCTGCTCTCGTGGCAGCAACTTTTCGCCGTATCAGAATCCGAAATTCGACCTTCCCCCTCTCCAACTTGCCCACGTCTCCAGAGCATGGAGAAAGGTCGCTTTCTCGCAGGATGGCCTTTGGGCTACCTTTCAACTCGACTTGTCTCGTTGCAATCTGGATTTGCTACGATTCTTCCTCACGCGTTCCGGATGTGTGCCTTTATCTCTGCGCTGTGAATGCCAGGCAGTCAAAACCAGGCCATACCTAATAGACCGCAATATCATGGATCCGCTTCTCCAACACTCTTTCCGATGGCGTTCAGCTATCCTGGATTTCGAGGACCCCCTCGGGTGGCACAAGTATATCAGGTCTTTGAGAAACCGTTATACTTGGCCTATACTAGAGTCCATCGACCTTCGTTGGCCTTCAGACCAACGAACATTCAATCCGATTCATAAACTCGTCAAGCCATATGCCTTTTTGGAACAGCTTTTCAAGTTATTTCCGGAAAAGCTGCGCGCAGTCTCCTTTGGAAACTACGCCATCTACCGTCCCCCACCTATCATCTATTCCGACCAGATCAGGTCATACACGTTCAACGAGCCGGTATCCCAGTTAGACTACCTCCGAATCTTGGTGTACTTCACCATGCTGAAGGAGGTCTACATTCCGGAATATCTCCTTACCTTCAGCCACCTTATCACCCTTCACATTAAAAGGCCTATTCTCAGTAAGACCATATCGACGGTCAAAATCCAGCTCCCGGAACCCAACGGAGAACAGATCAGCATGTATCTTTTCTTTAAGGTGGTCTGTCTCCCCGCTCTGAGGAACCTCGCGGTTTCTGGTCCTCGTTACGCAGCCGAAGCCAAGGTTTCCTCGAATCATTGGGACAGTAACGCTTACAGACGATTCGTGTTCTCGCCTTTTGGCCAGAGTCACATCGAACATCTCTCCCTTCGGAATCTCAAACTTCGTACAACCCAAATTCGCGATATACTATCTTTCTCGCATTCTCTCCGACACTTCGAGTTCTACGAGTGCGAGAGTGTCGAGGTGACTAGGTATCTGGTCAACCTCTTAACGCCTAAACCCACTTCAATCATCGCGCTTCCTAATCTGATGGGGCTAGGAGTAGCCTTCGAGCTACCCTCGCTTGCTCAAGTTGACCTCGAGAACACGATGGCGAAGGAAGTGGTGGAAATGGTCAAGGCACGGGGGCAGGAATGTTTGCCCTCTGTAAGGTTGACGTTCCGCTTGCGCCGACCTTTTCAAGTATCCACTCGGAATATCCTCAGGCATGGGATAGTACTACATTCCGTCGTGTTGGATGATTGACATCCGCAGTACTTCGATATCAACGAGTGCGGAATACTATTGTCTCTCTATTTGCATTAATAACTTCTACACATTATCATTGAGTATCACCAGGTATTACTATAATAAGGCGGAAGTATGCTTCTAGAACCATGATGAATGGGTATCTTCACTCAGCTGAAAACGAGCCAAATGCCTCTCTTTATCCGTGGAATCCAGTCCCCAGGACGCATACTTGTAGCTGGAACGCCATGCTCCTCCCTGCACGAACTCTCCCAGCAACTTGATATCAGCTTCCTGCTCCAGCTTCTTCATCCTTTGAACATACTGCGACTCAATGACCATCCCAACCCAATGCTGAAGGAACGCGAACGACAAGCGTTCTAGCATGCGTGCTCTGGCCTCTGCGATGCCGATCAATCCGGAGAGTAACGGGAATGGGTCAAACACGTTGACCTTGCCTTGTTGGATGTCTAAGTGAAGACCTCTGAGGTTTGGGAACATCGCTCTCGTTGTCGACAACTTGGACAGTGTATCAAGGCAAAGCTTGTCGTCCTGCCGGGAAGCCGGAAGCCATAAGCAGAGTTCCTCGACCATCGCGAGGTCCTCGGCCATGTAGGTCGCCCCGGGATAAGAGAACGTCGTAAGAGGCAAAGTCAAACGGCGGATGTTGAACGAATCCCGTCTGTTCAATGCCGCAATCGTACTCAATAGTTCATCCGCCTCGGTTTCCGCTATTGAATCATGCTGGGAACCTCCAAGCTGGCGGATCTCCACGTCGACAAGAACCCGAGGTTGAAGGAGATCAATGATTCGTGCCATGTTGTGATACATCCCCTGCATGCGGAGGTAACGAAGGCAAGGTACCTCCACCTCGCAACCAATATTATGCCAATCTCGTTCGCAACCACCGTACCACGTAAGATCCAAAGTGAGTGTTTCAATGTTTTCCAACTCCGAGATGAAGGCAAGTTCCTTGACATTGCGAACTCTCATGTCTAGCTCACGAAGCTGGGACCATGGGAGTACGAATGATGGACATCGGAATCTGCCTATCTTCATGAAAACTTCTGTCAAGTTTGGCGCCGCGGAAAAGGCCCCGACGAGAGGTGCGACATCCGCATACTCTGGGTCTTCATCATCGGTATACTCCATACCAGCGTCGCACGTGGAGACACAGAGAGATTTGAGGGCAGGCAGATTGCCCTGGATCTGCATAAGCACGCGCACCAAAGTAGCGGTAGGTCCGCAGTCTACGTTGAGATGGCATAGCCGTGGGGAGAGTATGGAGAGGACGTGGCGGAGGTACTGCTCGTCACGTATGACGCCGCTCGATAGTCGGATTTGGCATGTGATGGGGAGAGGATCGGACCTCTCAAAGTATTCGATGACTGGGCTGATGAGACTGTAGGGATATCTGAAGCGGCACTCGAGCATGGTGTCGAGCTGAATGATTTGCCAAAGAGATGGAGTGGAATGTGCAACTGACTGCCATCTTCGACACGTTCGCGAAAGCACGCGAGTCATTGCATAGTAGGATAGGACATGACCTGACGTGTCATCGGCGACACAGAATTCGAATAGGAGCTTTAGGAGCTCCACGGGAAAATGTAGTATTGAGGGTCTGTGTGTCTGTGTCGAGACGAGAGCGCGTAAGGCCGATGCCTGCGGATGTACAGTGGTGTTTTGCGTACCTCTAGTGATGTAGTTCCCCTTTGCTGTTCTGAAGCCTCACTAGTGCAAGTGTCCGATTCCATCGTCCGTCAAGAACGGGAGCTAGGAGGAAACGCGGGATTGATTGCGCTCAACCCAGGGAATGGGATGGGAATGGATGTTGGGATAGATGCTTAGAAACCCGTATGATGTGCCCTGCTTTAAGTAGATCCTTGTGAGACCGCACAGGATAATGATCCCGAGACGGCAAATAAATATGCGGAGCTGGTGTTCTAGGCGCTTATCCCCTCGAGCCCTCGGCCATCTTCCTATGTATGATGAGGTTCACAGAGGTTCACTTGGCCGCCCGAGTTTCCCGCTCTGAGAAAGGACCTTGGCGTCACTACCCGTGGAAAACTAGAAATGGAAGAGAGAGCTAAATTTAACAATAGCAACACCAGAGATTAGTATCTCACTAGTGTCATCACCACAGGAATGTAGCGCCCTATTTGAGCGACACAGTCTATCCTTCTAATAGGCACCACCCCAAATGAGAGTTTCCGTCTTCTGTGTAGATGAAATTCTGCCGGGCACCTGGCTTCAACGAATCAAGTTAGAAAAAGTCATGCTCTGACCAAATCAGACAACGCTCACAGGCTACCGAGCTGCTGTGGGCTGTTTAAAGTTTTCGCAAATGATGCTGTTGAACTTTGCGGTCAAGTCCGGCCTGAGCTATGTGCCATCCAAAACGAAATCAGGCTTTCCGGCGCTGAAGTATCTCCAGGGGATTCATGGCCTTGATCAAACGCTCTACGTGGCACATAGAGCACGAAAGATTGTAAGCAGAAGAACAGGCGCCATGGGTAGTGGCGCACGAGATGAAAGATCGAGCTTGTCGCGGTAAGCTGGGGCTGGGGCAAAAGGGAAGATGAGGTTAAAAGGCAAGTGCAAGTGACAGGTTGCACGTGCAGATTGCTTGAAGCGAAATACAGAGAAGCTTGCGCGATGTCATCCTGTTTACTTGTTCTCCACTGTAAGTAGAGCTATTATTCAATACATGGCATGGCTAGTACTACAACGGCACTTCCGAAAAAAGTGCATCAATACCTAAGCTGACCCGAAAATCAGCTTCCCGATCGATTCCCCGCAAAGCGAGTGGAGATCCTGCCGGTTGGAGGGATGCAAGGGACTTTGAACCCGCAGCGTCAGGTCAAGCGCTGGAAAGTCTGCTACTCTTCGACCTCTAGCCATCTCAACAATGAGGTGAACCAGTCGAGTCTCCTCATCTACACGAGTACCAGTCTCCAATGCAATCCCGAGTTCTGTGAGTGTAGGTGCCACCTCTACCCATCCGGAATGTTTAGGCGTCATCAGATCCAACAAAAACCGCGTCGTGGCGGTGGAACGACACTCGTGATAAGTAAAACTCTTCAGCATCGGCAGGCTGTGTAGCGTTGCTTCGAGGTCGAGTTCTGAAATCCTGAGATTGCTGACAGTGAGGTTCTCGAGAGTGCATCGTGACCGCACGACCATGTCAATGAAAGCTTCACTATCCCACGGGCGAGGAGGAACAAAAGTGCCTTCATAACGCGGACTGGTGACAACGAGGGTCGTCAGAAGAGGAAGCCGGAATACGCGGAAGAGCGGATATAAACTGATGTGATCACGATCATCATTCTCTTCAAAGAACCGGATGGTGAGATTCTTCAGGGACTGTAAACGGACAGGTTTTTCCACTTTCATCGTCGCCGCGTAGGTCCACGATATCAGATATTTCGGAATTTCCATGTTCTCCATTTTGAAGAATGATTCGACTCCCTTGAAGGATGATAAGCAAGACACCCAATCGTTGAATATGAATGAGGTGATCTGTGTGTAAGGCAAGGGGAAGCGGGGGTTTCCTGGGCCGCTGGCAGCTGTCAAGACGTGCAGACGAGGAGTATCTCCCAGTAGGCATCGCACAATGTCTTGAACATTCCAATCGTTGTCCTCGAGATATCCATAGTCCGTATGTCCAAGATCGAGGGACTCCAAGGCTGTGAAGGGTGGACACAGCCGATATGTGTTAATATACTTCCTCCATGTCCTCGGTGAGGCATATCTGAAGGACCCAGAACGCCATCTTCGAGAGTGTGCCAACACGGCGCGCAATATGTACACGTCAACCTCGCCGTCTTCGATGCACCGAATGGACAAGGGAAATTCCCGCGAATTACGCAAATAGAGAGAAAGTATGTCCCTATTGCACGCTCCAATGTCCACTGCGAAAACAGCCCACAGCTGTGGGGTTTCCCAAGCGAGTGCTCTCCACGAACGACATACGTGCCCAAGAATGAACGGCGGGAATCGAGCGGAGCTCTGGGTGTAGATTGATAGGACACTACCGCCCATGCAAAAGAGCGTGAAGATTTCGGCCAATATTTCGGGTGGGAGGAAAGAAATGTAGGGAAAGATGGTTTGAACGGCCTTGTCCTGCAATTCCTTCGCCGTTCCCTGCGGGATGTGACCTTCTAACACTGCTTGCAGCTTCCTAAGACGCAAATTCTCCTCCATCAACCTCTGATTTTCCTCCAAAAGATGCTCTTCTCTAACCCCCAACTTCCTGCTACTTCCGGATGTAGATTGTTGGATATCGGGCTCTGCGTCATCCAAGACGTGTTTGTCGACGATCATGGTGACAACCTACATATTTTCTCGTTTGGTAGACAAAATTTTTCTTTGGAAAGGCTTTACTTACTTGGCACAAAGACTTTTGATTACGAGGGAGAACGAGCGGTCAGTGGATGGAAGGAGAGCTCAGAGGAGTCGGGATGTTCCTATTCAACTGCCGATGTCGATGAACCTTTGGGCGCTTGGGCGCTAGATAGATTTCTTTTTGACGCCCACCATCTCGCCTGATTTCCGTTTGAAATGTATCCTTTTAAAATCTGACAAATGGTATTCAAAAACAAAGAGATAAATATCAGGATTCATCAGGTATTCGAGCTTCCTCAACTGCAAGGACAGTCCGAGGGAACAATACGGAACACCGAGAAGGTTATACTCGGACTCTCGAATCTCTCATAGTAGGGCGCAAGAGAAATCGACTCAAAGGTTGCCGCAGCCTCCGCTCTTCGAACTCTATGTATCAACTCGTTCGGATAATACCTATGGCTATTTACAGTTGTTCAGAGGGCTTGGTATCATGTCTGATGCCGGTCCTCCCCTGTGCAACCCCTCCGCCACTCTTCTTGAGGTACTCCGTTGACTGCGATGCCCAGAAGCATCCTGCGGTACAATCAATAGTTTCGCACGCAAAGACTCTAAAGGCTATCTTGGCGCCAAACTCAAAGGTCGTCCCTAGAGGAGCATCAACTCAGTCTATCTTTACTTAACCTTAAATCGAGTAAAAGTGCCTTAGCTTAAGCATATATTGTACGACTATCCAGGCTCCTGACTAGTGATGAACTCTAGTAGTCCTCAAGTTCAATCTCCAGGATTTTGAGCGTCAGCCCGTGAGTGAGTGATTCCAGATCTTCATTTGAGCGGTTGTATGGAGCAGAGAACCTCCAATTGCGACTTCACTATGGTCGACGAAATAAGACCAGACCCACGACCAGTGTTAAATGTGACGCGGAAACCAGCCCGAGCAGCCTGTGAAATTAGAAATTAGACTCGATATTATTAGCATTGAGGACTATGATATATGATACCGTACAGCACTGAGGCACAAAGCCATGACTTGGCCAGGACCGTCCTAGAGACCATCTATCACTTTGAGATGTCCAAGACCGCTACCCAAAAACCCGTGCTGCACTGAAGATCGGCCTGGTTGACTGTTGCCACTGCTACCGCATCCAGGATATTATTAGTTCTCCCATCTATAGTTATTTGATGATGTTCCTACGTTGTACCGAAAGAATGGGCGACATAACTGGAGTCTGTTGAGCACTGTCAGTGAGAATTTGAAAGAAAGGAAACGAACATACTGAAGCCTCATGTTATGGCTCTGTGGCGGCCTCGGCGCGTGCGGAGTTGGATCACGGATATGTCAATCATGTCCGGCTTGAGCTGCCACCGCCGGCTGCCAGTGTTCTACGTAGTTTCAAGAGTCCATTGACACTCGTATTCAAGTTCTTGGTATTAACCGATAGTCTTGGACGAGAAGAATTCGGATTCGAAAGCTGTTTACTGCGCAGTAGGGCGGCATCTGAGGCAGTCCTTGCTGAGTGAGCTTTTGTCATGCTATTAGCGTTAATAAACCATGGAAGGAAGAATTCGTTACCCTCGTCTCCGAGTCGGCCGGGAGATGATTTATTCTTCGATTGATTCCCAGCACCAGTGTCGGAACGACCGCAGATCAGGATGGTTGGTCATTGTCGTTGTGAATGCGTCCAGGCAAATCCTTCCCAAGTTCTACAGGGTGGACCGTGGCTGAGTGAAAGGATGTGAGGCCGATACAGTCATCCACGATGACCGCCACTTTCCATCATTTCCGCCAGGTCTGTGCCGCGTGCCAGTGTTCCTTTAAATGTTATCCATTATGAACGGTTGGGTTCCCGCTGACCCACGGGCGAAGGATATTGTGGTTGAAAATACAACACAGCAAAGAGCCCTGCCGTGCAGAGACGATCAAGCTATTTTGTACGCTGCTGCGGAAACGGATGCTCTTGTGTTGGAGTAGCTAAGGATACACGTGAGATGATGGCAGGGGCAAGAGAAGATACCAAGGCCTTCTCACGGCCTCCTACCTTTCTTTCCTGCGTAATAACGGCTTATAATTATTCTCGAGTGGCACTCGAGGAAACACTTTCCCTTCCTTCTTCCCTACCACCATCATGCTCCCATTATATCTCTTTATATCCCTTTCTCTTTTGACTGCTGGGACGGGTGCAGAACCTGTTCATATACCCCTTCGAGTGCGTAATACTCATCTAGAAGGTCGGGATGCGAACCTCGAATATTGGAGTCATGTTGCGGATGGGTTGCGAGCGAAGTATGGTTTTACATCTGGAAATACAAGCGACAGCACGAATACAAAGCGTATGAATCGACGAGCAACTGCAGGGATACCCATGGTGAACCAGGTGCGTCACTGTTTGGAGCAGACCTTTCCCCACATGCTGAAATCATGAACAGCAAACGGATGCTAGTTACTTTGGAACTATCAACATTGGAACACCGTGAGTGTCCTGTCGCTCTTACCTCCTCCCTTCGTCGCCATCGCCCAAGACAGGCAGCCTGCCAATGCTCAGAATGCCAAGGCTGTGTGATGTACCTGGTTTCATCAATCATCCAAGCATTTCTCGTCGTGGCCGTCCTGTCCAGCCAACTTCACCTGTTGTCCTGCGCAGGACGTAGCTCCTGGATAGTCACCGCTCGTCGGCTATTTGACGTCCCCGGAAAATCTTTTGTTTTCGATCGACGACTAATCTTCTTTTGACAGACCTTCACCCTTCAATGTCATCCTCGATACTGGATCCTCGGTAAGCTAGTTAAGTTGGGATGTGATGTGGTATTAACTCCCGGTCAGGACTTATGGGTGGCCACAACATCCTGCTCGAGCTGTACCTCAGACACGCCTCTTTTTAACCCAAGTGACTCTTCTTCGCTTCAAACTAGTTCCCGAACAACAAGAATCACCTATGGCTCTGGAGCAGTCGGTGGTCAAATCGTTAGCGATGACGTCGAAATGGGCGGGTTCTCAATACCACAACAAACTTTCCGTAAGCTGGCGTTCTTACAGTGCGGGAATTTGTGCGCTTATATTACTTTTAAGTTGCGGTCACAAGCTTGACCGATGGTTTGTTGGATGGATCTGTCTCTGGGATCCTTGGGCTTGCTTTCGACACGATATCTTCAACGCGAAGCACTCCCTTCTGGCAAGCACTAGCCAACAATGGACAGCTCACTGAACCTGATTTGAGTTTCTGGATGACAAGATTTAGGGGTTCAAATACCAGAGTTTCAGAGGAAGAGTTTGGAGGTTATTTCACCCTTGGTGGAACAAACTCGTCGTTATTCACCGGCGACATCGAGTTCTTGAATACCGTAGGCACCCCAAGCTTCTGGCTTTTGTCGTTAAGATGTGCGCTTCTTGCATGTTCGTTCCTTTACGATGTGCTCACATATTCTTAGCTCTTACGCTCAACAACCGATCAATTGCCATTCAATCTGGCAATGCTGCTTTATCCGCCATTGACACTGGAACTACCCTAATCGGCGGTCCCACTCAGGATGTCGAAGCATTCTGGAATGCAGTTGATGGCTCGCAACAAGTCCTCGGAATGGAAGGATTCTGGTCATTCCGTATGTGTCTAATCCCCGCTACTGGAGTACCTGGCTCATCTGCAATTTAGCTTGCACTTCCACCCTGAACGTTGGTATGTCGTATGGTGGAAAGACCTGGCCCATTGATCCAAGGGACATGAATCTTGGTCGCATCAGTGCCGGCAGTCGGCAGTGCTTGGGCGGTATCTTCGATCTTTCTCGCGGAAGCAACATCGTCAGCGGTGGCGGTAACCCCAACTGGGTTGTGGGTGCCACCTTCCTGGTGAGTAGCCTCCAGAGCTGTGTACCTTTCATGATGCTTACCGTTTTTTTAGAAAAACGTGTACTCTGTTTTCCGCGCAAGTTCTACTCCTCAGATTGGATTCGCTCAATTATCCGATGCGGCAGGAGGATCAGGTACGCCCTCGACCTCCTCTGGACCAACCACCACTTCCGGGCTAACAAATGCACCTTCCTCTTCTAATGCAGGTACACCAGGTGCAGCTCCTCAAAGTGAGTGTTGACGTTTCCATTCCTGTATTCTGATTCGCTGACCATGCTCTCAGACGGCTCCAGTAAAGTGGTCGGGTCCCTACCTTTGGCCATGCTAGGCCTCTTACTCTCGTTGTTCCTGCTTTGATGGACTCTGACCAGAAGGACGGGACAATCTATCATCTACCGTGCCATTACCATGATGAACGTTGATATTTTTTTACGACTCTTCCAATCTTTCCCAGTTACAGCTACGAGATACTGCTTTTGATTTTATTGCTCTGACGGTAGTGGTCGTCATGGTGGATGGATTTATTATAATTGGATGTGGATAGCAACAACTCTCACAATGATTCCAGGTTTCATAGTCATTGTCGGTAGATACAAGCATCAGTATTATACATATCTAATGCAAACAGGATTGTAAATTATGACTGAGTGTGCTGCAAATGTGTCGAGACAACAGTGCTAAGCGTCAAATTTCTCCTCCCGACCGCGACGATCACCTTCTTCCTTTCGTTTCCATCCTCACTCTTTTCGCGACAAGATACTCTCGGTCGAGCAAGTGTATCGGACTAGTCTCGAGCTGAAGTTTGGATAAGGGTACCTCAAAGTTAGGAGAGAGTAGCCGACAACAGAAACGTAGCTAGGTTTGGAATGGCGGGCAGCACAGGGAACCATTGCTCTTTCGTGCTTTTGGCAGAGTTCCATATCCTTGAGGGTGCCCAGTTGAAATATCAGTTTCCTCAGCCGCTCGGAGTCGATGAATCGTATGTGTTTTTCAATTGGCTTACAGTAAAATTAAACCCGGATTACTGACTTCCAGGATGGTCCTTTTTCTCTTTGTAATTCCATATATCCCTGGATGCTGGATCAAACTTTCAAACCCCCAATCTTTCTCGATATCGAACCAAATTCTCATGAAGCGTGTTAGCCATGTCAATGCTCCCCGATGGAGCGGAAACGCAACTGGACGACTGGACGGTGTTTTTCTTAAACCAGACCCCATTCAATACGATATCGCCTGTACTTGCGTTGGATTCTCCTGAGCTGAGGTCGGCGAGTTTACCAGGAGAAGAGGAGGATACTAGTGGGAAGCCAGATTTACTGTGTGTGTTGAATTTGGTTAGGACGAAGCACGACAAAACGCTGGATCGGTGCGTGGCTCTAGCTCTACTATCTACAAAGCTGACCCTTGTTGAACAGAGGAGCCCGAGTATTGGCATTAGCAATATGTACGCGGCATCCTTTTATCCAAATTTTCAAAGTGAGTGTGCTAGGATAGTCGAATTCAATGTTTTTCTGACTTCTGCTCAGCCTGTGCTCCTAATGGCGCTCGATGACTACCTCATTAATCCATCTCAAGACTGCTTAGCTCGAGTATTCGATGCTGTCAATTCCATGGACTTTTCTGGTGCCCCTAAGCTGAGTCGGCACGAAAAGATTGTCATGCGTTTGTCTGAACGCAAAGACATCTTTTCCGAAAAGGTTCATAATCTTCCTCACCAGCATGGTCGGCCTGTAAGCTGGAATAATGCTGCACATCGGTCGACACAGTCGATGGAGTCTACAACTACCTTTGAGGAGAATCTTTTTGGTAGACAGAGGAATGACTCAGAGAGTCGGGCGTCAACGAGGACCGGCGGAGAACAATGGGATGGACTTCCTCGAACCGCGATGCGAGATCGAGCGGACACTGAAAGCACTGTCGCTTCGTCATCTACAACTCCACCATCCGAATCGTCATTCACTTTAGGTGGAAGTGCGGTGTGGGTGGGAGACGAAAGCGGATTAGAGCTGGCCCAAGCTGGTGCCGATGCTGGCGATGCCAATAGCCTAGCCTCTGCTAGTGGTACCACGATGGTCGGATCAAGTCGAAAACGACGCTCTACAGATGGGTCGTCTGGGTCGTCGCTTCATCTAAATCCCAGATCGCAAAGTAACAAGGGGCCGTCGTCTTACGATGCCCATCTACGATCTGGACTCACGAAAGATACCCATTTTTTCCATACGACAGTGGACTACAAGGACTACAAGCTTCCTATCAAGATGCCGTTATCGACATTTCCAGAGGAAGTTGGCGATGTACGTTCCAAGATATGTGTCTGTTTCATTGATACTGACTCGGCTCTTAGTACTCGTTAATCACGCTGGTCAAGGTCTTTTCATCTCATCAACTAGTCTCTGGGCCTCAGCATCCCCATTTGCACACCAGTGGGCCCCAGACACACCCCATCATCATTCTCTTCAATGCGCTTGTCACGGGCAAACGAGTAATCTTTCTAGGTCACCGACGGCCTGCTGGGGAAGTCTCGACATTCGTTTTAGCAGCATGTGCTTTGGCGTCTGGATGCGGTGCCGTTTTACGTGGCTTCGTCGAGCGCGCTTTCCCATACGCCAACCTTAATAATCGGGATGAATGGGAGTCTGTGTAAGTCAAGCCCATGACGGGAATTTCAATGGCAGTTTCATGATCACTGATGGTCTCATACACAGCCCTGCGTACATCGCTGGCGTCACCAATCCTATTTTCGAAACCTCTCGTTTATGGGATTTACTATTAGATATTGGTTCGGGAACAGTCACGGTGTCGAAGGATATCCATACCGCTCACCCTGTCACCGGGGCTGGATTCATAGCCCCTCTAATATCGAGGTCCGGGACCCTCAAAGCAGAATCCTCCGTCAACAATGAGGATGAGCTAAGATCCAAGGAACCCAATAAGGCTGACTTCGTGGTTAAGACGGACAACACAACCGATAACCTTTTCATTGAGGACGTGGGTTGCCTGTCTTTCCCCACATCTTTTGCTATGACTGATTCCAGGGCAAATGTAGATCAAATCGGCCATTGACTAC
The DNA here is from genome assembly GCA_037176845.1 of Paramarasmius palmivorus. NCBI lineage: Eukaryota > Fungi > Basidiomycota > Agaricomycetes > Agaricales > Marasmiaceae > Paramarasmius > Paramarasmius palmivorus. Next base: position 177,931 of record JAYKXP010000029.1, on the reverse strand, counting down.
CATTATGGGGAGAGTCTAGTACGAGTTCGGTTCACGGAATACGTGGCACGTTTCGTGAGATTAGCTTCGCGGTATGAGGAGGAAGTTAGTGGGACTACAAAGATTGGCTATCCTAACATTCCTTTCATGGACACAACTTCTGTCCGTAAAGCGCAGCTCGGAAGTGGGGTTGTCTTTCCTGATGAAGTTGCTGGACTCAAAGAACTGGCTGCAAATTCACATCGAATAGAAGCATGGCGTAAAACCAACAGTTATCACTATTATGCAGCCGTGAGTATGTTTGCAGCCCCCATCACTGCTTCCCGTCTGATTCTATATCATCACAGGATTTCGCCAAAGCCCAGTCGAGTAGTCCCATTCGCGGGTTCGATGTTATGCATCAACTCTTCCGACTGCGACACGCGAAATCAATGTCTGATACAGAGGCGTACTTGATAATGCGGACTCTTGCCGATAATGTAAAAACCTATGATCAAGTTGTTGAGGTATGCTTCTTGATATCTTGACCTCATGGCCGATGCCGACTCCCCATACAGCTCTTATCATATCTGATGCCCCATAGTGGCGGGCTTCTTCCGTTGGGCTTCGGACTGTTCCACCACAAAGAGTCAATTCGAGAGGCCACCGTCGATCTTTTCAATCACATCCGACAGTATCCTGTACGCGGAATTTCTTGATTTTTACCGTTTACTGTTACAAGCTGACACTCCTCATGTTTCAGGTTGGCGTGCTGTTCTTGCAGTCATTAAATCACTTTCAACGCTACGCATTCGTGCGACAGGCGCATGCTCGTGAGAAACAGCAGCAGCAACAGCTCCAACAGCCGCCTCACCACTCTTCATCCATCGCTTATGCTCCCACTATGGGCAGGGCTCACTCCGGCTCTAGCGCCGCAATGAGCGTGACTAGCAGCTATTTTGGGGAGCGGTCCAATGGCGCCCTGTGATGACGCTCGCGGTGTGTTGTTAAATCCGTGATCTACACTGGTGTGATATGGTGAGTCAGTGATGAACAACACAGGTCATTGTAACTGATTGGAAATGGCAGTTTGCATCTTCTCTGAGTCTTCATCTCTGTATTCCCCGTCTTTTCGTTCTTTTTTGTGTTGTTTTTAAATTGTAGATTAGGACACTCTTACTATCGAACATTGGCCCATGATCTCTACGGATGGTCTGCGAATTCTTCAACTTGGGTTCTGTTGAGCCTGAGTGTTGTCAAGTCAACAAATACATAGAGAACCCATGCGTATACATTGCGCAGTCGTTTTGGCTTGGAGGATTGATTCTTCGTTGCTTCCCCGCTGTTCTGGCGTCTGCATGACCCAAGAATCAGATTCAAGACGAGTCGAGGTTGTCAGGGGTATGACTCGCCAATTCTCCATGAGGCGGGGAGTGAGAACGAGGTATTCGCTTTGCAGAAGTTTGCAGAGAGAGGCTGTAAACCATTAAACTCGATGCGTAATATGCCGGTGCAGTTACACATGCTCTTCGTTGCTCGCTACCACCGGCCGCCCCAATTCAGTGTTCGCGGTCCTTACTGACATGCAGAGGCGTTCCATGACTACAAATTAGACAAAACCCATTACATGTTGTAGCTTACGCCATACACTGCTGAACGCGATTATGTGGAAGCGAAATGGCTGTTTGTTCGGAGTAGCTTTGCTGTAGGACCCCACGAAGAAAACGACACTTGTTTTTTCTCCATTCCCGTGCAACGGGAGCAGTCCAGGAGCAGTCGCGAACCTTGAAACCACCAGGAACGATTCAACGAACGACGAAAAGGTTGACGATCCAGTGGAGCACTATTTGAAATCGTCGGAGGACCTTGTCTTTCCCCTGAGTAAATTTGATTTTGGAAGCTTCATCAATTTCGGAGGGTCGCTGGTTTTCCGTTCATTATCATGAGGAAGAGTGGGGATCTGCGAGGATTCTCCTATCGCGAACATCATGAAATAGCATGGAGTAGTAGTGCACTCCTAACACGTAGTGAGACAAGAACATCTGAAAGGACTAACGTGAAACGAGTCGTCAGCCAAGGTGCGTAAATAATACGCCGAGGGTTTTGCCTCCATCCGGATTCCGTTGCAACAACCAATCAACCTACAATCCCTAGTATTTCATGGGTGACGGAACGAGAAATGGTCGTAGCTTCCGCCTGTCCCCGAACCCGAAAGCCGCTTTCGATAAAAGAAAAGCAGGTTAAGAAGCTTCGCTCGGGGTTCGCGTTGGAAGGCGACTCGGCAGGCATGTGTCTGAATCGCAAGTTTACAGAGACCGACTTCCCTGGCGTGAAAAGTTCTGTCAGCAAACGATATGAGAAAGCCCACGCGGCTAAACTGTACTGAACCGAGAGGAGCCTGTTAACTCGTTTCCGGGACGACATCTAATCCAGATCAGTCGAAACACCCCTACGGCGAAAGGGGAGATGCATAGAGCGAGGCAGGCAAGCAGTAATAGCGGCTTCAGTATCAGACATCGATGTGCCCTGGTATAGGGAGAAATGCGGGGTAAAGGCGTCTGGTAGAATCATAATGTATACTTGCTGCGATCAGGGAAGATCAGCCGCTGAAGAGTTTGAAAACAATGGCAGCCTACCTTCCTTCTTCTCATTAAGGTCCAATTCCATGTTTATGGGTATGTACGTGTTGATTATCACTTTCCTACGCGTCTGTCGGTCTAGCCTAAAGGAACGGTGGCGGACGGTTCCGAATGATTCAGCGGTTGTTGTCGTTCAGAACAAAAATAGCAGCAGAGCCCTGAGCTGGAGTTGAACGTAGGGCGTTACCAGAAAGACAAGCAAGGCATTAAAGAGGGCTCAAGACATCGTTCAGACTGGGAACCAGGAAGTCACTTCGCGTCCACGCGAAGTTCCGAGGCTTAAAAGTTGCGTAAACGTTGAATGTGTTGGCCCTGATGAACAACCCCATTTAGAGGTTCACATGGATGACTGATTGCGATTATCCCTGCACTGTGATCATCCATATGTGCGAGTTTTCCGTGCAAGGCGAACTTTGGCCGTGTCCGATGGGCTGTTCTCATATAACCGAAACAGGCCGTCTAAGAGTATGAAGCCTGGACGATACTTGCAGGGAATGCAGACAAGTCAAAGATGCTTGCTGTATTCCGATAAGAGGGAGACTATAGTATGCATGAATGCCAAAGAAACCACCGGAAAAAATGACGTGCGACTTGCTAGGATTGAAATCAAAGAGCCCCAGGTGACATGTTTAAGCGTTGACATGATTTTTGAATGGTTTCGACTGGACACATGGCGGAAGAGGTATTGGGCCGGAAAGCAAGGGAGAGTTTGATGGGAATTGACGGCAAGATCCCAGATCTGTCTGTTTGTCCCTGTCTTGTAATTTGAGATCCCGTGCTGGACTTCGGCTGTGCTGGCCTCCTTTAATACCAGGCCTCGAGTCGGCATAGACGATCTTATTTCCTTGTTCTACGCTTCCATCTTCCTGGTCGGCATATTTCATGTTCAGCCTTGCCAGCTTTTCTTCACCCTTAACTCTCTAATAGCTTGGTCTTGATTTGGTCTTGATCGGCCTTCTTCACCGTTTTCGCTCTCTTTGCCCGTTTTTTCGCACTGCGGTAGCTGCGGTCCCCGTCAATTCGGCCTTTCTTCGCCTTTCTTTACCTGAAAGATCCTTTTTTTATTCAAGAAGAGTACACAATTATGGCTAACAAGCCCGTCAATACGGAGAAAACTGCGCAGGGAACCCTACAAAGAGGGAAGGCATGTTTGAGATGCAGGTGAGTATCCTCGAAATTTCATCTCAAAGTGTCCAATGTTTGCTCATATCTTACTTAGGAAGCGGAAAATGGTGATTCACTTGGCTATTCCGCATACATAAAAGCATATTGAATGTCTTTGACTAGCGGTGTGATGGTGTCAAGCCTGCTTGTCAGCAGTGCGTGCGCGCAAAGAAGCCGGAGTGTTGCGAATATGACGACGGAAAGGGCAAGACGCGGACACAGATACTTCGTGAACATATCGGTCGATTGGAGCAACGCGTTCGTGAACTAGAAGATCCTGAATATGTCTCACCAGCCATTACCCTTCACGACCCGCATATTATGCCATCGGAAAACTCGTTTTCCTCGTCCTCGTCATATGGCTCTCCAGTTAGCACTACGATTTCAGCTTCGCATTCACCGCGATATGCTTCAGGTGTGTTTCCTCTTGCCGTTGTCTTATACTCACTAATGCATCTGTCCCTTCAGATACCAACTCGCCCCCGGAGGTATGGAACCACTTACCGGTAAGTAGCGTCCTCCTGGATTTCCAGTGTAGACGGTTTATCCCTTTCCCTAGCCTGTACCTTCACCGTCTCCCTCGTCGACATTTGTTACCGAAATGTTCTTTGAGGATCCGCACTCGTCCTATCAGGCTCCCTTCGAGCTAGCTCCCTTACTGTGAGAGATACACTCTAAATGCTTAAGCTTCGCTTCTCATTCTCTTCCGCTTAAGGTTGGAGATCTTTGCGCCACACCGTCATCAATGTGGGCTGGAAATACATATGGGTCATCTGCAGGATAGTTTGCAACTGCCGGTCTCTGAGCAGCGACATCCTGCATTGATGAATGCCATCTTCTTGTGGGCTTGCTTCATGTCACGGCCGAAGCCTCTGTGCCAACACGAAGAGTTTTTCCTCTCACAAGCGCTCGATGCCCACCGGGACGGTCTGCGGTCCGGTGAGAAGGTACTGGATGTCATCCAAGCTTCCTGCCTCCTATCAATGTATTTCCTAGTCAACGGTCGGCTGCTTGAAGGCAGCTATCACGCCAGTGCTGCTGCGTCATTAGCCGTCCAATGCGGATTGCAAGCTGGTGTTGCCTGTGATGCGAGCTACAGCCCATCCTCATCACGGGAAAAGCTTGGACTCGAGCCTCCAGCCAGTGGGTACAGGGAAGGCGAGCGCATCTTGGCCTTTTGGCAGGTCTACAACCTTGACCGGTGCTGGTCTGTGGCGCTTCGGAAGCCATCCGTGCTTCTGGATGGACATGATCCGTGGACGTCGATTAACTGTCCCTGGCCACAGGACATCATGGAGTACGAGTCGGTAAGTCACTCCCGATGCATTGCCTCTACATTGCTAACTCGAGTCCTTTCTACTTCCAGGGTGCTGTCACCACGGGCACGTATCAGACGGTCCGAAGCTTCCTGCAAGGAGACATGTCAGGTGGATACTCGATGCTTGCCTTACGTGCAAAGGCCTCTGCTCTCTATTCCCGCGCTGATCAGTTGGCTTTACGATGGAACTCAAGTAAGTCTCTGACCATGCCACATCGACCTCATCTAATCGCCGCCGTAGGAATAAAGCCTTCCGGCAGTTACCCTGAAGATATGCAAGCATTAGAACTTACGATTACGCGATTCCTGGCCACGCTCGTCCCGATACATCAACTGAACGCCACGATGCCTGAAGAAAAGCAAATGTTAATTGTTGTACACACGCTCGTGCAAGCCGCTTTGATACTCCTGTATCAACGGTTTGCCCAAGACGATGCTGTTGCTTATGAGAAGTGTTCGCAAGCTGGCAAGGCATGTGTCGCTATCATCAAGTATATTTCGGAACAGGACTATGAATTCCTGGATCCGATTCTCGGGGTATGCTGGTTTCCTTTTCTATGTGTTCTTAGTTCTGAGTTTCTTTTTTTAGCCTTGCTGGACCACTGCTGCCGAGTTTTTGATACGTGAACTGGTCAACATCGAAACCTCATGGCCCCTCAGCAGCGGCGACGTTCGGAACGACATCAACACCATCGTCTATGCCATGACTACCCTCAACGCTCGATTCCCTGTCCTGGGTAGTTATATGTCTTCTCCGTCCCCTTCGCGTGGTCTCATCTCCGCCATCTAGGTATCTCGGCAGCAAAGGTTACGAAGCGACTTGCTGAGCTGTAGTCGCTGTATAACATTTGGCTTTCTAAAACGCAACCCCATCACCTTCGCAACTTTATTGTTTCAGTGGATCGCCTATGGAGCGCAATTCGAACTCTTTCTTCTATTGGACATTGCTTATTTCGACTTCGATCTGACAATCTTTGTTTTGGACCTTCTTTATTGTGCATGGACACCCCTTCCCATCTCATGAACCGAACTTTCTTTAATTTTGGAGCGCACTTTTCTTGTCTTCTTTTCTTCGCGCCTCCCTCACGCTCCTTCACGATTTTTCACGTTTTACTTATGAACATTGGACTTGGACATTTATTATCATCGGACCTTAATTCTGGACCAAAAGACGGACACTCTTGGACAATTGGACATACAGAGTTCGCCAGTCGCTTTCTGCTATCTCCATTGCATTTGCATTGCATTACTTTTTTGCATCGCATAGAATCACCGGACATTTATTGCACCCTTTGGACTTTTTTACTTTACAAAATACGCACACCACGGACGCGTCAAACAAAAGTTGTACTATTTGTATTTGGACTTTTTGCATCTTCGTAGCTTTCGACGTACCATACTACACATACGATACCTTAGGACGCTGCATTTTCTTCTATCTTCTAGCAAGCAAATTATAATAGTGTACTTTTACTGTTCTAGTACCTAACAGCAAACCAATGGATACAAACCAGTTGCCGCTCTTGAAAACGAAACTCCGTTTGTTACTTCCGACATCGGAAAGCGGATTGCAACACGCCGCCTTCGTTCGTTTTAGGGAATCTACATCCTTGTTTTTTTCGGCTCATCTCGAAGCATGTGGTGCGAACAAAACACTAATAGAGTTTGGTTTGTACAGATCTGTACAGACGCGTCTAAAGAGCCGATTTGGACAGGCATCATAGAAAAGACCGCGGAATGGATTAGATATCATTATCATGATGAAAAGGGTACAATAGAAGTCTCCCTAGGCGCGTATGTATGTACCGCTCGTGTGCGAGCCATATGTATGGGCGCGACTCCACCTAAACCTCCGACTCGGACTGACAGTGAAGCAGTTTCTTCGAGACGCGGTGGCAATTGAGATCTTTGTTGTTCTCGGGTTCGGCTTTTGGCTGTCCAGTGAGTCAGAATCGAAAAATCGGCATAGTGAGACCTTGTGAGACCAAGGAGCGAAGCAACATTTGACTCGGAGATTACTTCTTGTCATCGAACGTATTGCGGCTGGTGACTCGTGTGAGAATCGAAGAGGCAGCAATCTTGTACCATAGCAGTCAGTGATGCGATGCCTGGGGTCCAGACGAATACGGTAGGTTTTCTCTGGTGAAGATCGAGTTGCCAGCATCGAGATCGCGATCGCATATGCCATCGACGCGAAAGACGGTATCCTTGAGGAACTGAAAGTTGAAGCGACTGTTGGCGCGTTTGGCAAAGGTCACCTCAGTAAGAACAAGAGTCAGGAATCCTTTTTGCTGTTCAGCGTTATGTTTTTCTAGGGATATTTCAGAGAAGCTATACTACAACGGTGAACTGGTTCGAGAGTACCCACTTCCACCGTATCTCTTGCTCAATACCCCATCGGAAGACAGGAATATTCTATCGATCTTGAATCGAATCCTTTTTGACGTGGTATGGCAGATTTGAGGGTAGCTGGAACCAACGTTCCTTGGTTTAATGGTTGGTTGACGAGTCACTGAGTCACTGCTGGTGCACGTTGCGCAAGCGCTCGTCACTCTTTCACCAGTACCACCATCAACATCCTCTCGAGAATGTCTGGCACTCCTTACAGAGCCTCATACCTCGTCAAAACGTTTTCCATCATGGTTTTGCCCTTGAACAGAGACCTCTGGAATGTACGGCTCGGCTCCCGACCCGAACCTCGACCAAATTTTGATGCTGTTCTTCTGCACATTCCTTCCTATTTTCAAAAGAATTGTCGGCACTTTCCAAGATTGGCCGCCTGGAAGACATGGAGGTGAAGAAGATTGACCTGGAAATCGCCTGGGGAACGGAGGGAACGACGTCGCAAATTTCAAATCGGACTTATCTACCGTGACCGTTTGTCGGGTCAAGAACATTCTTCTCTCAAACGATCGAGGCTAAAATTTCCGCGTCCAATACCAATATAAAACGAGACTTGCGGAATCGACCCTTACGACGACGCCATGGACCCATACTTTGAAGAGTTTCTCCCTCCTGTGAGGTCGATTCTCAACCCCATGTTCACTCTTTGCGTGAGTTCTCAGCTCTCTGTGATGCGGCGAGACTAAACTTACACCCAATTACCAGGCCATGTATCTTGTTTATGGTGAGAACCTTCAGCATAGCGGAAACTGAGATTGACGCTTTCGTAGGCTTCTACGTTATACTCTTCAGCTTCTACATGCGAATCTTGCATCGACGCCAGAAATTACACGGTCCTACAAACTGCTATCGAGGCCCTACGATCACTCTTTTCATTCTATCGACATTCCTTGTCTTTATCCAGACCGTTTACCGTGTTCGTCAAGCTTACGTGAAGATGGTCGCACTTGTAACAGACGACTATGATCCCTTGTTCGCGTACTTGAACTACGACACGCTGAAAACATTTTGCTAGTGGGTTTCTCATTGTTCGCTTCCTCGTTTTGTTGTCTCACCTCCTATCCAGTGCTTCCAGCGACACGCTCGAAATCCTACTCAAGTAGGTCCGCAACATCTTGTTCATATGTGAAACGACGCCAACAAGACATCAGTTCCGTTGCAGATTACATGCTCGTCAGTGATCATTCAATATGCAATGGCCAACATTTCTCGCTTACAATTTCTTCCCATAACACAGATACATCGTTGCTATGTGATTTGGGATTCTAGGAAACGAGTGGCGTATCCCCTGGCTGTGGCATCGATTCTCACTAACCGTGCGTTTCTTCCTTCCCTTCTCGATATCTTCACCGTTGCTGATAACAGTACTTTAGTCGCCGGCATCGCTGGCACGATTGTATTTGCCTGGAGCATCAGTGACACCACAGATCCACTCAAAGCTTATATTGCCCCCAAGGCTGATACAGTCGAGAGTGCCTCGATGTATTCAAGTATCATAGTCAACGCGTCAATTACCTTCGTCACTGGTGAGTTAGAGTTGCCGAATCATTCCCTGTCCACTATCTTGATCAAGTATCTGTTAGCCTCCCGCATATGGTGTATCTATCGCCAGTCTCGTCGGATTGGAAGCTCGAGGCTTTTCAGATCGGTCGCAAGCATCATGTTAGTACATTATGCATCCGGTTTATAGGGTACTGAACAGTATTCATTTAGCGTCGAGTCGGGAATGCTTTACCCTGCAATCACTCTCTTCCAAGTCATCATGGGCAACACGCTGCCAGATCGAATTACACCAATCGACTTGGCACCGACTTGTTATATCGTCGCTGTATGGCTTCTATTGCTTGGAGTTGATGAACCTGGAACTTACGTGCACTCTGATTCAGGGCCTAGCACCGACACTAATCATGGTTCGAGCACAGCAGGGGAAGACAGTGGAGGAAACGATACATGCGGAACAGACGTTAACGGGTGTTCGATTTGCTAGTGCGCCAGCGCCTTCGGAGAGCGGTGAAACGACAACTATGGCGGAGACTGGAAGTGGATTCACGACTTCGACGTTGAGATCTGGCCAAGGGGAACGAGTCTGAATTGACATTAACTTGTGTAGTATTACTCTTCATGCATCATGTTCTGGACTTAGCGTATGTACCTTGATACATAATGGGCGCTTATGCGATTTGGTTGGGCGAACTAAAATCTTTTTCAACCAACCATCACCGTTGTTCTGCAGCTTCAGCCTCACCAGCTTGCATCAATTTGTATCCATTTTTCAAGGGGTTCTTTCTAAATACACGACTCAAATCAGTTCTTCTGGGATCAGCCGACCGGCTGCAACTTGAACATTCACAAGACGAAGCGTATGTCAGCACAGATGCCTATCATTCATTCATAAAACTGCAACACTCCTGCAGCCTCAGGAGTTGCTTTCCCCTCAATACCACCGTCTGGATCCTGGGTGCGTGTTCTGCACGTTGTCAACGTTTTGATTTGACTATTCATCTAGATACTAGCGCATACCCATGAAGCTATCAATTGCATCCTCTCCCCGTTTCCCAGCCGAGCTCCTCACCCACATCTTTGAGGATGTCGTGGCATCAGATATGGAATCTTTCTGCCTGACCAAATCCGCTGCAATTTGGCCGTTGACACAGACATGCCAAAGTTGGAGAAAGGTCGCCGTCACAGCACCTACCCTATGGAATCTTATTCGCACGTCTACCGTATTCTTTGGCAACGCACCACGACCAAGACACCTTCCTCAGCTATTCAAACTCTTTCTCGAGAGATCTCAACCCCTCCCCATATCTTTTATTATCGAATTCGGCAGTGACCAAGATGATTCAGAGTCATTCACGTTCAACCAAGAGCTTTTTAATTTACTCGCATGCCATTCTTCGAGATGGAGGCATGTGCAGATGCTCGATTTCGACGGCCGTGTTATTCAACAACTTTGCCAGGTCAAGGACTTGCCAATCCTGCATAGTTTGCACCTCTGCGGGCAAGTTAACCGAAAGCATCATCCTTCCCCAGCCGACCCGCTCGAGGTGAGGGGCCTAGCCACCGCTCCAGCTTTGGTAGAGGCAGTGCTGAGCCTTAGTTTTGACGGATATGATTTCGAGGATGTCCCATCACCGAAGTTGGGTCTTCATTGGGCGCAACTCAGAGAACTCACGTTCTCGGTCCAGTTACCCCAGGACTTTCTCGAGATTGCAGCGAGTTTGACGAGCGTAGAGTGCCTCCACGTCGCAATTGGCACTTCAGAGAACGCCAATATAGCCGACAACATTCTGCTTCCCAGAGTTCATTCACTAGAACTTTCCGGAGATGATCGGGGCATCGTCGAGGTTGCATCTCGTCTGGTGTTGCCAAAGCTTCAGAATCTACGGCTGGCAACAAGTTTGGATTCGTTTGAGACAGTTCGTGCATCGAGCCGGTTTCTATCCAGCATCGTTGGGCTGCAAAAGCGTTGCGTGGATATGGGCGGTTCGAGTATACGTTCTCTGCAGGTGACTGCTCATGCACTGTCGTCTGCAACGGCTCGACAGCTTAAAGAATCGCTCCACGATGTAGAGGAACTCTACCTTTTACAGTTTGATAATGAAGGGGAGCACGCCAACGACGCGCAAGTCATCAAGCATTTGAAGGAAAACGTGTTCCCTCGCCTCCGAAAGCTGGGGATGGTCATTCCTTATTCGAAACCTCGCAACTTCACATTTCTCTCCGTCCTTGCAGATGTTATCAAAGCACGACAATCAGCTCTGAACCGTGAGGGCTTGGCTCAGCTTGAGCAAGTTTCACTGTCTATGCCACGAGGCGGTCGCCCAAAACACATAACTGTCAAGGGGGAGAACACAGAGTTATTCGAACAGCTGGAGATGTTCGGGAAACAAGGCTTAGATTTATGCGGGGGACATCTGGAAGGGGGGAAATGGGTTTCGACACCTCATGATACTGATTGGAACAGAATCAAGGAAAAACGTAGAATAGCTCGAATGCATTCAATGGTCAATTGGGGTATTTCATGACATTGAATATGCAATAGTATTAAGAAATGCAGTAGTGGTACATGCTACTGCAGTTTTTAGGTGCTATAGACCGAAAACATGATGGTAATTTATCGTCATCTTCAGGCCTTCCTCTTCAAGGTGCTCCAATCGAGAACGATAGTATACGTCCAGATGCATAGGGTTGCATTTAAGTGTGAAAGCCTGCAGCTGTGTTTGTCCTGTACAGTCCTTCGGCCATCTCTCTTTATCACGCCTCGACCGAAGCATGGAGTAAAGACGACGTGTGCTAAAGGGCTGGAATTGGAAGTCAAATATGAGTTCTGATAGGTTTGGAAGTAATGGAGTGTCTCGGTATTGCTCCACCAAGCGAAAAGAGCTTTGCAGTAACGAAAAGTTCATCTGCTCGAGAAACGCGTCGATAAGAGGCAAATCGGAGTACGTGCTGCTCGGATTCACGACTTCAAGTATTTGTATGGAAGGTGCCGATGCCAACATATCTAGAAAGCGGTGGTGTTCGATTGTCAGGCGTGATATATGCAGCGCTGTGAGAGGTGGTTGGGATCGCGCCAGGAATTGGCAAAACTCCGTCACCGGAAATCGAGGGACTTCTCCACGATCCATGTACCCTCCGACGGAAAGGTGCGCAAGATGAGGAAGAGTGATACGCTGGAAAAGAATGCCTCCATGGCGGAACCCCCCGACCTCTAGTGACTCCAGAGGCGAGTTGATGTCGCTGTAAGCTTCGGGAAGCCTCAAATCATCCTCTGCAAACATATGAAAGGATATCTTTCGAAGTACTCTGCAAGATTGCAGAATGCCTAGTACGTTGGAAAGAGAATAGCCCGCGCCAGTCAGCGTGAGCTGACTCAACGACTTGAGGTCCAAGTTAGCGTTCTGGATATGCGACATTTCCAGAAAACGCAAACGAGGTGTGGCGATGCCGTGTTTGTGGAAGCGATTTGGACCTGGAGGCTGGATGTGCACTTTTAGCGTCTCGAGCAAAGGCAACGCGTTCGGGGGGTCCACAAGGTCTCCGTGATCCCATACAGAGAGCGACACATCCTTCCACCGATGACAATGTTTGAAAGCATCCCTCACTGCTGGGATGTGCAGATTTGATAGACTGTCATCGTTGGTAATCGATAACCGCAAGGGGTGTTCTCCAGATTTGTCGAGGCAAAATTTCATGAAATCATGCAATTTCACGGCGACGACCCTTGTGCATTTGTCTTCGAACACAAGTCTGATATGTGACCATATCTGAGGAAGAGAACGAGCCAGCGCACGCCAGCGATTGCAGACATGGCTGAAAGTGAGAGCCATGCTCCGTATCGGTGATTTACTGGACCATAACTCGTCCTCCCTTGTATCCTCCCAACAAATCGTGAAAATGAGCGACAGAATTTCGGGGGCGAGTCGGTGTATCGATGGTTTCACCATCGCTCGTAGCTGGTAGATGGCAGAAGAAATTCGGATCTTCTCCTTCTCCGATGCCTCTATCAAGTCCTGTAGTTTATTGCCGTATTTTTCTAGCTCGCGCTCCGCTTTTTGAATAAGATTATTTAGCTTGGGAGCTTCAGAATCGGATATGACATGGTTCTTGGGCTGTTGGGAAAGGTATGCTTCAACGGCACCAACGGCCTGAGCTGGGACACAGCAATGAGGGCAATGTTCGCAGCGATTCATCATAAAGCTGAGTATTACACTGTTGTGAGCTCGTGAGACGTCTAGGAGTAGGCAGACTGACCTAGTAAAATTCCTCACTGGGGGTCGAGTCGGTCCAGAGTAAAGAGTCGCGACTGACTGAGGCTTACTCCTTCTCTGTGACCACTGAATTCTTGTCGAGTTCTTGCTCTTTCCCCATTCTCAGTCTCATCTCCGTCAATTGACGACATCTAAATCCCGGTGATATCAAGAACAGCCAGCGTTCACCGTATTGACCGACCTGGCCTTCTGGGAGACGACACGGCTCGTGGGTTTACCATCTATTCGTGATGGAATAGCCGCTGATGGGTGCAAGGGTCGTGTCCAGTTCATTCTTATACCATCATGATCTTACCAACATCATATTTTAGCGGTCGAATCGGCACTAACTACGACCCATCTCCAGGAGAGAGAGACGAAATTCGGGAACTGATATTGGGAAGGGAGAAGAGATTGCAGGCTATTCAGGACGAGATATCCAAATTGCAGGAGGAGCAGAATGAGGTGAAAGTGTTCATAGAAAATCATCGAACCCTTGTCTCCCCGATTCGACGCCTTCACGCCGACATTCTTCGCGAAATCTTCCATCGGTGTATCCCCGAAAGACTCCCGAGATGTCGCGCCCAAGAAGCACCGTTGCTGCTCACAAGGGTGTGTAGAGCATGGCGTGAAGTCACGATCGCCACACCAAGCCTATGGAATCGCATCCACATATCCCTTCCACGTCCTTATGATCCTCCAATTACCGACAAGTTTCGTTCGCTGGTGCGTGCATGGGAAGAAGGAATAGAGATGTGGCTCGAACGATCGGGAAGGATGCCTCTAGAGCTGTCTTTCTCAGCAGAGGATGCAACCAGGGGTTGGAGTGTAAGTATCGATTGGAGCATGGACGGAGAGAGTGGTGCAGAGCTAGAAAGACTCTACGCTAGTGTTGCTCGCCGTTTATTGGCCCATGCTTCGCGGTGGAAGAGTATCTCGCTGAATGCTCCGACCATCGTTTGGGAGACTTTGGCATCCTTAACGGATGATTTACCTTTGCTGGAGAAAATCGACACCGGCTGCTCCACTCACTTTGCCATGCAAGCAACGGATCACTATCAGCCAGTGACAGTCCTCGTCCGTCGATCTCCTTCCCTTCGCGTGCTTCACTCTCAGGAGGCATTCTCTCATTTACCGGTTCGTTGGGAATTCCTAACCGAAGTGGTGCTTGCCGAACCATCTGTCTCCACCCCCGTTTACCTATCCCAGGCCATGGAAGTCCTCTCTTCGTCCAGCGCTTCCTTGCGCCACTACACCGTGTCTGCTCGAATCGACCCCGAAAACCCGTTACCCACAGTTTCACCAGTCACCCTTCCCGATCTTGTCACTCTGAACATTGAAATCTCCGAGGGAAGACTTGGATTAGGGTTCGAGACTATCACTGCAGCCCTGCGGCAGATTTTCGATACCATCTCCACCCCCAAACTCGCCCATCTTTGTGTTGTGCTATCTCGACACCGTCTTGGTGCTGAGCACATATCAGACTCTTTCGACAAACTTCCTTTCCTCGATTCCCTAGATCATTCAGGATGTACACTTCAGAGCTTGTCCCTGGATCTCCCGGTGACGGCGGGAGCGTTGCTTCACCTACTTGCCGGAATGTCCTCACTCAAACAGCTGAGGCTACAGATGAGTGGCGCCTCCAGGTATAGATTCTCGGCCAGGCCCCCAAGCCCATTTCCAGACACCATTATCGACGCTCTCACACCTTCCTCGACTAATACCGATGTTTTATGCCCAAACCTTGAAGTTTTCATGCACGGATACTGCTCGTCTTCTTCCGCGAACTCTCTGCTTGCGTTTGCGGAAGCAAGGCGCCGGGAATCAGAGTACTCGAATGTCCATGTTCGGAGGTTGAAGCGTCTGCAAGTGCACCTCGACCGGTTTATCGAGAACACGGAATTGTCATTGAGACTGAAAGCCTTGCGCACAGAAGGAATGTTGATTCAGTGGGTCTCACCCTCGAATCGTCGTGACGAGATTGTGGCAGGGTATCGAGAACCAGTAATGACAGGTTTCCATGAATATGTACATTCAACAGAGATGTGGTGGCCTATACTACCATATTCACCGACGCATTACTAGTACCTTTGCTTCCTACTCTAACCATTCTTCCTAAGTACTCATCACGTATTCATCTTGAGGCTGATAATGGACAACAAACGTCGATGTATTGTGTAGGTAACAAGCTCTTGACCACTTACCACCATCTCAAATGTTCTTTTGAATCTTTGCTACTCATGTTGTGTCGGCCCGAGGCAGCGAGTTAAAAATTTCTGCTTGTTACCAGAGGCCGCGTTGCTTGTTTTGCTACTACCATCACCTCCAATTTTCGGGAATCGCAACTCTACACGCTCATCCTTGCAGGGCGCGAGGACATAACCCGATCTCGGTGCCGCTGCTGCTACGAATCATGTAGATCAGTGATTTGACACTTAAAGCGCTGCTTGGGTGCTTTCCCCCCACCTTCTGCCATTATGTCTGAAAGCCAAACCAACACGGTTTCTCTACCTCCCTCGAACAGCAAGATCCTAGGCGTCAGTCTCTACCGAAATCGAGCCGAAATAACTCGGCTGTACAAGTTGAAGGTGAAGAAGGGTCAGAACAATGTCAAAATCAATTGGTTGCCTTGGGGCATGGATACGGAATCGCTACGGTGCGTTCTCAAGTCGAATGTCCAAGCTTTTTGGGCACTGACTACCGTTCTGTAGAGTTGAAGGTCGAGGAAAGGCGACAATCCAGGACGTGAATCTCTCAGTCAACTTCCCAGAATCCGAATCGGGTTCGACCACCATACTGGACGAGCTGGAATTGAAGAAGACGCTTATTGAAAAGGCTTTGGATAGATGCAAGAAGTCCATCGCGTCATTGGAGAGCTTCTTGGGTACCGTCAGCGCAGAGTATACCAAGCCCGGGGACCTAGTCTCTGTCATGAAAGACTACGATACTGCTGCCTGCGAGCTCGATGAGAAATTGCTCAGTCTGAAGCAACAGCTGAAGGATGTGGAAAAGGAGGTCCAGGAGGAACTCAAGAAGGTCGCTCCAAAGGCTCCTTTTGAACGCGGAAGGCATGCGGCCATTGGCGTCGTTGCCGAAGAGGATTCGGACGTGGAGCTGGTTCTCATCTACGGTGATCATCGAAGTCTAGCTCTGGAATGCTCGGAATACTCATCGCTCATATTGCAGCTGTATCTGGAGCTACCTGGCGAGCAGGATACGATATTCGTGTCGACGCGAATAGAAGCGAAAAGCCTGTAAAGTTGATCTACAAAGCTATAGTATCTCAGTCTACAAATGAGGTATGTGCAGTCGTCGCTTTCAATATTTATCATATAACTCATGGATATCTAGCTGTGGGAGAACGTGCCATTGACTCTTGAAACAGCCAATCCCACGTACGGACTCAGCCTACCAACTCTTCACCAATGGAATATATCCGTATACAAACCCACGCCGCCACCTCCAGTACCTTCAGCACCTGGAGGACAATCAAAGTCGGTTGCATATTCAATGACGCCGGCGAGTAGTGTCACATCCACCGAGTTAGAATCATACTCCAGTCTCTCTGGAATGGATCATGCAACAACCAGGGTCGAATCCAAAGGGACGATGAGTGCCACCTTCCGAGTTCCGGGCTTGGTCGATATTCCTTCTGATGGAGGCGAACGAAGCTTCACGATCGTGGAACTGGAGCTCAATGCGCTTATGACATGGTTTTCTGTTCCGAATATTGATACCAGAGTTCATCTGAAGGTTTGTTCATGGCCACTGAACTGTGTTCAAGATGTTCTGACGCAAATTTGTAGGCCAAAGTTCACAATGAGTCAGAGTATACGCTGCTGCCAGGGAGAGCAAGTGTATATGTCGACGGGAGTTTCATATCCAAGTCGGACGTCCCGGCGGTCAGCCCGCTTGAAAAGTTTGAATGTCCACTAGGGTACGTTTACTCCTTCGTGCTCAAGGGCTTTGTCCACTCACCGTCTTGTATAGCTTGGATCCATCAGTCCGGATCACTTACCACCCGCTCTCGAAGAAGTCCACCACCTCTGGCTTTTATCAGAAATCAATGAACTATGTCTACGTGCAACGGCTCACAATCCACAATACAAAAGTCAGCCGTGTTCCCTTGCTCAAGATCGTCGATCGTATCCCTGTCTCCGAGGATTCACAAATTACGGTCAAACTCGTCAATCCGCCACTGAAGGTCCCCACCAATGTCAGCAAGCCTCGGGCTGTTGCCAGCTCTTCCTCGGGTGCCGAAGCCGCGACTACGACGGAGAGTAATGAGGGCACCAGTAGCAAACGTCTCAGTATCCTGTCCTCGTCTGGAGGCTCTACTTTGAAATCAGCTGAACGTAGCGGTGGTGCCCTTGCTTCGATTCAAGAAGTTGTCGCTTCCAGTGCCGGTCCCAACGTCAAGGTATCTGATGGCGTCGTTGCTCAATGGGATGGCGCAGATGACTCATCGGTGGATGTGGATGCTCTTGGGAAGAATGGGAAGATCGATTGGCTGTGCGATATTCCAGCAGGGGAGAAGATCAATTTGACGTTGCAATGGGAGGTGGCGATGCCTGTGAAGACTCAAGTAGTAGGCCTGTGATCTGGCTTGTATGTTTATTTTGTTCATATCTAGTTTTCCTTGTTGAATCTACTGAAATCCGAAAATACACTGTATTTTTACAATCACGTTCCAGTCTGCAATTTGACCCTGCAATAACGTTGGGTTCAGGGCCGGAATCAATATCAATGAATATCGCCGACGCCAACTGGATCTTTTGAGCACAAGAATGCATGTTCTTTGACTCGGCAGTCTCTTACTACAAATTACACGCTTCTTCCAGTGGATTGGAGGCCATGTGCGAACTTCAAGGTTTGGACAGGTGAATAGGAACCTTAAGCAAGAAGTACTGGTAGATTAGAGGTGTGTATGCTAGATTCATCCATTACAGGACCACAATACTCAACGCTAGCTGCTTAGATACTATACTCGTTCGAGTGGTCGCGTCATACGCGTACCAAATGGTGGCCGGCTTGCTTGGGGTAACTGATTCCCTCTCGGATATAATATGCAAAGCTTTAGTTGGTCTGCTATGTCCCTAGATATGGACTTGATGTCTTGAAGCGATAGAAAGCTAGAATTCGCAGCTTTCTCTCCAGTCTCTGCAGGTTAATGCGTGGGAGTTTTCATTTCGGTGCAGGGTGGCTATAAAATCCTTGCCTCTCCATTTTAGACCCTATTCGCAATCTTTTTTGTGAACCCCATCATCTCTGCTTGCCAGACGTGAACTCTACCGATATGCAGTCTGCTATGATCTATGCTACTTCTACCGCCTCTGTCGATGATTTCCTGGTACGTCTGCTTCTTACTTCTCCTGTCTCAAGATTGATTTTGATTATGTCTCACAGCTCACCGAGCTTGAGGAGGTGGCCGCCGTCGTCAAGAAGCTCCCTTACCTCAACGCCGCGGATTCATTTCGCTCTGTCCTGCGCCCTGCACTGGTCGGACGCGAGGTCGACGTGTTGGCCATCATCGACAGTAAGCTTCCTCCTGTATCTGTTGACTTTGTGAAAAAGGGGTCAGCGGAGAAAGTCGAAGCCGGGGATGTGGATGAAGACGAGATGGTTGAAGATGTTGAAGATGTTGTTGCTGCTCACCGTGATCTTTTCTTCTACCAGCAGGAACCTTCACAAGTGATGACCTCGACCGTCTCGATATCGACTACCCCTATTTCGTGGGTCGGCAGCTCGATTGTCTCTCCCCCTACACCCATCAAGGAGAAGACTGCTGCAATAACCACCACCTCAGCACCTCTCAAATGGATCGGCAACTCGAATGTATCACCTGCGACGCCCGTGAAAAAGACCCATATTCCCAAGCTCTGGTCTGCAATCACCGCCACTCCACCTAGGACTCGACGCAACAAGGAAAACATACAACCACAAAGTGTTTCCGACGACGTGAAAGCCATCAAGCGCGCAAGAAGGGTTACACCTCCCTCGCTACTCCAAGCTATGCTCAAGAACGACAGCGCGCCCTTTTGAAACCAATGAATGGTTTGGTTCAGCCTATCAATGACACTTTACACTCTGTCTGGTTGGCGCTCAACGCTGACACGTACAAAATTACTCCTAGGGCTTCGCTCTCGTATGAGTCGTACCGATGTCGTTCGCAGTGTTGCTTGCATGGTTGGTCTTTGTTATTTTCTTGTACTAATCACCAGTTTCTTCCGACAGGGATCCTCGAGCGGATCTCGTAAGTGTACATCCTTTCTCTTGGAATTGCGACTGATATCTTCGTTCATCCAGGTATATGCTCGAACATACGACGAAGGGTGTAATAGTAAAGGTATGACCGACAGCTATACATTTCATAGCTGATGCATAGTTTTCAGATACTCGCTGGTGCAACACCCGAATGCATTAGATACAGTTTTCTCGAAGCATATTTGTACCGAGTAGAATTACAAAACGGTCTTGAAAACGCTGCGCTTATTTGATGGGTTACGACACTAACGTCTGATATAATAAGCGCTTGACTTTTTTTGCGACCACCACCATTACACCCCAGCGGATACCTACCCATCATCTCCGAATCCAAATCTCATCGCATGAGAGGGGTTGGGCCTATGGCTGTTTTTGTATAGATCAGCGGGATACAGGGCTGTAGGTGAGCCCAAGCATTCCTTCACTACCAGACGGCAATTACTAAAAATTTCTTTTTAGTTAGCTTCCATTAAGGGCATCGCTATGTCAAGAAATCCCTCAACCATAGTTGTCTCCTAGTCATTTGATAATTGTTGAACCGGTGAAAATTCTCTGGAGATCTTCGGCGCGGAGGTCAGCAAGTTATGTCAAGAAGGTGCGTGAATGTTGAACGTCATATATACGCGAATCATAATACGTCGCCAGATGCGGACTAGGTCCCGAATCGTCTTCAAGATTAGGGAGGACTTCCCTGGAATTTGTTTTTGCTGTTGGTTTAGTCGGCTAGCTCAATACTAGAGAGCTCGGACACAGCGTTGATACATATACTGGAGGACAAAGTTCGAGTCATGCCACCGTTTCCAACGGCCCGGAACGCAGATGTGCTGAAGACCCCGGAAAATATACAAGGCAACTGTATTTCTCGCTTTCCCATATGGCTCAGCAGGAATCAGTGGACCGGTCCTCATTTTCCGACCATGCTCCGCTGCCCATCTGTTTCCTTGTCATCCCATGGTCAAGCTTGATCGCTAAAACGCTCAGCCTCATCCTCGGTGCTGTACGGTGAGGCCTCAGGTTACCACAATCAAGCTTGCAGCCCTTCGTCGGGAAGATCAGAGTATACGGGACAGGCACCATCGGTTGACCTTCGGCAGTGCCTCGGGCTACAACCAATAGTCGACAACATAAAATGTGGACCCTCATTTTCGGTTTCTGCAGACGCACCCTTCAACGAGGGACTCCAATTGCGACACTATGGCCCGTCTTCTTGCTCTTTTCTGCCTCCTACCATTGCTTCCATATGTGCTTGGCCTCAATCCGTTGAAGTCTTACTTCACGGGTGGTCGATACATCGGTTTCTTTACCAACCAAGCTCGTATGACTAGCGCTGGATCAACCTATGTCTCAATCGCCGAAACGAACTTCAATGCTGCTACTGAGTCTAATGCCTGCAAATGGGAAACGCTCGAGCCCTCCCAGAACAACTTCAACTGGGCAGCATGTGACTATACTGCTAAGTATGCGTTCCACTTTTTGCTCTTCCATTATTTACTGAAGACGATGTGTCGTAGCTGGATTACTAGCCGAGGTGGAAAGTTCAGAGGCCATACTCTGGTCTGGTATGTTTTTCTCTTCGTTATGGTTAGTAGATGCTTACTCTTGGTTGTCAAAGGCACAACCAATTGGCTTCATGGGTCAAGAACTTGCAGGGATCTGCCGTTGATAACGCTATGAAGAACCATGTAAGCATATCAACCCAAACCGCCAAGTCTTTTGACACTAATTACCCCTTTTCAGATCACTACAGTCATGAAGCACTACGCCGGCAAGTGAGTATTTTAGGCCACGACAATTATACTCCGACTCACAGGTTTTCGCACAGGGCTTATCACTGGGATGTTGTCAACGAGGCGCGTCTTGGTTCTTTTCGACGCTCGATTTTATACTTACCACTGTACTTCAGGCACTCAATGAAGACGGGACTATTCGAAGCTCAGTCTTCTCCCAACAAGTCGGTAGCGATTTCATCATCAAGGCTTTCACATATGCACGCGCGGCGGACCCTAATGCCAAACTGTACTATAATGACTATAATCTCGAGTTCTCGGGTCGCAAACAAGACGGTGCCTACAATCTGGTAAAAGATCTCAAGTCCAGAGGCCTTATTGATGGTATCGGGTTGCAAGGTCCGTACTCTCATTGTTTCATCGCGCCTTTCCCCCCGTTAACTTAACAATATCTTAGGTCACCTCACCGTTGGATCTGTTCCATCTAACTTGAAAGCCACCGTCCAACGGTTCGCGAGCCTGGGCATCGAAGTTGCATTCACTGAACTGGACATAGGAACAAAGTATGTACTGTCACTCGTGCGTTTCAGGAAAGTACTGATTCGATTGTCGATTCCAGGTCCAAAGATTTCGCTCAACAAGCCAAGGACTACGCAACCGTCACGACGGCTTGTGTAACCGTTTCAGGGTGTGTCGGTATCACCGTTGGAGGTGTGAGGGACGAAGAGTCCTGTACGTTTTGCCTGCATCACTGGCATTTACCCTGGAACTCCTTTACTGACGCAATCCATCCTTCAGCTTCATGGAGAGTAGGAGAGTACACGCTCTTGTGGGACACAAGTTACCAACCTAAGCCCGCCGCCTCCGCTGTTGCAACCGCTGCAGCAGGTGGTACCGGTAATTCCAACCCACCAACCAGCACTAGTGCCACTACCGGCGGATCTCAGCCAACTAACCCTCCGAGCAGCGGGACTGTTCCTCAATGGGGCCAGTGCGGTGGAATTGGCTGGACAGGAGCAACAAGTACGTCTGAATATCGTGGTCGGTATAGTCACTGATGGATCTTAACAGCTTGCGTGTCACCCTATACATGTGTTGCTCAGAACGCGTACTATTCTCAATGTATTTAGGTGCCCCTTCTATGTTTCCCGTAGCGAATGATTACTGGTGTCAGCCTGGGCCTAAGTACGAGCGTTTGAACCCTTGAGCTAAAGTAGTTGAGGTTGTGATTCGAGCGGACGGTTGAGTTGTAAGTTATGAATACTAACACATCCCAGGGCCAGATTACTCTATTCTAGCGAAGTGCTAGATCAGCATAGTGATGACGGCGACTTGTGCTAGACTCAACCAGACTTGTAAAATTCTTTCAAGCTTCAAAGCCTACCGCGCAGTGACTGCAGGGATCTATCTATCTATCACAGGGCTATCGTAAACGCGGCCCGTGTCATTGTCAACTGTGCACGCAAATTGCCATTTATTGCTGTTCCGGTTCACTCTTAACCACCACTATCCTACACATCATACTCACTCGCGCACATGAGGAGCTAGGCATCTGGAATTTGACTAGGGACCAGGTTATTATTGGCCTTCGAGGTGTGTTCTTGAATTGTTCTATGAGCTACAAACGCCGAGCTCTCTTTTACAGATTGATACCTTTGGATTGTCAGACATGAACAGTTCATTTTCAATACAAAATCTTCCCCCCGAACTTCTTTCATTGCTGTTTGAATGGTGCTTTGATGCAGATACTGCAGGTCATATTTTCACAAACCGAGCAGCGCCATGGGTCCTAGCACAAACATGTCAAAGATGGAGAGAAGTCGCCCTCTCCACGCCGAGCATTTGGACGATCATTCGTATCAACACACAATGCCGTTCCTATCGCAGGAATCCTGCTCGAAATCCCTCAAAGATGTTACAGATATGGCTTGATCGCTCTCAGCCTTTACCAATTTCATGCCTAGTCGTCTTAAACAGCGACAATGAGGCCGACGATTCCGATTTCTTTCACGTACTTGTCGAGCATTGCTCCCGGTGGTTGCGCATCGATATTGAATTCGGAGCGCAGTTTCCTGCATATCGGCACCTCTACAAAGCGTGCGCCGGAAACCTACCGATGTTGGAATCACTCCGCATTTTCCTTTATGCCTACGTTGGAGAAACAGATGACGAGGGACTTGTGTTCAACACTGCCCCACGTCTATCAGAAGCTGCTATATTTGGTGGATTAGAGGTGTTCACCGGCTTCAGTTGTCTTCCGCTCACACTTCCGTGGGCCCAACTACAGCAGCTGGCATTCACACCTATCACACCTGAGAGATGTTGCATACTCTCGCAATGCAGCAAGCTTACGTTCTGTTATATGAACGTAGGCTCGATAGACCTTTCACTGGATTGGGACCACACTTTTTCAGTTCCCCAACTAGCTCACTTAGAGTTACTCGGACCTCCAGAACGACTGGTAGTCATTCTGGATCGCCTGTATACTCCAGCGCTCCGAGGGCTAAACGTAGCTGATGACCGTTGTCCTGTCGTTTCTCCTGAAGACGCCGAAGTATTACTTATTTCGGTCATGGAAATGCAGGCAAGAAGCGGGTGTAGTATAGAACGTTTCTCGGGTCACATCAGTCTATTCGCCTTGCCAAGATATACCGAATTTGCAGCCAGAGTAGATGATATCGAGGAGCTGCGCATCGTGATGATGGAACAACACCTACTGTTCCAAAGCCTGCTTCCCAACGCTACGCGGAACCTCAGTAGAGAAAATGGTCACCTTCAGCCCAGCCTTAGACATGTCCACTGGGTCTTCCCTCTCGATCCCGGTCCTAATTGCATTTCAGACATTGCCGATATGGCTGAGGTTCTGATAAAGCGGAAGCCCACCCCTTTGGAGTCTCTTTCTCTCAGCCTAATAAGCTACGCGAACGAACCTCCACAATACATTAATTGCGTCGACTCCGAAGGATTCCGGAGGCTTGTAAACTTGCAGGATATCGGCCTCAAGTTGCGGGGAGAAGATACTGCCGGCGAGTGGCATTCCACTTACCAGGGTGTAGGGCGAAAGTTTTACCCTCATTTCCTCTCCGAAGAGCTTCGGCAATCGCGCTTCGCCTACGTGGATTGGCTGGACACGGACTATTTTTGGGAGTACGATGGATCGGACGAGGAAGATAATGTTGATTCATTAAATGATCAGCAACAGTTACAACACTTCCATACGGAGGAGCTCATAAACCAATGACTTGAGTCTTCACCGGCATACTAACCTCCCATTGCAACGTTAAATTCATCTTCTCCCCAGCTGGCACATCACACAACCAGTTGATCTTCCCATTCCTTCCCAAAGCTTCAACATCAACGGACGCTTCGTCAGCCCCATCCCATTGTGCAGTAACACCGTCTCCAACCCTGATAGTTGGTCCAGCGCTCGCAGCTACAACTTCGGTCATCGACGCTAAGGCTGGAGCAGAAGGCGACTTCATGTGCGCCGAAGTTAACGGCACACTCAGACTGAGCCGTTTCATTGCATTCTCGTTGACGGTGGCAAGGGTGCTACCATTGGGACTTGCAGCGACTCCAGTTGTAGAAGGACCGGCAACAGCGGATAGCGATGCCGAGCCATTGTGGCCTCGAGTGGGAAGCTTCAAGGAAGGAGTGACCAATCTGACTGCGATGGTGGAATCTTCGGAAACTGGGATTTGATCAATGATCTTGAGAAGAGGAATAGAGCACGTCTTGGTGTTTTGTATAGTCAATCTTTGAGAGAACGCGTAGCTGGTTGATTTTGAATAAAAGCCAGTTGTAGTGACCTTCTTACTCGCAGGGTGATAGGTGATTCGTACGGCTGGGTCCAATCTATCAAAACACGGTATTAGTGCTCTGCTTAACAAATGGCTGCGTGGCACGTACCCTAGTGGACAGTCAAAGGTTTCCATAGGACTAACGGATGGCACTTCGGACTTCGAGATGAAACTGCCATCCACATAGACACTAGACTTGCCCGGAAGTAAGGTGTATTCCGATTCGTTTCTGATCCTCGCCTGGGAACGGTGAGCCACGGAAGCCAGAGAAGGGAGAGCTACAAACCTTCAAATGCACTTTTGTGTCGACCTTTGGCACAGAAACCCAGGTTATGACCGCATCCAACTTCAACTCCACAATTGTGAAACCGTGTTCGTCCACAGATGAGGGAACGTTGACGAGCCCGGCTAGTCTGAAGGTGGCACTGATATTGCCTTTGGATGTGATATTAGCGGACGCATGTTCCAAAGCGGCATATTCTTCATCTTCATCTTCGGCACATTCCGCCAGTGGCACCGTACTGCGAGCTATTCTCCTGAAAGCATGTTCTCTGGGTTTTGCAGATGATTTAAAGGCGACAGGTGGTAGGGGTCGGTAGACAGATACATTCCATTGATCCAGGGTGGGTATAGCCACGCCAAATGTGGGACTGGCAGTTTCCAATGTCAGAGGGACGTGATCCCAATCCTGAACAAGCGTCAGACAAAGGGGATAAAATACAGCAAGAAGCTCACTTCTCCGCTGGATTGGGAAACGATGGCTTTGTATATCATTGTGGCTGGGTTCTGCTTGCCTGATGTTGTGACGCGAATGTCGTACCCAGCTCGCCATGTCGCTTGGGTTACCGCTGGTAGAAGATTAGTTAGACTGGATACAGACTGAACGTAAATAACGGACCATAAATCAAGACCAGTTCAATCTCCGAGTCATCTTCAGCGACCACCCCAACTGACGCAATCCAACCAAGTTCGTGAGACTTCTTTGGGGAAATTTTCTTGAGCTCGGTGGTAATCTCCGTCTGGATCGCCTTTAATTCATTCTCAAGCTGAATGAGTTTATCGTCAAGTTTGCTGGCAGAAGCGTCATAGTCATTCATGACTGTCATGAGATCGCTAGACTTGGTATCCTGGGCGTTCATGGTATTGAGAAAAGATGACAGTGCCGAGATAGACTTCTTGCAACGTTCTATGGCCATCTCGGTGCGAATTCTCCTTGAGGAGAGCTCCTCTAGTAATGTGCTTGTGATTTCGTGGTCGTCTTTGGCACGAGCTAGGTTGACATCGTGAATTATGGCTTTGCCTCGTCCTTCGACTCTTTTGGATCTTGTCAATAGACAAATAACAACTAAGAAGAGAGGTACGTACCTCAGAGAGTCATCCACCATCGACCAAGGCAACTCAGTAATCCGCACTTGATTGAATCCCTTCTTTACGCCAAACTTGAACTGACGACAGATCTCCGCCCGGGTCCCATACAAGCTAACTCCTGTTATCTTGCTTCCATTTGACGACGACAGACCGATCCAGTGAATATCTTCAGGAAGCTTCTGCGATAGAGTCGACATGAGTGTCGAAAGGCGAATGGCTCTTGGAGGACTGTCTTACTACCCTGTTAAGTACCGGTCGATTAGGGTGCTAGCCCCTGGTTCAGACGTTTGAGGCCACATTGGTCCTTTATGGTGATGAGATGAAAGATAGACACTAGAAAAATGTTTGAAGATGATGGCAGTCAAGTCGAGAGAAAGGTGTTTATCTCTCGCGCGCGCCCACTGATGACGGCGCCAAACCTCTCTTTGTCTGCGACCACCAAGTATCCAAGACAAGTCGCCACGACAGGGTCACGATAATCTAGAAACCCGACAATTCTCTCTCTTGTCTTTCTTCCAAATCAGAGGCTGGATTGTACCTCGCTTGTACTTCACGCACAAGTTGAAGGATCAGGGGGGCTTAGCGGTAAGACTCAAGAGCCTTCAATACAGGCTACAACTGAGCTGAAATTGAAGTAACAGCATCATTTCGACTTCAGAATATCATCGTTCGACGCTGATTGATGACTTCACAACCAGAACTTGAGCTCAATAATTTCCCGACTGAAATGGGATTACCAATACTAGAGACCGGTTGTATAAAGCAGGCCAGACCTCGGACCAATGAAATCTTTATTCAACAAAATATCCAGCACATATCATGGCAGCTAAGAAGACCGTCCTCATCACAGGTGCAACTGGTACGTGCGATGTGATCAACTCGATACACAACGGCACCTCACTATATCTCTAATAGGATACATTGGCGGTAGCGTCTTGAGTCACCTTTTGCAACGACCAGACCGCGATTCTTTCGAGTTTCGAGCTGTGATCCGTTCTGCTGAAAAGGCAGAAAAGATCAAAGCATTTGGGGTAACGCCCATTGTGGGTTCCGCTTCGGACCGGGAGTTGATGTCGAAAGTTGCGTCAGAGGCTGATATTGTCATTGCCTTGGTAAGGGCTTTGTAGTCCCTTGCATTGTGAAGCTCATAGTTGTCAGGCGGACTGTGACGACCTTGACGCTGCTGAAGCGACTCTGGCCGGTCTGAAAAAACGGTACGAGGAAACCGGTAAACGACCGATCTTCATACATACTGTGAGTATAACGAGTCTCTCTAAGAAAGACACAACAGAACTGACTCCTTTTATGCAGTCTGGAACAGGTATGTATCATCAATTGCTCCAATAATCCCATCGAGGCCCACTTTATTGGCAGGCAACATAATCGACAACACTGACGGAAGCCACCCATCGGACATCATTTACGACGACGAGAATGCGGCACAAATCGGGAGCATACCTACAACTAATCCTCTTCAACGTGTTCATACACGAATCACGGCTGCTGGTCAAGAAGGTGCGAATAGATCTTCGGAATACGATTTATTGAAGGCACTGATGTATTTCTCTAGGCTATGTTTTCACGTACATCATCGTACCTTCTTCTGTCTACGGAACAGCACGAAACTTGTTGGTAGAAGCTGGTATTTCCAACCCAAGCGTTTTACTTGCAAGTGTCTTTGTTCCTGTTGCCCTGCAACGTGGCAACGGTTTTAAGATAGGCAAAGGCAAGAACATTTGGGGTAACATCGAAATCAACGAACGTAGGTTTCGATTATCATGTGAAGCTTTATTTGCATATTCACTTGCTTTGTTCTTAGTCGTCGACCTCTACTCCCGTGTTTTCGATGCTGCTCTCAAAGATCCCGAAAATACACCTAATGGTTGCGAGGGATTTTACTTTGCGAGCAGCGACGAACACAAATTGATCGAAGTATACAATATCCTAGCCGAAGTCCTCTACGAGCAAGGTAAAGGCAGCAGCCCTGAACCAACAGCGCTCGGGGAAGATGAAGCGAACCGCTTCTTCGGAGTCGGTGACTTCTCATGGTCTTGCTCACCGTTTCTGACTTCTTTGCATAGGGTTCACATGTCGTCAATAGCCTGTCTTCGAATTCAAGATGTATTAGTAACCGTGCCAAAAGGTTGGGTTGGAAGTCTCAGAAAACAAGGAAGGACTTCTTGGATTCTTTCCGAAAGGAAGTAGAGGAGCGAGTTCGTAGGTCTATTCAGTAATCGGACTGTAAACGATACTAGTAAGATACGGCAGACAGAGAGTTACCCTACTGTGGAATATACAGCATGAATAGGGAAATCAAGAAGCTTTGGTGTATTAATGAAAAGATCAAGCTCTACGACAGAAGGAAAGCATGATAAGTTTCTCGTATCGAGCTCAGCCAAGGTCAGGCAGTTCGCGTGCGATAGAGGTCACCTGAAAGCCATGTGACAAGGACCTCCATTCGTGTGAAAATTTAAATTGGCCTGACCGCCGCCGCTGGATTTGCGCAAGGTCATTGACCAAGTTCTCGAAACTTAGCGGCAATTTGTACTAGCTTTCTTTTGGTACGTTTCGAGGACATCCCTTGAAAATTTGACGCTGATAGGGAATGCTCAGGGAAGTCTGGATTTCATGCAAAAGACGACAATTCCCGACAAACTATGCATTACCAGGGCACAGGGCATAGAACAACATGCAGCAGCAGCAACTTATCTGTCCCGAGAATTCTAACGCAAGCTGAACTATGATCATTTAACGTTCGGTATCAAGACTTAGGTATTCAGTGGCATAATACATTCATGGCATGTTGGAGTTCTAAGTTCTCGCTGCTTTAGCTGACCCGTTTCTCGGTATGGGTATTGAAGGAGCATAGCGTGCCGCGGCAGGTGTGGGCGAAAGACTCGTTGAGGGAGTTCCGAGGCTAATGGTACGTAGCCAATCTTGTGCTCCACTGTACAACGATTTACCATCAGGTCTCAGCTTGCCAGGGTTTTGATGGAAACAAAGAATTCGATAAAGTGCTCCTCCCTTCGTTCAGCGTAGCCTGCAGGTCCATTCTGGTGTTCAACGTTCAAGTGCGATCGCACATTAGACCTCTTAGCTCCCAAAACGTACATCAGCGGGAAGGTGTGTCGACGGTTTTTCCTTTTTGAAGGAAGTTAATTGTCAAATGATGCACCCTAGGATCTCACCTTGCAGGACGGATGCACGTATTGTTTGATAAGAGATGAAAGCCCGCTCAAAGAACGCTCGCTCCGGCAAGTAGTCTCCGAGAGCCCACGCTCAAGTAATGGCAACATGGTCATTTTGCGAGGCTGACCGATACGCTGATGGTTTTTACTACTTGGGGCTTCATGATTCTCCGACACGGATGGAATTACCAATGCCAACATTAGTATCCGTCGCATAAAACAGGTCAGGCTGGGAGTGGACCAGGTAGTACACCTTTCCCGCAAATTCTGGCATACATGGCAACCAAGAAGACCATCCTTATCACAGGCGCCACGGGTGCGTATGCCGTATCGAACTCGATCTTCGAAGCTACCCTCACCATGCTTCTAGGCTATATTGGTGGTAGCGTCTTGAGTCACTTTTTGCAACGACCAGACCACGGCTCTTTCGAATTTCGAGCGCTAATTCGTTCTGTTGAGAAAGCAGAGAAGATCAAAGCATTTGGAGTGACGCCCATTGTGGGCTCCGCTTCGGACGGGGAGTTAATGTTCAAAGCCGCATCAGAGGCGGATATTGTCATTGCCTTGGTAAGGGCTTTTACATCCCCCGGATGGAGAAACTGACGACTGTCAGACGAACTGTGATGACCTTGATGCTGCTGAAGCAATTTTAGCTGGTCTAAAAAAGCGCTATGAAACAACTGGTGAACGACCCATCCTCATACATACTGTGAGTCTAGGTGATCACCTTGAGGACATGAAAACTGAATTCTTTCTTGTAGTCGGGGGCAGGTCTGTATCGATTATCATTACTATGATAGCCGTAGAGACTTATTTCTTCGTGGGATAGCCAACCTAATCGACAATTCTGATGGGGACCATCCATCAGACTTCATCTACGACGACGATAATGCGGCGCAAATCGAGAGCATACCTCTGAACAACCCTCATCGTCATGTTGACACACGAATCGCCGCTGCTGGTCAAGAAGGTGCGAGAAAGCCATTGGCAAGCGACTTTAGCAAGGACTGACATGTTTTCTCCAGGTTACGTTTACACGTATATCGTCGTACCGTCCATAGTCTACGGCATTGCGCAAAACCTGCTCGTAGATGCTGGCATCTCCAATCCCAGCGTCTTATTCGCCAATATATTCATTCCCATTGCCCTTCAACGCGGTGACGGCTTCAGGATAGGCGAGGGCAAAAACATCTGGGGCCACATCGAAATCAATGAACGTAGGTTTTAGCCGCACCGTTCCTTGCAGTTCCACACTTATGTTCTCAGTTGTCGACCTCTACTCCCGTGTTTTCGATGCTGTTAGCAATGATCCGAAGAATACTCCTAATGGACGCGAGGGCTATTATTTTGCAAACAGCAACGAGCACAGGTTGATCGAAATCTACAAAATTTTAGCTGAAGTCTTTTATGAGCAAGGGAAAGGCAAGAGCCCTGAACCGACACCGCTCACTAAAGAAGAACTAGATCGGTTTTTCGGGGTGAGTAACACCCACAGTCAATTGTCCTGCAGCTCTGACGCCCCCATGATCATCCAGGACTCGCCTATCGTCAAGATCTTGTTTTCCAATTCGAGATGTGTCGGTAATCGTGCTAGGAGGTTAGGTTGGAAACCTCAGAAGACACATAAGGATTACTTGGAATCTTTCCGAAAAGATGTAGAAGGGCAAATTCAGAAATCTACTCAGTCTGAGTAATTGGGTTGTAAATTAATTCGGAGTACAAACAGGACTTTCGAGCCATGCAAACCAGAAATCATTCACTGTAATCAAATGCTTCCGAGTCTCTATCTATTCGAAGTAGGCTATTGGTAGATGAGTACAAACGACTTCCACGACCACACCTGCATTGCGCAATTCTTCTGTACACTCTCGTATGTCCTGCCCAAGCGTGGAAGAGGAGCAGTAACAAAATACTAGGCGAAGGGACTTCAGCCTTTGGTCCACTGGTCTTTGTAACCGCGAGTGAACCATGTCACGTAGGCGATCACTTGTCGGTGGATTTGGGAAATGGATGTGAAGGCTTGTCAAGTTGGGTAAAATCGCGTCGGATTCGGTAGTAGTCAAATGACGCAATAAGTCGTCTGCTACGAAGAATGGTGGTTCGATATCCCATTGGTATCGCCGGTCCCCAAGGGTGAACGAAGTCACATTAGGTAGCATACCGAGTACATGGATGAGTCCCTCATATGCCAAGGACTTTTTTACCTTGAGGGTGAGGTTGGAGAGCGGGGGCTTGGAACGCGAAAGGAAAGATGCCAGCTGAAAATCGTTATCCTCTTCGATGGCAGACGCATTGGAGGTCTCTGAGATATATAATGAGGAAAGGCAGGGTAACGTGAGACGTCGGAAGAATCCGGGAATGGAGGAAAGATGTTTCGCTTCGAGAGTCCTCAACCGGGAGGTGACAACCCCAGAGCTGGTGCTTGTCCTTGGCATAACGGGTCCTGCAATATGAACATCCATCAAATTTGGTGCATATCGCAGGATATCTAGGAGGGTATCCATATAGTAGCAATCCAACATGAGGCACGTTAAGGAATCTAAGTTGACGGGTTCAGCCAAACGAATCTCTACAGCTGACAAGCTGAGATTTGAGAGGCGAGGTGCGAATAAAGGGGAAGGAGGACCAGATTCCGCGATCCAGATTTGTTCCGGGAATGATTCTTCAAGAACCTGACGGCGCAGAACCGTCAATGTCGTGAGGTGAGGGAGATCTTGGGGTAAGGTAAACACCTCGTCGCGCATCACTGTCAAGTCGGCAGTCTGCCATCTGGTACCATACCGCAACAGCTCGGATATGACTGGTTGATGTGTTTGAGTGTTATATTCCGTGTCGAAGTCAAGAGGTGTCTCCCATGGGTATTCGGGTACTATGAATTGGATGTCAAGAAGGTTATGGCGAGTCTTTTCCAGGAGGAACTGGTTCCACCGAAGGACCCTGCGGGCGAATTTCGCACTGTCCTTGGCTCGGAATTCGACTTTGATATCTGACCACAGTTGTGGGGTAGAGTGCACCAAAGTTCGCCAATGGGAACATACTTGTCCCAAGGTGAGCGTGATCCGAGTTTTCGATTGCTCGCAGCCCCATTGCCCTCCTTGCTGCCAAGTCAAGTGGAAGACATGCAGCAGAATTTCAGGAGGCAGCCGACGAATCGAAGACGTGATCATCCCTCTGAGTCTCTTTGCCATTCCCCAAAGGTACTCCCTTCGCTTTGTCATTCTCCTCGTAGCCTCCAGCATCCTCTTCAGCTCTTGGTCATAACCCTTGACTTCTGCAAGACATTCCTGCAAAGCTTCGCCAAGAGAAGGAATCTCATGGTCAAGAGAAATGTGGTTCGCTGGATGTTGGGAGAGATAACTTTCGACGATGGGGATGTAGGGGTTGGATTTCACCGGAAAGCACTCGTGACATTTGTCGCAGAGCTCGACAGGAGTGTCTAGTGTGGCCTTATAGCTGGTCAAAAAACACTCTTCTGATCTTGGAAAATCTAAAAAGCCTCACCTCTTTGGCTACTGTTGACATCGTCGCAGGAGAGAACATCCCAAAATTTTTAGATCGCGTACTCTGCGCGGATCGGTCGCGGCCCGCGGTCCACTACTTCTCCGATTTGGAAGCATTCTAAGTATCTCAGTAAGTATAGTAGAATGTTACACGGCTCTCTGTTATCTAGCGTAGCTTGAAGCTCTTCAGGTTCAAATTCCTCTCGTCTACACTAAGTTTTGGTCCTCGATAACATCGTGTTTCTAGACTGGAGGCATGGGTAAGCCAATCTCTTACCAATCCCCTACAGGGATTCAAGAGATTCGCTGTTTGCTACCCTCTGTAAATATTCTAGACGAGCACGTAGTCGTTCACGTCGTTCTATAATCTAATCATCATCATTAGCTGTGCTCGCATCGAAGGCGGAGACCGCAGACACCTTGAGATAGGTTCGGGCATTGTTGAGCTTTATCTTCGCGCGCAATAGCATTGCAAGCCCTTCTAAGGGCCCTTTATCTTCCCATTTCTGGATGCAATAACGTGCTGCTCTATGCGTGCAGAGGATTAAGTACACAAAGAAGATACATAGGCCAGAAACACGTACTTGTGCATTTTCATGATCGCCTTTTCACTGCGCTCCCTCTCTCTCTCTATAATCCCAGCTTCTAGTAGCACCTCTATTCGCGTTTGTAGGTCCCTTAGCTGTTCTCTACTGTGTCGTTCGAACGCCGCAAGCATAGGACCCATGTTGTCGCGTATAGAAGTAGCACCTAGAGATAGCGAATCGAGGGCTCCTTATAGCGGTATACGTGTGACGGCGGCGGAAGAAACCACACAGTCATCGTGGAAGAAACACTGATCGTTTTGAAGAAAATGTTCAGTTTCCAAGATAACGAAACCAGATATAAGCCTCCTGGTCCTATTTATGGTTTTGAAACAGATTCCATTGAAAGCTGCCAATTGTCTTGCGAGATTTTAGCTGGAGCTCAGCTTTCGGCGAATCGCTGCCGCAAGTCGTTCGGGTTCCGATCCTATTCGAGATTTGACGTCTGACGATGATCCATGTTCCGCTTTGTGAAACTAGCACCCGACTTGGCTTTTGGAGTTCTGAATAACAGAAAGAAGGTCCAGGTTCAGGTGGAATGGTCTACCAGATTGTAGTCTGTGTAATGCCTTAAAGTCGTTTTCACCGCAAGCAATCTTCTATGGGAGCTCCCTGCTCTTTTTCTGGGTTGCCTATACAACATCTGTCGAGAGACCCGAATGGTGGAAATCGTTGACATGAAGGCGAAAGACAAGGCGAGGTGGATAGATAAATAGATATCCCTCTTGTTCACTACCGTCATCCCATTCTCCGTTCCCTAATTTCCGTTTACCCTTCATTCTTTCTCTCGTGGGATATGAGAGGCATATGTATCCTACCAAGCCGAATGGCAACCAAAAGTGACAGTCGATGACTCAGTCGCTGTAAGTGACTCGCCTCCTCGACATTGACACCAGTATCTGACGACGTCGACACGTCTTCAGTGCATATACGATATAAAGGGCCAATCAATAAGCCTGGATCGCTCACAAGATGATTCAAAACTTCATTCGACGTCTCTACCCAACAAAACGTCACAAGATCTCTTTGCTCGGCCTCGACAGCGCCGGTAAAACGACCCTTCTCTACCAGCTCAAGCTACAGCAGGTCGTTCAAACCATACCAACGATCGGGTTCAATGTAGAAGATATTGATGTACACACAACATCTGGTGTTTTCAGCGCTACTTGCTGGGATCTGGGGACTGGCTGTGGGTCCACCTACATGATACCGCTTTTGAAGAACATGGTATCGACTAGCGACGGAGTGGTATGGTTGGTGGACAGCGCGAATGAATCATACTTGGAAGAGAGCGTCGAAGCGTTTAAGACGATATTTGCGGGATCAGATGGTCTCGCAATGGATATGCCAACATTGATGTATGTTGCCCTTCCCTCCGAGTATATTCGTATCCTGATTTTGATATGTTATTGACAGCCTTGCGACCAAGAAAGATCTTCCAAACATTGTTTCCGTTGATACCATTCGAACCATGTTTGCCGAGGCGCTAAAAGGCAGGCCCTCATTCGTTGTCAGCTCGTCGCTGATACAGGATATAACAACGAACAAGGAGATTCAAACAGCTTTTGGCTGGATGCAGTTAATGCTCAATTCATCCCATCCTGATCGTTTCTCTTCTCCATTATTCCCTGTGTCTGTGGAAACACCCAACGAGAAGTTGGAGTCGTGGTTGACAAGGCTTGACACCGACACCTCTTCGGAGGTCTTTCTCTCCCAATTCAACGCAATTGAGCTACCGTCTTGGGACCACTACATCCATATCAGGATTGCATATGTCCTGCTCATAACATATGGTCGGCAAAAAGATGAGGTGATCGGTCTTGTAACCATGAGCCAAGCTAACTCAGTACGCGGCGCACAAAAGACATGATATTCGACGGACTCGCAAAGTACATCTCGCAAAGCACACAAACTCGAGGTCGCACATTCCATATCACAATGACTTATTTCTGGGTTCAAATGGTTCATTTCGGTATTCGCAGTATGGGCGCTAGTAATGCTGAATTGGACACGTTTGCCCGCTTTCTCATTCTCAATCCCTATGTGACGAATGGAAGCCTCTGGGCAGAGTACTATTCAAGGGATGTAATGATGAGCCCCAAGGCTAAAGAAAGCATGGTGCTTCCAGATAAGAAACCATTGCCGAATCTAGTCGTGCAAGATGCTATTGACAAGGTGAAAGTGGGCGGCGTGGGTGTTTTTCAACAGAGGTGATAGCTATGCTTCACAATCATGTAGCGCGAATAATGTTGTCTTCGTGTTGATGATGCATTGATTTTCATTCAGCTGCTTCCTCTGTCCATATGGTAACCAAGTCACTTTCATTTGGTGCTTCTTGTCTGGACCACTTGCCGGCCCTCTCAGTTCCTAACGTGAAACCGAAGAGCCTGTGTTGACGGAGTTGACTTGTCAACCCGCAGTGATTTACGCTTTCCAAGTACCCCATATGCATCTTCTGTGAGGTCTATGCAATTAGATCAGATAGGCCAGCACAGTGATTGTGTACATCACGAAATGGTCGTCCTTTTTGTAGAAGCCGCCGCCCACTTATCATTCGCCCAAGACCCTTCGATCTTGGGTCCGAGGTATCGTATTAAGTCTTGACACCGCTACGCACAACGGTAATCTAGAATTGACCGGCTGCAACTTATGCTCTTCTGGACTCTCGATCTTGGATGGGGGAAAATGGGCAAAAAAGCTCCAAGGTGTTCCCGATCGAACCCGTCATAACTATTCTCTAAACTCCAAACGAGCTTGTGGTCCTGCAACAGCCTATTCCAGTGTACACTGCTGTTCCAGTATAGCGTCGCCGTAATATATCAGATGAACTGTGCATCAAGATGACAAGATCGCGTCTTGCCGTTGGATCAAATAAATCCGAGTCGACGACTGATAGCTTCATCTTGGCAAGTGAAATCTCCCGCATACTTGAGTAACCTTCTTTCCATTTCACCTCACTTGCTATTGCTCTTTAGAGGTCGGAAAGGTACATGGAGGGAAGGAGCAACGCGGCGGTTACCAGGAACGCATTGACCGACCCCGGATCAGCCGAATAGAATCCGTCCTGTCAAATACACACGTGCCTGATGAGCGCCTGAGGCCCGATCGACAATAATGTGGGATCTACCTTCCTCAACCAGACACGCCCATCGTTTCTTATAAAATACGGCGTTCGTAACGTGAACACCCTGTTATCTTCTTGTTCCATCGCACTATGGCTGACGCTTCGGTAGCCGGACCTGTTCGACCTTCGCAGCATATGCATCCAGGTCATACGCGTTCAGCGTCGGCACCCCCGTCAGTACTGGAAGAGTCTGGAATTCTACTGCCCGCAAACCGCTTCTATAACGAGGAATCGCAAAGGATAAATGACAGGATAGATGAAGAACTAAGGGTAAGCTCAGTTGCTTTAAAGCTTCGGGATCAACCAAGCTGAAGGGGGGATTGGACGTGGTCAGAAAGAATCACAGAGGAGGAAGGAGGCGAAGCGGAAGGAAATCAAAGGTGCGAGGTGTTAACTTGTTCGCGTTAGCATCGCTCATGGGCTGTTCTCGTAGTGATGCTTCTTGGGCAGGCAGAGTCAGGTCAAGATTAGTCCCCTTTCTACTCTTGTTAAAGTCCTCACACGCTGTTCAAAACAGGAAAATCAACATTGCAAAAGCAGTTTCAGCTCTATTATGCTTCACAAACCTTGGATTCAGAAAAGCCTTCGTGGAAGCCTGTAGTCCACTTTAACATCATCAAAGCTGTTAAAACCATCGTCGAAGAGCTCGAGTGGGAGTTCTCAAGATCACCCGGCAGCGGTTCTGCTTCTGCGGACGACCCAGACTTTTCCGAGCCCATTGATGTTTCCGAGGCGGAACGAGAAGACTTGTTTTCAATCAGGTCCAGAGTCTTGCCGCTTATTGCATTGCAGGATGCTTTAGCGTCCGAATTGTCTGGCGGGGTCTCCATATCTGGTGGACGCACGGGGGTTTTTGTACGCGCAGGATGGCAGGGTCTACTTTCCACCGCTAGCCGAAACTGGACCTCCACAAAACCACAAGTGGTTGCGAACATGGCTGCGAAAGCGTTGAACGAAACGCAGGAGGACATCAGCCTTCTTTGGCGTCATCCCGTCGTGAAAAGGATGATTACATTACGCAAGATACGCTTAGAAGAATCCGCACCATTGTGAATACTCAGTATATAGTATACCTATTAACATTCTGACCAACGATTTCTTTAGCTTCTTGGATAATATTGTCCGTATTTCGGAACCGGACTATATCCCAAACACTGGTAAGTTGCGGTCTACATGGTCGCGCGGACCTTCCATGCTCATGACAATCACAGATGACGTCTTGAACGTTCGCCTACAAACCCTTGGTGTGATAGAGCATTCCTTTCCCATAAACCTCGGCGGCATGATGTATGAATGGAGATTATACGACGTGGGAGGCGCGGTGAGTAATGTTCCTTCCCCGTCACACAAAGTGGCTGACTTGCAATCAAGCGCGGACAAGTAGGTTTCTGATGTGCTCAAAAAGTGAACATCCCTCATTTCTGTCGGTTTCAGCGACACGCCTGGATTCCTTACTTTGATGATGGTGAGTATTCTGCCCCTTGCAACCTTTCCCGTACTCGTTCCCATGAACTCCGTACCTTCCCCCCGTGCCAGGTGTCGTCTGACTGTGCCTTTTGTAGCCACCGCAATCATATTTTTAGCGCCCATATCCGCGTTCGATCAGGTGAATCTCTCTTCTAATTTTCTCGTTCACAGTTCATTGGCTGAACAAGCTGTTCTAGTACCTGGAAGAGGACGCACGGGTCAACCGAATCGATGACTCACTCCAACTTTTCACCGCTGTCTGCTCCAACAAGCTTCTAAAGAAAGCGCATCTGGTTCTCATGTTAAACAAGGTTTGTTGGCTTATGTGAAACATGCCTACCTATCGCTGACAAACGTTCAGACGGATCTGTTACAAGCAAAACTGAAAGCCGGAATTCACGTCAAGAAGTAGTCAGTTTTCTGCCATCTTTTCATTCCGTTCACGATGCTCATACACATCTTATAGTATTACAAGCTACGGCCAGCGATCCAATAAATATGAGGAAGTGTCCAGCTACTTCCGAGCACACTTTGTTCAAGTTCACAAGCGCAAGGATACGTCTGGACGAGCATTATATGTGGTGAGTTAATTTCCCCGCCTTTCTCTCGCGTTTCGCATTGACTGATATCTTCTCTCGGTGATAGCACTTTACTTCGATGCTCGTAAGCTCCGTTTATCTCATTGTTATCCGAATGCAGTCACAAACCCCGCACGAATAGGACATCAAAGCTACGCAGAGTATTATCGTCAATGGTGGGTCTTGCCTGCAACTTTACTTGATTGATTTCCGCTGACCCAGTGCATTTCACCGCTTTGTTGATCATCTTTCTCAATCTTGCCCACTTGATCATCCGTCAACTTCGCCGCTTCTCATCACTGATCATAACACCTTCCTGGATCTCAGTGGGAGAAGCCATTATTCGTCAACACATTGCTCAGACTGGTCTGGCATGACGGGAACGAAACGGCTCCGGCCACGTAGAAACTATTGCTCTATTTAGCTTGAGTGCGTATTTATATGTGTAGCATACATCTGGAGGTTTTTGGCATGTAAAGTATATACATCAGGACATTTTTGGCTGATTACGATGTACTGTCATTGGTGTCGGTATTAGTGGCAAGAAAGGAATCAAAAGTGGCCATGACCATGGCTCCCGCTCATCCTTCTCCCAAAATCGTCTTCAAACTTCTCAATCACCGGTATCATCCCTGCACAGATGGATCCCTGTCTCTTAGTACCCAACTGATAAACCCTCACTCGAGGCGTCGACTCGCTCTCGCTAACGACGGTAGACATCTCCTCTTGTATCTGAAGGAACTCTACTGAATTCGGAGATGCGAATATTCCGATGTTGATGGTGGCACGAGGAGCTTCTGAGCAAACTTTGTGAAGTGTACGCCAGTCTTCGATTTCAAGTCGTTTAGGGTCGGTGTATAACTCCAACACGACTCTCTCGAGACCGTCTAGATTGGGAGCAGTGGAGAGCAGTGCCGAGATCCATGGGAGCATTCCACTGTCTTCTTCGAGCGTAAGCCACACGCAACGTAAGGAGGTATTGTGACTGAGGTCGAGACGTTGTACTAGGGATAAAAGGAGCAAGTGTAAACAAGTATAGCACATATGAGGGTATATTGTACTTACGTCCGATAGGACCTGGCTTGAAGTGGAACCGCTGAAGTGAGCCGCCTACAGCACGTAGAAGTCGCTGGACGGATTTATCGTTTGAATGAGCGATGCGGAGCTCGTGGATACCGTTCAAATGAACAAGATGCGGCCTATTGAGGAGCCAGTCGCCCAAATAAGCACATTCTACATAGTCGAGCGTTAGAAACTCGAGTAGAATAGCGGAGTGTTTGTGTATTATATCCAAGTCTGGGCTTGGTGAGTCCAAGGCAATTTCGGAATCTTTTTCGTCTCCGTCGTCGTATTCTTCCGGGCTCCGATCGTAAGAGTCTGCTGGGCCTATTCTGCTCTTCCAAAGGGTCAGACCTTTGAGGTTTGGGCAGTGGTGCAGCAGTTTATCGAAGGATTCCATTTGTGGAAAGTCCCATGCTTTGATACGAATATAATCCAACCTCTGAAAGAGTTCTTCGAATGCGTCAAGAAGAAGGGAAGACAATGTATGCCATGAGGTGTTACCCTGCCTAGACGCGATCTCAAAACGCTTGAGATGCGTGAGCAACCGTAGGAGCAGCGGCAGGATCTTTTCGTCAACCCATAGTGAACGATAATCTTCATCGTCGTCCGTGACCGCTATCCTGCCCAAGGGCATAGTAAAAACGAGAGCTAGATCGTGTATCTGTGATTTTATCGTCGGATTTTCCAATAGGAGGCGATAAAGTCTTTGACAAGCTCCCGGTCTATGGCATATTCCGGGATCGGCGTTAAGGTCGGAATGACGCTCCGGTATGTCCAGTTGGACCTTTGAGAAAAGGTGCAAGCGACTGGAAGGAAGCCATGCTCTGCATACTGTGGAACAGCTTCGCAGCGATGGCACGTCACTGTGAAGGTGATCAATGATCTGATCCACGAGTTCCTGTGGGAGCGTCGAGGATGAAGAGGATGGCTTCCTTTCTTCACTGGCTTGTGCCGAGTGGCACCCGTTCAACAAAGGCTCTTCCATTGTCCTTGGTCGAAACAGAAGCTTTGACCGTGCGTTTCATTAGCCAGATGATCGCAAATATGTTATTTGTAAGCTCACCAGTTATCTGATTTAAAGCCAGCGCACAAATCCGGGGAGTGGCTCAGATTCTTGTCTTCTCGAGTAGATGGTGCATGAAAAAGGACTTACGAGTACGGGATCTCGCGGATCATCGACGATTTGAAATTGTCCACCAAGACGTCGAGGCTCCAAGGACTTGAATTTGAGGTCGAGTAGATGGGTATACCTGAACAAGATGAGCTGATAGATTAATTGCCCCACATGATCAGCCTGTGAAAAGTGCCGGGGCGTGCCAAAGAAGATCACTCTTGAAAATTTTGAGCTAGTAGGAATGTTAATGCAATAACAGCTGTTGGTGCCGGAGCAGTTTCCGATGAGCGTCCATGCGGAATCCACTGCTACAAGGTGACAGCTGTGGATGTGCCACACCATATGAATGCAGTGTCCTTCTCTTTCAAATGAGCAGAGTTCTAATCGGATACCTTGGAAGTTGGAGCTGCTAGTGACCTGCTTGACTTGAGGTCGTTGTCGTCACGAAACGTTGCAGGCGGCACCGGCCCGGGCCAAACATCAAGCACGTGGATCGTGAGAACCATCACAGAAAAATTCTGCTCCTGCAATCCAAAGCAGCTGCAGTAGGCGAGAGCGCTCAAGAAATTCCCTGGTCGACACTCCCGCTCTCCCTTCATCATGTCTACCAGTGGTCTCAAGGCAATCGCACCAGTGCCCACAGCGGCAGATTTCTTGGACATCATCTTGTCCAAGACTCAGCGGAAGACACCGACGGTACGATTGCAGAAAGATTGTACGAAGAAAATAATGCTAAAAAGTAACCTAGGTCATCCATAAAAACTTTAAAATCAGCCGGATTCGAGATTTTTATATGAGAAAGGTCAAATTTACGCAGGATTCATTTGATGAAAAGCTTGGGGCTATTCTGCAGGAATTTCCGATCCTTGATGTGCGTTTTCAGTGATCTAAAGTTACGAGTCAGGCTGATTTCTCGTTGAAAATAGGACCTTCATCCTTTT
Organism: Paramarasmius palmivorus; assembly: GCA_037176845.1. Classification (NCBI taxonomy): domain Eukaryota; kingdom Fungi; phylum Basidiomycota; class Agaricomycetes; order Agaricales; family Marasmiaceae; genus Paramarasmius; species Paramarasmius palmivorus. The sequence continues at coordinate 135,979 of JAYKXP010000029.1, read as the reverse complement.
CTCTCATCTCTCATGAACGTATTGTACGACAAGAATCATTACAAGCTTGCACTAGGCCAGCTGCGAACCGCTAGACATCTGATCGACCAAGTTGCGAAGGATTATGTGCGGTTACTCAAGTTTGGAGACAGTTTATACCGGTGCAAGCAACTCAAAAGGGCTGCTCTTGGTCGGTAAGTACCATTTTCTCCAATGGGACGGTGTTACCAGTCTAACGCTCTTGAAAATACCAGGATGGCGACCATCATGCGCAGACAAAAAGATCCCCTGGCCTATCTCGAACAAGTCCGGCAACACATATCCCGTCTCCCTGCCATCGACCCCAATACCCGAACACTTCTCATCTGCGGCTACCCCAACGTCGGAAAATCATCATTCATTAATAAAGTCACCCGAGCGGACGTTGATGTCCAACCCTACGCTTTCACCACGAAATCTCTCTTTGTCGGACATTTGGACTACAAGTACCTCCGATGGCAAGTTATCGATACCCCCGGGATCCTGGATCATCCTTTAGAGGAGATGAACACGATCGAAATGCAGAGTATCACCGCACTCGCACATTTGAAGAGCTGCGTTATGTACTTTATGGATTTGAGCGAGCAGTGCGGGTACACGGTTGAAGCTCAGGTATCATTTCCGTCATTCAGACAACTGAGGCTATTTGCTAACGCTTGACCGTAGTGTAAATTATTCCACTCTATCAAGCCTCTTTTCGCTGGCAAACCCACAATGCTCGTCATCAACAAAATTGACGTTATGCGTCTCGAAGATCTCCCTGCAGAGTCCCGGGCTCTCGTGCAAGAGATCATCGATGCCGAAGACGTCCAATGTGTTCAGGTCTCATGTTATTCCGAAGAGGGTGTCATGGACTTGAAAAACAAGGCTTGCGACGCTCTCCTCGCGGCACGTGTAGACAACAAACTCAAGGGTAGCAAGATCAACACCGTCATTAACCGGATACACGTCGCCCAGCCAAAGGCAAGAGACGATGTCGTCAGGGCACCTTTCATCCCAGATGTGGTCAAGGAGAGGAAGAGATATGACAAGAATGATCCTGATAGGAGGAAACTCCTTAGGGATACTGAGGTCGAGGAGGGTGGTGCTGGTGTATTCAACATCAACCTTAAACGTGCGTGCTTCCTTTACGTGTATCGCTTCGCTGTGCTCACTCTTGCTGGACTCATTAGAGGACTACATACTCAAAAACCCAGAGTGGAAGATGGACATTATGCCCGAGATCATGGACGGCAAGAATATTGCAGACTTTATTGATCCCGATATTGCTGAGAAACTCGAGGCTCTGGAACGAGAGGAAGAAAAGTTGGAGGCCGAAGGATTCTATGACAGCGATGAGGAAATCGTAAGACAGCGATATGATTGTTACTTTCCGCAGTCTCTAACTCGTTCTCATCCACAGCCCGACACTGACGAAGAGCTCGAAGCCGAACAGGCAGAAATCGCTCTCCAACACAAGATCAAGTCGCAAGCGCTCAAGAAGGGAAAGAAGCACACCGCACGTCTACCTCGAACAGCAGGTTTACGTACCCTCTCTGAGCTCACGACAGAGCTCACCGCGGCTGGGTTGGACCCTAGCAGGATTCAAGAGCGTGCAGAGATGTTGGCGAAGGTTGCCGGACAGAAACGGAAGAGGGCTAGAGAGGAGGAAGAGACTATGGACGTCGATATGGACGGCGATGATGCAGAGGGTGACGATGATGATGATGGATGGATGGACGTTGACGGAGAGGAGGCACCAAAATTGAAGAAGGTCAAAGGTAACTCTGGGGCTGTGGTTGCTGTTAGTGGCAAGAGAGAACCTAGATCGAATAGGCAGCTTATGGGTATGCGCGATCAAGGAGTAAGTATTCTCGTGCTCCTTGGTTGGTGTGAATTGATACGAATATCTATACAGCAAGCAGATAAGGCCATCAAACTTCGCAACCTTGGACAACGTCCGCGCAACATGCTCGCGAAGGCTGGAGAGAGTGATCGGGCAATCAAAGTCAAAATGGTCAGTTATCTCAGTCGGCTCTCGTCTCATCATGTCCTGACGCTGTTTTAGCCCAAACATCTCTTTTCAGGGAAACGGAAAGGAGGCAAGACACAGAGACGATAATTGGCCATTGTCTTCTCATCCTCCATGTTGTCTGTATGCTCATGTCCTAGATATACATCTCATATCGCTTTCACTAATTCTCCATTGGTTGAGCCATGCGCCTGGCATATCATGAGAGTACGACTTAAATTACGATTGAGATGCTATTGATGAATCGAATAAGAGGTACAACAAAGTTTGTGCATAAAGTACAGTGACGAGATAAATAGACCGACAGACGAAACCAAATGAAATCCATGTAAGTGAATAACAACACTAGGAACAAAGGGAAGATAAGGAAGTCGAGAAGAAAAATCAGATACTCTCTAATATGCTTAGAATTGACTGCAACGTCCGTTCGTCGAGCTGTCCATCTATTTTCAAAGCAGACATTAACGCTTGCTTTGAATTCTTCTTATTGCATATATCTCGGATTCTGGAAGCAGCGTTCTCTATTCTCCCGGAAATCGTGTCAAGAACTGTCGTGAAATCCCTTTCTGACGATGTTTCGGTGAGATTGGGTAGTAGAAGATCGGGATTGGCATATAGATAGAGGGGTGTTTCGTCTTCGTCCTCGAGTGCATGAGTGGATTGAGCGCTGCTCTTACGCTGAGGTGGTAATTCGCGGAATATTCGTGAGCTGGCAAGTGCCTCGAGGCGTAGACATATAAGTCCCAAAGACCGAATTTGGGCCACGTCGAATTGCACGCGAGATGCTGACGCGTCCGGAACCGTTGTGGTTTCCTGTAGATCGTGGCGGCCTCTGAGCTCGGCAGGGTAGATGGCGGTCAGAGATTCTGGCCGTTCGAGGCCCTTGAGCTTGACCTCTCCAACGTCAAAAGCAGCAATGCCCAGTTCACGGATAGATTCAATTGCGGCTAGAGGCTGCATATCGGAGTAAGGTGTTGTGGGACCATCCTGTAGAATCTTCGCTTTGATCTCACGCATGACTTCCTCACTACACATGATCTGTCCGCCAGCAGCACTGCCTTGAATACGAGCTGAACGATTGACCATGGGCCCAAAGTAGTCCATCCGGTGATTAACTGGATCTTGTTCGCATAAGGGTGCACCGCAGTGGATTCCCATCCGCACTGAGAGCCCTTGTGCGATAAGATTGCCCTGGGCGTCGCAAATGGGCTTGCCGTCCTCACACTCTAGAATCTCCAGTGGCCAAGGTTCCTTGACAAGTTCCACTTGAACCGTCAGACAAAACCAAACGGCAGCCAAGGTCGTGGGGAAGGCACACATGAAAGCATCCCCTTCAGTCTTGACCTCGTACCCCCCACAAAGTCTCAGTCGACGACGGAAGAGGTTGTTGTGAATGCGCCAAGCTGTGTTCATACCGCGATTGACCTCCCACAAATGAGTAGAATTACGGATATCGGTGAAAACGAGGGCGAGATGTCCACGAGGAGGGGGTACCTCTTCATCCAGACGGCGAAGTGCACGGATATGAATGTCATCTTTGGGAAGACGAGGTAAAGGCTTGAAATCTACCATGGACTCTTCTCGGGAACGCATCCCATCCGTCTTGAAGAGATCTGCCACAGATATAACCATTATCATAGTGCTGCCCTCGGCTCCGTAACTCAACGCAAAATCTCTAAGCTTTTGCGCCGCAATCATCGGATCGCCTCTCTCCTGCCTGGCGATATCGACAGCTGTCTGGAATGACACGTAATCCCATAAACCCCGGTTGCCAACAATGACAAACTCATCCAGCTCGGATAGCTCGTGTTCCTTGATTTCAGGTCTTGCGTTGACTATTGGCATGAGGTGGAAAAAGCCAAATGACCGTGAGATATCGAGTTCATTGTTGACTAACCCCTCTGGCGATATCCAGCCTTCACATGCTCGAATGCGGGCTATCTCCTTCTCGTCATACGGATCGTGCTTTTTCGACAACTCGTGCGCCTTTCCGTTCCTCGAAATAACAGCCAGCGCATTGCCGGTGTTTGCAACATACATCTTCTTGTCACAGAAGTACAATGCAATCCCTGAGGCACCTCCACGATTGACAACGGTGTTGTACTGATCCAGGTTGGAACCACTTGACTGTGAAGCCTTTCGCTGCGAAGACTGGAAAAGCGAGTCGTGCAGGCTTGAGTTCAGCTTCAAGAATGATCTCCTGAGCGCATCCTTCACTGCTTCGCGACTATCAGACGGCACAGAGCTCAGTTGGCTCATGAAGACCTCCACAAATTTATCCTTGAGATACTTCGCAATCCTGTTTCCACTGACACCAGCCATGGCTTTAGGTGGCTGCGCGCGACCAAACATTGCAAAAACGGCTTGTCCTTCACGACCAGGAAATTCTTGGGCTAGATCAAGCATATTCAATTGTTCGTTCTTCCCAAGTGTGTCGGCAATCCCATAGGCCATTCCCATAACGGTAGAATCCGATGTTCGGACACGGCGTTCTTCGTTTTCATCTGGAATGTCTATGCTACCATTCGTTCCTGCTGGAGTGATGGTGACATCCATGAGTCCTAGAACTCGAAGTTGGGTAAGTCCCGTAAAACCCGCGAGTGATGGCTGAGGCTGCAGTACTGGTGCGCGTATACGACTATGTCGATTGCCCGAGAGCTTCATGTCGGACTTGATCTGCAACCTCTTGTTGCCAGAGAGGTTAAGATATTTCAAGTTCGTGTTGAAGTTCCTGGAAAGGAGAATGAGGATAGAGGATGGATTGATCAGAGTAGACATACCAGTTCCAATCATATTCCCAATTGTTGATATTGTACTTCAACAAGTTGCTCCCAACATCCAAGATCGTCAGGCCAATCACCTTCCCGAGCTCCTGTGGCAGCGTTTGTAGCTTGTTTCCGTTCAAGAATAGGGTCGTGAGCTTCGTGAGCTTGGGAAGATCCTCGGTTGGAATACTGGCTAGTTTGTTACCGCTCAGGTATAGTTCCTCGAGCTTTAGGAAGTTGCGGAAAAAGTTAATGGGTAGGTCTTGGATGTCATTGAAGGAAAGATTGAGGACACGAAGCTCCTTTAAAATTGTGATGGGCATCAGGAGCTCGTCCGTAAATTGATTCTCCCCAAGATAAAGCTTCTCCAGGGAATGCGCAAGAGGAGGAAGCGCTCTGGTGGAAGTATTTAAGGACGATGCCGATCCTTTTCGCTCAGGAGGGTGGCGAGCATCCTCAGCTACCGCTAACGACGGTCGTATGGCCGATGGATATTGCCACAACGCCAAAAGGTTGGAGGTTGCGTTGATCTTGGTCAAAGACTTGCAACTCCACAATCCAACTGGTAGCTCAGTCAGGTTGTTGTTATGGACGTCTAGCCACTTCAACCTCTCTAACTTCCCAATGCTATCCGGCAGATGACCTAGTTGGTTATCCGCACATGAGAGTGACTCCAAGCATCTTAGGCTCCCGAGTGACTCTGGAAGAACTTTGAACTGGTTGTAATCCAGTTTAAGTGTCTTCAGCGCCGTTAATTGCTCCAATACTCCATCATCTAATGATGATAAACGACCATGCGAAATATCGAGCGAGCAGAGCTTGTATGGCCGTAGTCCAGTGTCGGGCGCCAACGTCAATCCAGTGATCTCGTTATGAGTAGCGTCGATCGTCGTCACCTGTGGTCCAACGCTGAGACTGAGGGCATGCAGAGCGTTGTGATCCGCGCTCAACTTTTCCAGCCTCAACAGCGTCCCAATCACTGTTATATCCCCAATCTTGTTTCGCCGGCAGTCCAACCGCCTCAAGCTGACGAGCTCCGTACACTCATCAGGCATCGCAGTGAGTTTATTGCCCGTGACAATGAGATGCTCAAGGTTTGTCAGTTTGCCTATCGCCTCCGGCAGCTCCGTGATCATATTGAAGGAGATATCCAGATCTCGAAGACTTTTGAGGTCGCAAACGACGAGGGGTAATTGGTGGAACCTATTATTCGATATGTTGAGATTTGTCAACGATCGAAACCTAGGGAAGTGAAATGGTAACTTCTCCATGCGATTATTCTGCGCATAGAGTGCCCTGAGTTCAGGGAGGTTCTCCGAATACAAATCATCAAGCTCAGCGATCCGATTGCCTGAGATATCCAGTCGGCTCAGTGTCGTGCAATGTTTAAGACTGTGGGGTAGTCGCTTGTACGCCATCTCGGAAAGACGAAGTTCATTGAGTTGTGTGCATGCTTGGATGAAGTCAAGCGGAATGTCGAGATTATGATTGCGGGAGAGATTGAGCGTTACAATTTGGTCGGCGTGCTTGTGCAGGATCGGCGGCACGGTGCGGAGATGACGCTTTGATAGGTCGACGGTTTCAAAGTTTTCCACCCCCAACGTTTGGCCCTATATCGACGTAGTGAGTAACGGCTTTAGAAGATCAGATCACGAAGAACATACCGCCCCCAGCTGGCGACTCTTGTACACAAATTTCAACAAGAATGACAAACCATCTCCGCCGAGCTCCAGCCCGTCGGAAACATCGTAACCAGCCTGCTCTAACCGCCGCCTTACAATGTCTGCTGGTCTTTCATTCGGTGCAACCACTCGCTCTTGACAAATACATCAGCATTCCATACAGGTGTAAAAGAATCAACACACCTCTTCCACGATCCTGCAAGTACAACTGAAACGTTTCCGGTTTCTCTGCCGGTAGTAATTTGGAGTTGAGCTTAGGAACCAAATCCTCTGTCTTGGCTCCAAAGTTTGCCATTAGAACGTGATATGTCCCATTGGCCTTATATATTCGTATAGTATACCGCTTCTGAGGACCACTACCAGACGGTCTTCGATGCCGTGGATCAGGAGTACCCTCAGCAAGTGGTAGCTGGAGATGGGAAGGTTGACTGCTGATGGACTGGTTCGATCGATATGAACCATAGGTTTGACCAGAAGAAGGCAAGCTATTCTTGCCGCGAGATTTCTTCCGTTCATATCCAGAAATACCGGGAATTAACCGCTTGACTTTGTCTCCAGCATGGCCCATACCAGTACCATAGGTCCCCGTGCTTCCAGTCTGCACCGACATCAGTGTTTCCAACGACGCCATCGAAGCGTTCACGGTTCCATTATACTTGCTCCTTCTCCCAAACTCGTCTGCACTCGACGACACTCTTGAACTCCACGTATGGTTATCTGATAGCTCGTCTAGCTCAGGTGTGGTGAGCGACTCCCGATCATGGTTATGAGGATCGGAGAACTGGATCGGGCCCCCATAGTTGGCACCACTCCCCGCAGTATCGAGTAGAAGACTGTCTTCAGAAGACGAGTACCCCTCCTTGGCGGGATCATTGTCGTTATAATCCACGTCCCAGGATTCGGGCGCCTTCCAAGGTTGTTCTCCAGGTTCAAGCGAATCTGCTACCTCCTTGCCTTTGTCCTTAGGGTCGTGGGGAGTGCTACGTCCATTCAAACTGGGAGCACCGTTCTGAGGGAATGTGTAATTCCGTTCTGGGTACGACCGGCCATTCATATGTGGCACCGAGTTCTGCCTCTCTGTAGCGGCGATGATGGTTGTAGGCGACACTTTCATGTCTCTGTCCCCCATCATGCCCATTCTCTTCGATGCTTCCATAGAAGAACTCCTGGGAGGATGAATCTGATCCCTAAATGGGTCGTTGAACTCAAAGTGAGATACTGGGGGAAGGTGGCTGCGAGATCGATAGGAATTTGTTTGGGATTTCTGACTCTGATCAGAGAGTGAGCGTGTTCGCGATGAGGCGTCAAATGCTATCAACGTGGGGGAGCCTGTGCCGATGCTTCCGACGACATTGAGAACACTTTGATCGACAATGCCTTCCATGGAATCCAAGTTGGTGTCTAGAGTCATTTCGGGGTCTTTAGGCGGTGTCGGCGGTAGATTCGAAGGTCCGGTTCTGATGTCGTCCATCCGTTTCGATTTCTTCCCAAACAATTTCTTTTCCTTTTCCTTCTCCTTTTCTCGGTCAGTGTCTCTGACCTGGCTGAATGATGGATGCAGGGGTGATACGGGCTCGATAGGTAGAATTGAAACCAACTCTCGATCCGGCAGCGGAGGTGGTTGTGGTTGCAACGATGGATGCTCGTCGGAGCCATGGGAATCCGCCCTCAGCCGTGACTTGGATTTCTTGCGCAACTTGAAAGGAAAGAGCGAAGACTTGGCCTTGCGCAGCTCTCTCTGAGGAGTGGACTGTGACCCAAAATTTTGGTCGGAGAATTCGGGAACATCGTGTTCGATGGTGACGAAATGTTGTTCAGAGCTTCCACTATCGAAAGACCCTGATTGTTGCCTACTGTGAAGAGTGCGACTATGTATAGGGTTGGGAGTGACACCTTGGCGGAGAGAAACGAGAGATATCTTCTGTGAGATGCCAAGCGTTCTTGAGAATTTGCCGGGCGGGGATGGGGGTGAAGGTGGTGAATGCTGAAAAATTCATGAGCAACCATATAAAGACCGGTACCATAAAGATAGATGTATGGAAAATAGAAGACACGATGTCAGAAATTGACGTGCAACGAGGCGTATGAGCGAATGAGTAGCAGCCGACTGTGACAACTGTCAGAGTCGAGGAGATTTCTGATTCGAAGACTGTGGTGTGCATGTTGGAGAGCATCCAAGCCTGTCGTAGTCTATCATGAGATCCCCGGTCGCTTCGCAGTATATTTTCTGGTGCCTGCGCGATGCCATGTTCCTTCATGGACCTATCCCAGCATCTTCTGGTCCATTTCCCGTCAGGAAACGAAGAACGAAAGGAAGAGGATGTTATGTTTCCGATGCCTGGCCACCACGGAAGAGTCCTAGCCGCGGAATGGAGACCGCAAAAAGCTTTGTGGGACTCGAAACTTCCACGTCCCCGCTGAGAGACTACTGCACAGAATGTAGGAATCCTTGAAAAATCGTAAAAGTTGCCACCCCGCTGCACCTTGACCCGCTACACCTTGACAAAGAAAATTGGTTCAAAATTCGAGACTCACCGGGTCCAACCAAGGAGCAACTGCAGGGTCTCTGCTAGCCGCAACATTTATTTCGGGTATTATCAACGCCCGCCCATCTCCTCCTACTACACCGTCCAATTGTAAGGACATTCTTGAGCTCGTGCTTGCCATGGCCGAAGGGATCGAGAATGACGATTCTGGAAATACTGGGGTACGTCCGGCGGCGCGTCCGAGATCTCCAACTCCAGGATATGAGATGATGGAGAAAGAGAAGAAAAGAATGGACCAGCCAAAGCTCAAGCGGTATGAACGATGAAGACAGACAACAAAGGTCAAATTCGATTCCGCTTCAAAGGGCGACTGCTTTCTATCGGCAAATGTAACCGAATCTGGATTTGGTCCGTTTTCTCACGTCGTTTCTTCTTCCCGCACAATTATTCTGGAACATTTATTCTGCTCGAAATAGCCGATTTTGCAAGCATCTTGCCTCATCTGATGCTCCTGGTTGTAGATGGCATAGGTCCATGTACTGCTCTCTGGAATGCTTGGGTTTTGGGCCTGACCGCCAGCGGATAAACGGCAGCTGACAGCGCCTCAAGCAAAGTTGACAGAACTCAGCGGGATGGCGTCGTCGGGAATAGACTGGAAAGCTAGTACCAATAACACCACTCGGCTCGAGATGATTGCCCTATCATTTCTTTGGCAAAGTTCTGGCCCTTGTCGGTGATGATTACCAGCTACTACCGCCTGATCGAGATGTGCGCCTGCTGGGCATCGTGGACGTGTCCTAATTCATTAACTTCGTGTTTACTACGTACGTTCTACAATTCCAGTCTGTTCCGGGTCGACCTTGTACAGGTTTTTGTTCACATCATTCAAGTTGATTCAAGCCTACCGCCACAACGTGCCATAGGCCATCAATTCCCCATATCAACCCCAGAAGAACTTCTATATCTATGGAGATAAGCTTGAACCTGACGACAATGCATGTCATTGGTTAGGGTACCAGGTCGCATACTTAATACAGCTTACAACGCAGAATCGAGGCCTCTCCGCAACTTTCGGTATCAATGACCGATTCAAACGTTCCCGCCACAACGTACATACTACTGAGTAGACTAGGTGCGTACATGGGGTCCCCTATCTGTATCAGCATCAGTGCGTTCCTCTATACGAGTCGCCGTCCACACTTATAATTTCAAGTTATGTTAGCACTTACACGCCCTGACCAAACCCAATTCTAGTGACGACATGTACCCTCATGTTCCTACAGCCTAACATTCGCTAATCGATGAATTCAGTCTTTCGAATCCCTCAGAATCCGACTCAACCACTTCTTGCGTAAAAACTTCGGCGTTCGGTAGGCTTCAGCCTGCTCCAGCGCTCACGTTTGACAGTGCGTGTGAGTCGGCTGGCGGCGGTTGCTCAGCATATCATGTCATTGTATGCAATGCGCATTGCACACAACGGCGGAGGTTAGCTCAAGTTCACCAACTCCCGAGATCTGACGGTTACTCCCGCGGGATGATTGATCATGTTTTCAATACGAAGATTCTTAGGGGAGGTATGTATTGCGCGCTCGTCTAATAAGACTCAACTGCACCCGGACGGCTCTCAGTGTACTTATCTGACACTGCAGCTCGAACACCACCAAATACAGCACCCGTGAAATTCGGCAGGCGTGTGGCGTCAGTCGTGCCATGACAGATCTTTCAAGTTTCAACAATTGAAGCTTATTTTCCAGTTCAAATTCGGATATGCACTTATATGTCGATGCATGGCCGAAATTCGGCCGCATAAAATCGTAAGAGACTCTTCGTAAAAACGAAACTAACGTCAAAGCTACGGCTCACCAAAGTGACGGGGACATATTTGATCCTGTTCAGGCAGGTCGATTGATTGATAGCAAGATAACACTTTGTAACAACGAATATTAAGGCGTAATGAATCCGTGAAGGCATTCGCTAGGCAAAATAAAACCGATTTCACATTCACCATTCGACGACAGGGTCAAGGGAGTCACCCAAGGGTCACCCACACTGACTCAGTATGCCCAACCAACTCATAGGTTCGAGGACTATAGACACCCCGAGAGACTCACTAGTCGCTGGATACGCCTAGTCAGTTAACTGTTAGGCCACCAACAACGCAAGTAAGTCTATACGGGCCTGACACCACAGCATAGACGTAGACTCGAGAATTTCACGAAACACATATCGAACATGACTCTACATGAGGTGACAAGGGAAAGTGTATGTCCCCGAGGCGAGCGGGTAGTCATACCATACAAGTATCGGTGTGTCCCCATCCAGGACTGCTGCGATCAGTCCGAAAAGGGATCCAGAGAACACATATTTGAGGCCATTTCATACTCGTCTGGGTCCGCAACGCTGCCGACATGTCCTAAGCAATACAATCAATTTATTGATTTGGAGACGGACAAGCTAGCAATCCAGGTTGTTCCAGCTTGGACGATCATCAGGCTGGTGCTACTAGTTATATCAGAGCTGTTGATACGAGATGATCTAGAGAGTGTGATCAAGTCTTAGTATCCAGTTTCATGGTTGCTGATATGTACTAAAAAGGCTCAACTTTTGGACCCTTCCAATACTTCATTTTGAGGACGAAGGAAGACGAAGATAAGCCTTGACCTTAGCTCGATGCCCTGTTCAACTTCAAGCGTGACGCGTGACGAAAGGCACTTTAGGGCAGGTCAACTAGCGGTCACGGGGCAGGTTCTGACTCGAATTTGAATGAAATTTTGGAGATGCGTCTTGGAACGACCTCAACCTCGACGGCGCCCACAAGAATAGCTGACGCTGAGCAGGTAGTTCTCTTCCATAATATAGAACGACGACTTTCTAACACCTTCTCAGGCCACGTTCGATACTCCAATTGAGCTCTGCAATAAATGCCACGAATGCTTCCCAACACAATCATTATCCAGTCATTACCTCCCTATCATCGAGAAATATCTTTCGCAACATCCAGGGAATAAAGTCTCTCTAGAGCACGAGATACCTTTACTTGACGAAGCTTGGCAGGAGTGTGCTACAGAGGTCGATGGTTATGAACGGGTGTTGAACAGGTTGGAGGAAGTGACGCGGACGGGCACGAAATAGACGTCGGGGTCACAGCTGCGTAAGCTGTGACCGGACGAACGTCCACGAACCAGGCTGGACCCGACGCCAAACAAAGTCCAGCCGAAACGAGCCGCTTAGAGATCCCCGGAGGAGGAGAGGGGCCTTGAGCCCGAGCTCCGGGGGTCTAGACGAGGCGGCGGGAGCAAAAAAACACGGAATTTCAACGATGTTCGGGGGCGCCGACGACGGAAAAGGAGGACGATCGGGGAGAGGGGACACGGTCACCACCCCAAGAGCGCAACGCGAGAGGGCAAGAGGATCGGGGATCAATTGAATGTAGGTACAATTGAACGAACTGAAATAAGTATGTACGAAAAAATTCAAGAGGGGACTCACATCTTGAGAAAGGCAATGAAGTGATGAAGGAAGACGGTGGTTGTGCTTCAAGATGGACAGAACAATAAAAGCAAACTCATGTAGACTCACGGACTCGTGTAAGACGCGTGTATCGATGGTCAGAGCTCGGAAATGAACCGTTTCTGCATTATGACATGAGGCATGAGGCATGCGGGGACCTGGGAAATGAGCCAACCGCGAAGCAACACGAGGTGCGATGTTGTTGAACGTGTCGTCACCCTCATGATGTCTTTCCTCTTTGCTCTTATCCCTGTCTTTTTCACGACTTGATGTCTCTTTCCTGCTTCCGGAGGGTCTGGAAGCACTTCCAGCACGAAAAATAGACATCAAATCGACACCAAAGAGACACACGTACGACACACGTACGCTCTGTTCCAATCACCATCCCACACCTTCACTCACATTCTCTTCATTCTTCATCCAGCTCACAGACCGGTAGGTGCCACCTTTCATCTTCTATCTTGATATCTCTTACATTTGATTCCTTTTAGGGAGATCTCGATGAAGAAAAAATAGTTTACCTGTGGGCCGTGGGCTGTTCTACCTCCTAACCAGCTGCACAATCGATTAAGGAGCTCATGGGGAGCATTCAGGATAGCAACAATGTGCGTGTATCTTTCTCCTTTATTTTTTCTGCCTACGATGACCATATATAAGCTCTGCAACTCTCAGGCCCATCACCAACTCATACTATGTCGGTCCCTACCAACACCAATCCGTTTCTCAATGCCTCTTGCACCATGTTTCCCTCCGAGAACCGCGTCGAAGACGCGGTTCCCAGCCTGAAGGACATCCTTTCTACCATCGACCATCATGTCTCATCAATTGGGGCACACACTGCCATCGGGTCCCTCGCAGCTATTGATGCTGAGGTTGACCTTGACGAAGAGTTCGGAAATCTTTCATTTCAACAGCAAGGCCGGCAACAGGACACTGAGGATACCGACGTACCTGAACTCGTCGAGGCGTCAGATCATGACTACTCAGACTGGGAGTCTGATGAAGAAGGCGACAACGATGACGATGAAGACGAAGAGGGCAACGAGGGCAAGGAGAAGGGGAAAGGAGCTAAGGTACGTGGGCAGCTAAGCCTTCTGTGCATCATGTTTGCTGACGAAGCGGTAACGTAGAAGACCACGCAACATCATGATGATATGGATGTTGACACTGAAAGCAAATTCAAGGTATGTTTTGAAATATATTGCAGACATTATCAGTGCTGAAATTTGTTAGCAGAAGAAGGTGGCATTCCAAGACGACCGAATGAATGTTGATGAAAAACGTGGCGACAGCAACTTGCCCATCCCTGAGAGTCTTCGAAAGACGGCTGCGAAGCGTGCTCAAAGTGTGCTTGACGACACAGTCAAGCGTTACACCAAGTAAGTGGTGCAGATATGAATCTTTGATACCAATGTTCTGATCAAGTATCAGTCTATGTCGTCGTTTCGAGAAATTCTGCGAGGAAAAAAGCCTCAAGCAACCCGGGACCAGCGCAATTTCCAAGAACCCGCATCCTGATTCACCCATCATCTTTATTGCATGGGTTATGGAAACGTGAGTCACACTTTCAAGTTTCTAGTTGACAATTCTGACATACATTGGGACAATAGCTGTGATGCGCAGAACCCCGACGGCGACATGAAGGACGACGATGACTATCGCAGCGGGTACAGCCACGCCGAGAAGGAGAGGGCGGCTATACTGTGGGGTTACCAACAAGTTGGCCTTGTGGAACCCTGGCGTGTCGACGAGGAGACGGGCAAGACTAGCGGCAACCCAATCGCGTCCTACCAGGTCTCCAAATACATGGCTAACCTCAAACGGCAAAAGGTATACCTCATCCATGGAGACTACGTGGCCTAGCTCACGTATCTATAGGTTCAGCTGGGCGAAAAACCAATGAGCTCACGAGCTGTCACCGCGGTGAGTAACATACATTTCTTAGCCGTTTTGGACACTCAACTGACATCAACGCATGCAAGAAAATGATCAAAGAAATGTACAATGCGAGCCGGGAAGATGGCAATTTCGACATCAACATCATCAAGGCCAAGACAAAGAAGGAGAAGGCGTCAAGTACGAAGTGGTGTGGAGGTCGTATGCGGCGCCTCCTTCATTTTGTCTACGTCATCTCATTCTTGTGCTTGCTCCGTATTGATGAAACACTTCAGATTCGAGCAGAGGACATAACCCTTCATGAAAAGTACGACGAACATGGAGATATGCTTGAGATATGGCTCTTATTCAGAAAGACCCATCAGAACGGTGGTAAGTTAACATGTTATAATCATGTATTAGGCTCTCACTAAACCCTTTTAGTCACCAAGCCTTTTTACTTGCGTGAATTCCCCCCAGAACTTGCTTATCTGTGTCCGATACGTGCCTACTGTGGATGGAAGAAGGCGTGCAAGATCAAGAAGGGGTACCTATGCCGGAAGATTGGTAGCGACGACCGCATTGAACGTGATGACAATGAGGCAATGGTAAGCTCTCAACACTCAGATATATTGTACATGTTAACATACTCTGTTCTTGCTCAGACCCCAAAGGCTTTCCTCGACAACTTTCGCCAGAACCTTGCCGACATCAACATCGACGGTGATCCTTACGGTGGTCATTCTTTCCGTCGTGGAGGTGTCCAGTGGCTTTCAGTGAACCGACGGTGGCCTCTGAGGAAGATTTGTGAGTGGGGCGGGTGGAGCGAAGAGTTTACGCACCTCACAATCGTCAAGTATCTTATTTCTTGGAATGACGATCCCATGTTCAAGCGTGAAAACTTTTTTTGTACTACAGTACCTATAGATGCCGAGGAGAACACATGTTTTACTTGTAAACGTACCTGTGCATGTTCCTACTAGCTTCTTACTATTCTCCCTTTCATACCTTCAGTAGTTACTAGTCTACGTCTCAAATTTTACGGCTTCCTTTTTTGGAATTGAATGTGTAAGCTGCTCGCGTTAACTGCTGGCATTAATCTCTTTACTCCGCACGGTCTCAACAGCCTGAAGGTGGAAATCCTGACCCTGGTGGATGCAACCTTTCATAATCACCAAGCTACGCTCATGCCAATTCACATTCTCGTGCTCAAATTGATCTCAAACAGCAGAGAACACGTTCTATCTGCTTTGACTCCGCAACCTCAACGAGACTTCAAACAGAAGTAATTCAAGTGCGTAGGGCAGAAGAATTGTCCCAGGGAAACACAAAGGTGTGTAGTATGCCTCTGTCAATGAACAAGTCACTGATTCTCATGGCTGCAGCTTAATTCTTCCTGTCGTTCAATCTTCCATTGTTTTGCCTTTCGTACAATCTCTTCTACAAATGGTGCTCAGGCTATCCGATATCTTTAAGAGCTGAGGTGCTGAGGGAAGAATGAGAGTGGTTTCGTGTCTTAATGTTAGAACACTCAAATGTTACGAACGGTGTGTCTGCTACTTTACACAATTAAAACTGTTCACTAATACGGCTCTAACAGGTTGGCATTACTGAATAGAAACCAGCTTCAGCACGCTATATCCTACATGAATGTATTATTTTTCGGGAATGACACATATTCTTGAAACAATCGAAGTAACAGTGTGACGACGGAGGCAGAAACAGGAGTATCTCTTCGTTTCCTCTCTCTCATCTTCTCTTCATCAATATGGGTGTTCAAGGAATCTGGGATGTGCGTTAATGGAACATGATTTAGCATACTAAAGGTACTGACATTGCTGCAGATTGTGGAGCCAATAGCAGTTGAATGTTCCCTGGATGATTTCGTGGCAGAGGAACAGGTTAGGCGTATAAAGGGGGGCACATATCAAGCTGGGCGGCCATTTGTTGTTGGAATTGACATGAGGTGTGTACATCTTGAAATGTTATAACGATACCTATACTCAAAGTTTAGCAGCACGACCTTGGACAGAATCACTCACAACCTAATCCCATTCAGCAAGTTTCAGGCTCACTCGCCAACTAACGGGGCACATTCTCAAGTTTTCCGGCTTCTTGCTCAGTTGGACAGGTCTTCAGTCATGTCGATTTGGGTAGCTGATGGTACTGAGCGCCCACCGGTAAAACGGGGACTGGCAGTCATTCCAGACGAACCAAGCTTTTACAAAGAGACCAGAGAGCTCGTTGAGGCGTTTGGGCACCATGTACATATGGTGTGTTTGGGCTAATTTTCCTATCAAGTCAATCACTAATTGCTCACGGCAGGCTCCTGGTGAGGCTGAGGCCGAGCTCGCTGTTATGGCCAGAAACGGCCTCGTTGATGCAATTGTCACTGATGACAGTGACGCGATTGTCCTTGGTGCTCCCTGTGTAATGGTAATCAAGGGGTAAGTGTGCAAAGGCTTCAAAGGGTGTTGAGGAGTGACCTTCTGGGCAGCACGGATAGTCGCATGATGGTCAAAGTCTATCGTTTCGCAGATGTAGAGCGCAAGCTTCGTCTTACCCATGGCGACCTAATCCTTTACGCTACTCTTGTCGGAAATGACTACGACTCAGGGGTTGAACGTATTGGACATGAACTCGGTCTTGCAGTTGCCCGGTGCAACTACGGCTCCAAGTTGATGTCCAAGTTCCCCCACCATAATCGCAACCGTCACCGTTCAGAAGACCTTGACGCACATCTGAGCCATGTCTGCCATCAGATATGTGCTGAGCTCCAGTTCAATTACCATGGATACCTGAAGAAGAATCAGCCGAGTGCAAGCAAGAGATTGAAAGCAGATCAGCAACGTCTTTTTTCAGCAGACTCTGTTGCAATAAACGCGTTCATTCTTCCGCTAACCTCATGGTCAAAGTCTAGACCCCCGTCGCAAGACACGTGGATTCCCAAGCTATATGAGCTCAAGGATATCATTCAGAAAGCTCGCTCTCTCGTAAAGTGGACCAGCAATGAGAGGTTGATGAAGAAGTTTCATGAAAAGGGCTTATGGGCTGGTTTAATCACACGAATGCTCACTTTAGTAAGTTTCGGACCCAACCCATATGCCGTGCTCACGAAACCTTTTCAGGGGTACCTTCGATTTCACCGTGCATCTGGAAATATTCTCGCACCGTCACAGCAAGAGTCCGCTCGGTTTTCGTATGGTCACAGCTTTCATCCGAGCCAACATTCGATAGTTGTTGCTCACACACGCCACAACCCTTTGACAACAAGCACTCAACGGATGCATATCACCTTTTCCACGGCCAAGCTGTTCCTTGGCCCTGCCATGTTGCATCTTGGACTTTCTGTTGACGCTATGGACGAATTCCGTCAAAGTATCCGTGTGTCAATTCCATCATATCTACTTGCGGTCTCTGCAGTCGAACATATACTATCCAATTTCCCATTGTCTGCAACACGGGCTCATGAATATATCGAGATCTCGGATGATGATGACGACGCCACCTGCAGCTCAGATAGTGATATAGAATGGGGTGAAGTGAGCCATCTACTATGCTTTCAATGTTCACATTCTCATACACATCCAGGTTTCCTATGCAGTACGTGCAGAAGGCAGTGCTTCTGATAGCGACATTGAATGGGGCGAAGTGAGTAATGCGCTTTTTCATACAAAGTGTTCTCTCAATAGTTCGTACAGATGACCAGCTCGAGCGGCCAATAATCTATGATTCATCATAATCTTTCAATAGTCTTCTATTTAGCGCAGTAGTAATCGTAAAACCAGCCATGTAATCTGCTATATATATAACTCATTAATACACTAATACCTAATAAGACGAACATGTAACGCGTCGAGAAACCAAGAAAATCAACTGCAAAAGGTTTGTCAAATCAAGTACCAACTGCCTTTCCATTTCCGTTCAGGCCCTTTGTGCTGTTTGGGCTCCGTGCACACAGTATTTCAAGTATCGCAGTCTGGCGAAGCCGAGATCCATCAACAGTGAACTCGTTCCAAAATGCTTCTTTGCCTTGTGCTGTGTAATATACACCGATAACCTGGCATGCTGTGAATCAGACTGATACTACGACTTGAGTAGGAACACATACCCGCCACACGTCCCATTTCTTTCGGAGCCCCTCCCATCTTGTATCTGGTGAGGTCTTTGAGCCATGCTTGAATACGTTACGCCAATGCTGATATGCGATTCCTCGGCCACTGATCTTCAGTACACATTCGTCCTCACAAAAGCCCGGGTTGGTTTCACACCATAAGCGGCCCAGCTCGTCAAGATCTTTACAAAACGTAAGACTGGGTGGCTCAGGGAGCTGCGTCTGGTCAAAAACCAGCACGGTCTCCTTCGGAGTGCCAACCCAAATACGGAGAGTCTTGATCCGGGGCTGAGCGGTGCTCAATGGATTGTCCATTGAAGCACTTGGATAGTCCAGTGGTGTGGTCGCTTCAGGGGACGATTGAAAAGCTGATGCCGAGAAAACAGCCCGAGGGGTTTGCGTTGAAGTCGACACTTCATCAATGAGGTTAAGATGCGAGTGGGAGATTGATGGCGTAGATGGAGGAGGAGGAAGAGCCGCATTTGAATGAGATAGTGGTGCTGGCACAGGTGGAGGAGGAAGAAATGATGACAGAGATGGCAACACCATTGGCTGTGGCTCCGTCACGACATCTGTCAACGAGTGATGGCCAATGGAACGAGCAAATTGATGAAGCTTGGTCTCCATCACATCGCCGATTTGAGCTACGAGGCTAGGTTTTGGTTCAACCTATAGATAATGAGAAAAAAACTTCAGTAAATCATAGCTCTGCATACCGATATCTGTGGTGTTGGTTGCATGGGTTGGTAGTATTCTGGGTGAAGAGCCATGTATCTGTCGATCTATGACACAAACTTAATCAAGCGACATCTACTGTATCCATCAAAATAAACTCACGTAGTCCATTTCCGTGTCCATCTCTGCTTCGGTGCGCTTACGCATGCCCCTGATGTGTTTCGTGTGCGAACTCTCAGTAAAGATAACACCCTTTTCTTCCAACCGTTGCTTGTATTTTCGCTTCGTCGAGGTTTTCCTCGTTCCCGGCTGCAGACCCTTGTGCGTACGTTTTGCGGGTTGCTTGCTGTTAGAGAATATTAATGTACCGTACACGTAGTTATACATGAAATCGCACTTACAATGTCCATCGGCTCTTTTCATCACTTAACCTGACCAGGCTCTCTAGTAGGTCAGGTTTCTTTCCAGAAACCCTTAAGCCATACGACTTGTATCTACTGCACAAGACCTTCAATTGCGGAAGGGTCAACTGATACCTAGAGACACGGTTCAGTGATCAGCTTTATGAAGCTTGGACAATGCTCACAGGTAAGCCTCTTCTGCTTCGCTCTCGTCAAACCCAGGCAACTCATATTTCTTTTCCCAGAGTTCTTGCGGAATATTGTTCGGACGTCGACCCATCGATCTACCGGGTGCTTTCCAGGTTCTCGTAAACAGCCAATAGCCGATACTCAATGAAACGACCAGAGCAAAGAACGAGCGGGCCCAAGGAGATTCAATCTGAGGGATGTCGGGACTGGCAATGAGAGCAAAGTCGACAACAGCAACGGAGGATGGGATGAAACACTTTGCGTCGTCATCTTGAGCAGCGGCAGCTGGGATCGGCCTGGATATTGTGATTAGCGACGTTCCGAGGGGGCAAATGTGAAGAGGGCTAATAAAATGTGATATATTTCGGAGGGTGCTCAACGTCGAGCGACGGCGACGACGGTGAAAGAACAGGACACGCGGCCAATGTTTGGCTAGAGGCGGTACATACAAACAGAAGACAACGTAAAAAAGATAGACGCCAACGGCTGTCAGGTGAACCACCTAAGCGGGTCCTGGCGTCTATTTCGCGTGACCCCGACGTCTATTTCTCCCTAGAAGTAGTGAGGAAGATGAAGAACCGAAAGGAGTACCTTTCAGGCGTCGCAAACAAGATCAAGGGGATGATCAAGCCTTCGATTCGTCGACTCCCTCCCGAAATTCTGTTGCACGTCTTTTCCAATGCTGGGGAGCAATCGAAAACTCGGACGATCCTCACCTTGGGACAAGTATGCTCCCATTGGCGAATATTGGTACACTCTACTCCGCAACTATGGTCCGAAATCACTGTCGAATTCCGAGTCAGCGATAACGCAAAGTCTACTCAAAGGATCCTCAGATGGACCAAATTCCTACTAAAGAAGGCTCAGAGTAGTCATCTCGACATCCACCTCACAGTTCCCGAGTACCCATGGGAGAGATATATCGACGAAGAGGATGAAGAGCAGGACCGCGATTATGACACTGAAACGCATCTACCAGTAGTAACTGAGCTGGTGCGGCACAGTGCTAAATGGAAGACCGTCGACTTGACAGTGATGCGCGACGAAGTATTTAGCCTACCACAAGACCTTCCTCACCTCACGACGTTATCTGTCCTACGTCATCTGGTTCTCGATGATCCAGACCCAGATTGGATTGCCGATCCTGGTCCTCCTTCCCCTTTGTTCGCCCCTCATCTCTCAGACCTCAGCCTGACAGGCGTAGGGGTCCGTTTGGTCGAGCCGGTTGACCTCAACTCCTTGACGAACCTCACGCTAGAGGTCTATTATATGGACACGCTCTTGGGCATCCTACGGCATGCACCAAATTTGGTTGAACTCCACGTGCATGGGAACGCTATCGCGTTAGCCCACAACGACTTGGTCGTCACCTCCAGAGTGCGGACTTTCGAGGCGGGACATCTTAGCTCCGTTCCTGGACTCTTCCGACACCTCACGCTGCCATGCCTCTCCTCACTACATGTTTCGGAGACCATGAATGAGCTCGCCCTTGTGGTGGATCACGAAGACCAATTGGCTCATTTTATCTCGCGCTCCCGACCCCCGCTCGCAGAGCTCTGTCTCCGCGTATCCAATTCTTTATCACAAGAGGGTCTTGACCAGGTACTCGCTGTGGTACCGACAACGACCTCTTTGACCATCGGAGACCCTCGATTCCCAAGGGAGCCATATCTGGTAACAGATGATTTGTTGCGCCGTTTGACTATTACTTCGGATTCTAGCACCATTCTGCCCAATGTAACCAGCCTTCGACTCCATTTTGGAACACCCCCGACGAGCAGCTGTATACGTGATATGGTTCGGTCGCGGTTGCAAAGACCAGCAAACCAGCAGCTGAAAAAGCTTCGCCTGGTCTTTGAATACTGCCCATATCGCAAGCTTGGACGGGTTTTGCAGGAGTGTATGGATGAGTTGCGTAAAGAAGATCTGGATTTCGATGTAGAATATTGGTCCCTTCCGGATATAATATTCGGTGATGTAGACTCGGAAACTTCTGATGAATGAATAGCCATCCATGGTGTACTTGTTGGATAATAAAGCGCCGACCTCAGCTCAGCTATTAACTAGTATACTATTGCGGATCGCTATACTGAGCATGGACGTTATAGCGAGGTCACGAAGCCGCATATGCATCAAAGAGAGAAAGGATGTCCTATCCTGTACGATGCTCGTAATCCACATACTCCTGAGTTTCGTTAGGAACTTGTACGAAGATACCAATTGCAACAAGTTACATACCTGGTCACTATGCGCAACTACTATAGCACTAGCACGAACAACGTATTGTCAAAGGAAGATCAGGAACGCTATGTGTTGCCCGGATCGACTACCGAGGTATGACACTGTCTCCCGGACAGGTGGGCACACCCGGTACCTGTGCGCCCACTTTGATAACGTTGACTCTTCGCCCGAACCGGGTCTCAGTATACCCCTTCTAGATGAGTGACACTGAGCGCACAATGCACGATGGCCCGCAGGATTGCGAAGCTGAACTTGTACCTCTGAAGTGCCGCCCTCGATATTCCAGTGGCAACCATTGTCAATCTTCGTTCCTGTGCCTACGAAATTAGGGTGACAGTACGCCCGACACCCGACATTCGGCCCGCCGCCATGCCCTTTTAGGAACAGCTTTTCTGCTGGGGGAGAGGCTTGTACATACATATGATGCAGCCCTTTTGACAGTATGCACTGCACCGATTGAATATTCGTAATATCTACTTCATAATAAGCACTGTTTACAGCGTGAACTCTGCAATGCGGAAGTAACGTATACCGACCGCACTGGACATTCCGGAATACTATGTGGATACTCATCGGATGACACAGCAACGAGCCATTAATTCCTGAAGCTTGATATTGAGGAGCGGCCACAACACCGAGGGATTCTGAAAGCTTTTGGAGCTTCTGCTGCGGTAGGAGAACACTCGTCCGCGAATGGATACCAAGTCCGAATCTTCGGCAAAGATTTTGGGACACGTCTGGGTTGCATTGAGCTTCGAAAGGGAGAATTTTGAGCAATCTGGATCCCTTTCTTTGGAATCAGATATTGGAGCGAGCTAGGACCGAGATAACATTGAAGTTCGGGAAGAATACTTAGCTTCAACAAGGGGACGTCATGAAGGTCTTCTTGATGTACTTTCCAAATATGGCAATAGCTCCATATTCGGAGGTCCCTCTCTCATAACAACCGCCATTTGGGCCTGCCCGATACCACTCTTCACAAACCACCATGTCGTCCGTATCGTCGACGCCGACGACGACGAACTCTGCTTCTGCTTCTGCTTCCTCAGGCAGTTCCAGCCTCAGCGTCAACAATTCAAACCTCAAGGTCGCTTCTGTTTTCCCGATAGCGTCATTGTTATCTGTATTCATGTCTTGGAACAGGTCGTTGGGATAATATTGGCCATCGTCAGCGGCCTACTCATTGGTTCAAGTTTTGTCTTCAAGAAGAAGGGGTTGTTGAAGTCACAAGCCGGTCAAGTGGCAGGGGAGGGTGTTGCGTACCTCAAGTCGGTGAGTGGATACCGGCTATCGTCGTCAAACCCAAAGGCCTTGACAATCTTTGCTTTCTTCAATAGTGGCTATGGTGGCTTGGAATGATTAGTATGTTCTTTGGGTCGTACTGCTTTAACGCATATCTGAACTAGGATGGGCAATAGTGATGATATTAGGGGAGATTTGTAACTTTGGTGGTACGTCTTTCGGTCTGTGTTTCACCTTCAGTTAATCAAACCATTTTGTTCCAGCATACGCATTCGTGGAAGCAATTGTCGTCGTACGTCTACTACCGTCGATCCTTCATCCCTCAATTTCCAATCCTGGTTTCGCGCACTTATGACAGACTCCTCTTGGCGCCCTTTCTGTGGTTGTCTGTGCGATTCTATCTTCAATATTCCTGCAAGAAAAATTGTCTTTCTTCGGTTGGTTAGGATGTGGGCTGTGTATCGTGCGTTCTTGTTCATCTTTGGCTGTCAATCTCGGTCTAACATTCTAAACCCCATTAATGTAGATTGGATCTACCATCATTGCCCTCAATGGTACACTTTCCCAGCCGTCGGCTTCCATCAATAACGTCCGATCTAACCTACGCTTTCTGCAGGTCCAAAGGAAGAGACTGTTGGGCAAATTCGAGATTTTCAGAAACTGTTCTTGGCACCCGGGTTTCTTGCCTATGCATCGGTGCTTATCGCCGCCTCACTTGTCATCGTATTCTTCTTCGCTCCAAAGTAGGTTGCGTTTTGCCGAATTTCCGGTATCCTGACAACATCCTCGTTTCGTAGGTATGGCAAGAAGAGTATGCTGTGGTATATCGCTGTGTGCAGTATGATTGGAGGAATTAGTGTCAGCGTTACGACGGGTCTCGGCGCTGCTATTGTTACAACTGCTAGAGGCGATAACCAGGTAAGCCCTCAAATTGTCGCGTTCTGATCATGATTTGATATGTTTCCTCAGTTCAAGTACTGGTTCATGTATTTCCTGATAGGATTTGTCGCTGTGACACTGAGTGCGTGCCCAAAGGTTCCATACAAACTCGGCTCTGATATCGTTTTCTTTTGCAGTTACGGAAGTGTATTATCTCAATGTAGCGCTGGCGCTGTTCAATACAGGTGAGTTTCCCCTGTGTATGTCTTGAACAACGTGTCAAACAAAACTCTAGCTATGGTCACACCCACATATTATGTGATATGTACGTCTTCAGCATTCCCGTCTATGGCCTTACCTGACGTTCTGCCATACAGTCACATTTTTTTCCATATTAACCACTATAGTAAGTCTGGCAAGCGACGTTCTTCGTCATTTCCATCTCATGAAATACCCAGGTTCTTTTCCAGGGGCTCGAAGCTTCTGCCACCGACATCATCACTCTTGTTATGGGATTCCTCGTTATCTGTGTCGGGATCACTATCCTACAGATGTCCAAAGTCGACCCCGTACAGCTTTCAAAGCTGGATCGACGGTCAACAATACTTCTCCAAGCTGCGCGCTCAAATACAGAGAATGTCGACGAGAAAGGACACACAGGTATCGAAGATCCCGGAATGGATGCTCTACGTGGATCATTCGGAACAGTTGGTTCTATTATACGCGCGAGAAGTGCCAGACGGATGAGCCAGAGCAGCCGTACATCTGGTATATTACCCCGACCAGCAGGTGCGGCCGCACCGTACGACCCAGGCCAACCATGGTTGTCGCCTCCTCGATCACACGCTCCTCTCGATGGAGTCAAGCGGCATCAGCTATACGATCCACCAATGCCCTCGCCCTCATTAGCAGCTGCGACGAGAGGTGACGATGCCAGCTCACTTGCTCCCTCGGCCACAAATTCCCAAATTATGAACAAGCGACCGACTATCAAGTTTGATAACCAAGACTTGGTTCATCAATATCGGGCTCCTGGCACGGGGAATAGAGATGCCCGAGATGATACGGCTATGCATGAAGTTAGACCAGCAGTAGGATCCCCTGGGCCCATACCACAGCAATTCTCTGGAGCTTCCGGGGAATCTGGGTATCCGCTAGGACCCATAAGCACAACTGCACCTCCCGAGAATCTATTGTTTTCGGAGAGTCCCACATCATCCACCCCGCCTCCACCAAGATCGCAAGGCCAGGTTCTATCCATGCCCATGTATGGCAGAGACGACTCAGATCCAGCCTCTGCACCGCCGACGATGTATCAACCATTTAAACCTCTCCAGACCAGAAAGGATTCAAGAGAGATATTCACGAACAGGGATACGCTGCTCAGTTTCCCTAGTGTCACGGATTCAGCGAGGAGTTACGACGAGAGTTCGACAGGGAGCTCAAGAAACGACAGAGGGCGAACACCGAAGAAGTACCCCAAGGGCGCAGGAGAAGATGATAGAGAGGAGAGCGTTAGCCTGTGGAGACGAGATGGTGAGCAGACGCCTTCGCCGACGGATCTTAGCCCCGAAACTTCGCCTACGAGCCTGGGAGGGATAAGATTAGTCACGACATCAGGAGGGCCTAACAAGTTCTAACCATTGTGGAGTGATTTATGGACAACTATAATTATCTAGGGACTGTTTGAAATGTTACGATGGTACGACTTGTTTGTGTTCTCTCTGTACTTGATACATGCTTGAGCCTTGTGGTAGTGTACGTGTGTAATGATTGGACTGTACACGACTTTCTGCAACTGCTGTGCAGTAGAATGCTATTTTCCATAAGAGTGAATGTCAGCCATTCCGCTTCCCACTGCCCAGTGTTGTGTTAAGTACTGTATGTGGCTGTTTCCCATCAGGTGAATCATGTGACTGTGAGTATAGCGCACGGACCACTTCGAAAAAATATAAAACCCTGCTCCCGGCATTTGTGAATCCTTAGAACATACTCATCAGGATCTTTTTATAGAAACTGACCGAGTCTCGCATTTTTACAAATGCCACTTCTTCAAATCCAGTCGATGACATTTGCGCTCCCTCGTTCATACTGAGAACATGGCTCTACGAAAGTAGAGTCTCGAGGACGTTTGGCTTCGCACTTTGTGTGCCCGTATGGGCACTCGAAGTCGTTAGCCAGCGAGAGGAGTGTCGGTCTGATGGATTTCTCTGTTTTCACGTTTGTACACTTGATTATGGTTGTACAGTCGACTCCCTCTTAACCCATACCGGTCGGTTCCCAGCCCAA
This sequence comes from Paramarasmius palmivorus, assembly GCA_037176845.1. NCBI lineage: Eukaryota > Fungi > Basidiomycota > Agaricomycetes > Agaricales > Marasmiaceae > Paramarasmius > Paramarasmius palmivorus. The sequence continues at coordinate 109,602 of JAYKXP010000029.1, read as the reverse complement.
GGTATGGGTTATGGCGTACTATGGGTAAAGGGAAATTTCCCAAAAAGGAAATCCAAGCAAAGAAAAACGCATCGGCCCTTTTCTTCCATATTCACAGTGCTATCCCCTAATAGCGGTGCACTATGGAATTGTTCTTGAGTGTCCGAGAGTGCTTGAAGCATAAGACCATATCCTGACTGTACGCTTTGGTTCCCAATTGCACGGCCCGCTCGGCAAATCAACGAAAATATGTGGGCAGAATCGGGCAGAATCGTCGGCAGGACTGGAAAGGACCGTTTAGCGACAGATTTGGCTGAACTAGAAGGACCTTACGGCTCATCGGCAGGTCTCTTACTCGGGAAATATTGCCAAAAAAGGAAGGTAATTATGGGTTACGACGCTTTTGCCCACTGAAAAAGCTATGGATTATGGGGTATTGCGTATGTATGGGTTATCCCTGCGGAACGAACATGGGAGATCGAAATTCTATGGGGTAAGGGGGAGTATGGGTTATCCAGTGTATGGGTTAGGAGGGAGTCGACTGTACTTCCATTGAAATGAATTAAAAATATTTTCATCGCCTAACTTTCATGCCATGTCAGATGTGTTGTTCACGCGAAGAGTTTGAGGGCGCTTTTGTTTCTCTCACGAGTTGAGAGAGGGTCACTTCTATCACCATGCGCGTTAGAATGGGTCTTGCCAAGAATAATCATCCTGTGCACTTTTGTAGGGTTATCACGGTCCAGTATGGATACGTGTTTGGTACGTGTTCACTTACTGAGCACATGAATGACATTTCATTTCCATTGAACAGATAACCCTAGGGGATCTAAACCTCGCTCTATGTCCTTGAATTTCCCCCAAGGTACACCTGACATCGTAGTATTAACTTCTCCCGATGCTTACTCGCATCCGATTCAGGTAAGAGAGTCGGAATGGTCTCCATTAAAAGGACAGCTCCAGGCCCTTGGACTTTACACTTTGGATATGCGTGCCTACCTCTGCTCTACTCCTCCGTTAGAGGGCGCAAATGACGCTGTACTCGACACGTCTCGTCCGGTGCTCATTGAAGATATCAACGCCTTGGGCTGGAGAGTATTCACGCCTGGCGCCACCATTCAAGGTCAAGAAAACTTTAAAACTCTCGCAAAAAGCCTAGGTTATCCTCAACCTGATGGCTTCAGCGTCGACCTTGGCCGGATGGACCACGTCAAGGTACGCCGATCGCGTTTCCATCAATGACCTTGAAGAACCAAGTCTGATGAGCCGCATTTGTTCAGCAATTTAAAGCCTTTGCCAATAAATTATTGCTCCAAAAGTAAGCTCCGCCGTCCAGATCCCCGTGCTCTTGTGCCACAGGTGCAGTTAGCTGACAATAGTCTCGTCTGATTAGCACACTCTGTACCAGCGGATTACTCGTCATGGTTCTCTCTGGTTCATATTTCATTGACATTGAAGGTAAAACGCCGAGTCCGAGTCCGAGTTCACCGTCGCGGTGACTCATCTTTGTAGCAATACTGACTGGACTCCTTAGATCCAATTCACCATCGCTGGATTCGACTCACCGTGACGGCTGGTGACGCATTTTCTACACCCGCTGGTTCATTCTTCCGGTATGCTGCTAAGGAAACGGATATCAGAAAGGTCTCTATCCTGCTTATGCTCAGGGTATGTGGTGACGCATCATTCTCAGGCTGGAGTAGAATGACTGACACGAAAGCGTAATAGGGGAATGATCCGTCGATGGACAAGTTCAATGATTGCTTTTGTGCTAGTAAAGATGGAGAGAAACACCCGTGTAGAGCTGCCTATTTGAGGAGCCTCGGGAGATGAAGATCACCGAGAAACGTCAATGGAATTATCTTCCCCGATGTCCACGCGTGTAGCGTTCGCGACGACTTGGTATCATTAGATGTATTTACTAGTATAAGTAACCAAACGAGTGGATGGTTTTCGTTTATTAACCATTAGAGGGACCTCAGGGACGTCCTCCTTCACACTATCTATTTATCGGACTGAATTTGCTCGACATCCACCTATAAACAAAATCAAAGGTCTGTACAAGCCACTTGAGAAATGCGCGCAAATACCTTGATACCAGCGTAGACATCGTCACCGTGGTCGCCAGAACTTCCGTGGAAAGTACTCAAGGGTATGTTGAAATTGGAACGGATAGTCGTATGGTTGCGTGGAGGGTTCGGTGTCGGCGTCTGAGACTGGGTGGACATCTGCGATTCGGAACCGCTTCGCAGGTTGAGCACCAATCTGCAACACAAGACTTGTGAAAGCACCAGCGCAAGGAAGGCTGAAGACGTGTTGAGATATGAATAACCAAAAAAGTGGAGCGCTGATACGTACAGTTGATATTTTGGATGTTCACATTTCTGTTGATTGTGGCGCGTGAGTGAGCAAAGCTTATATCTTACGATAAATTCTTACGATTGGAACATGAACGCTGCCTGGAGGACGATGGATTAGTGAGTGGAGTGCAGCACGAAGGTAATCATCATGCAACTGACATTCAGTACATTCACAGCAGCGACAGCCTGGGAGACGAGCTTTCATGTGAAAATGAGAAGGGACAAAGTGTTATCAGGACGCACGATAAAGTAGAATAATCCCTCCCTAACGAAGACCTTTACGATATCGCTCTTGACCCCAAGACGTTTTATATTGATGGCCTATGAATCTTATTCAGTATGATAACCAGGAAGCAAACATGAAAGTATCACGAACCTTGGCACCAGTGAGAATCGTGCAAATGAGGTCGAACAACACAGGTGCAAGCCAAAACCCCATAACAACATGTTTTCCAGGAAAGTCGGTAGCTGTGCAGGGACCGCTAGTACCATATGGAAGGGGCGATTGGTATACCGCTTTTATGGCGACATATAACAGAAAGGCCGTCTCTCCGAGAAGCATGACAATGAGCAGGACAGCGGTCCAAACTCTTTTACCTAAGAAAGCGTAGGTTCGGATGGCGAGAATTGCCTCTGAGAGACAGGTCAGACAATGTTCGTGACAAGATGTCTGGACGTTCGCGCACCGCAACCCAAGGTGGTCCACATGCATGAAGCAGCTATGATGTAGTGGCTGTTGAAACGAAGTGGGTCAGGTAATGTAGGCCTGGTCTGAATAACACGACGAACAGTGTTTTACAGCGTTCAATCGTGAAGTCGCCGTTGAACAGCCAGAGATTGATGGCAAAAGAGAACAAGCCATAATATCTCGTCCACAAATAGAGAACCTTGACCAACGACCACTCTCGCTTCCAGATCCGCTCCCATTCCACTGATATCGAACGTCCATGATGAGGAACTTCAGCGGTGTGATGTTGTACGAAACGTACTTTGAAGACATGCAAGCCAATCCCAAACTGCGAGGGTCACCTACGAAGCGCTAATGTTAGAGTAAAAATTTTCATCATAGCGTTGCGAATACACACCATTGCCGATGTGTACACCTGCAGGACGTGGATTAACCAGAGCCCTGTCGCGACGAGCTCGACGGTTACAGGTTCGCCATCCGTGATTGCCCCGGCAATGGCATAAGTGAGGCTCGAGACACCCAGCATCGTTGACTGGGGAGAGACGGTGAGATGGAGGCAAGATGGAAGAAAGGTCGAGAGTAACAAATCGTCAAGATTTTCGCACCAGTTGCGAGTCTGCGATTTCAAAATCGCCAAGGTGCTTCATAATACTGGAGTCTGCCCTATGGATTTACAAGGATGCCGAAACCGGTTACTTCAGTATTCCGGAACTTTCATGGATCTTCCATGGTCTGCACACTACTACATGATGGTGCATCCAACTGGCAGGAAACAAGTGGCAGAGATTGCTATGTCAAAAGAAGTCCCTCGGGAGTCTAGGGTCTTTTATAGTTGTATATGAGGTGAGGAACGCCTATGCAGCGGAGGATGGGAACTCTGAAGTCGTTCCTGGTAGTGGTAAGCACCAGATGATGAAACAAACAAGGGAGTAAAAGTGAGCCGGCGGCAAGTTTAAAATTTCCATCGCGATTACAGCGTGGGAAGGTCTCAACGACTGTAGCCATCCACTTCAAAGCTGTTGGCCAACTCACAAATGCAGAAAAAGAAATAACCTCGAAAACGAGTCACTCCGTGAGTTCTATTGGTCGACGACACGTAAAAATAAGCCGTATATACGGTGTATGGGTAAATCTATATAATGTATAACCTCTGACAAACTGAGTAGGTATAGGATGTGTAGATAAAGCAAACAAGTACACCGAACAGGAAAAGAAGAACGAAAAGTAAGGAGAAAACGAGGAGAGGAAGATATCGCCAACGGTTCATATGGTAGGTTTCCGAAGTAGGTGTACAACAACCATCCAAGAGTAGTGGTATCCAGAACGCTATAAATAGTCGGATAGCGAGGTCACGATTGAGAGGGGAAAAAGTCCGGGAGAAACGATATGAAGATGGAGAGCACGAGGAGCCAGCCGGGTAGGATAAATAACACTTGGGCGCTTGCGAGCTTTTTTTTAGTCCCATTCCACCGCGAGTCCACCAGGTCCCGCACTTGCGAGTCCGATTCCACGATCTGCTTCACGTTTGAGCCATTTCATGGCCCGTTTGTCGTCCTTGAGATAGGGGGAAAGCTTCTCATAGCATCGTTGATTATGTTCCTACGCCAAGAGTCAGACTTGAACCCTAGGCTGTTTATTGAGTATTTACCTTCAACCACTGCTTCTCTTCCTTCGTGAGCATAGTCTCTTTCACCATCCTAGTCTGGATTGGGACGCAGGTTAGTCTCTCGAATCCTAACCAGACATCTCCGTTGAAACCGCCTCTTGTCTATACCCAATCCAATCAGACGCTGCAGAATTTGGAGAGCTCAAAACATACCTTGAACTTCCTCACAGCTAGAGCAGACTCGATGCGCATACCGAATTTACCTTCTTTATCTATCAAAAATTTAGCACATTGCACCATTCCAGTGATATGAAGTACGCACAGTATCCAGGTTCATTAGTCACCACATGGCCAACTTGAAGTGGCACGGCGCTCGAAAATCCTTGAGGTCCTTCGTGTACTGTCAAGAAAGAACCGAAACCATGACCGGTGCCATGCATATAATTCAAGCCATCTTTCCACAAAGCTCGGCGAGCCAAGACGTCCAGTTGCAAACCTGAAGTACCTTCAGGGAATACGGCGGTATCGATAGCGATCTTGATAATAGGGTCAGAAGGGGTGGTCGCTTTGGAGACAGATGCACTTACATGACCCTGCAGCACTCTAGTATATGCTTCACATTGTTCCTCAGTCGGTCGACCAAAGTGAACTGTTCTGGTGGTGTCACATGTACCATCGCGATACTGACCACCCGAGTCACTAGGTTGCACAATATCAGTGGACATGCGTAATAGTAGCGAAGGAGAAAAACTCACTTTAGATATACATCATTCCGACTGATCATCTTTGCTTCATCCTTTCTAGGAGAGTAGTGCGGCAATGCCGCGTTTGGACCACTGGCACTAATGTTTTCGTACGCCAGACCCATGAAATGCTTCTGCGTTCTCCTGAACTCAGTTAACCGATGCGCAGCTTCCCACTCCGTGATATCGTATCCGTCGGCTAGTTTGGATTCGAGCCATGCGAGGAATCGGGTCTAGAAAATCAGTCATATCAGATATCGGCGAAAACGAAGAGACAAGAAAAGAACTCACAAAAGCGACACCATCTCTGAGATAGGCTCTCTTCATGCCCTCCAGTTCCGTTGGATTCTTTATGGACATCATGTACTCCGCGTGGGAGGGCAGCACCATAGTGCGGAAGTGAGTGAGCACCAGAGCGATAGTATACGAGGTTTGTGGGGAAATGACGATCTTTCCTTCCTGTTTCCACTCCCTCTGCCTCAAGAACGACCAGATATCGACGTAATCTCTACGCTGGATACCAAGGTTATCCAGATAGCTCTGGACATCAGGTTGAACTTTGCTCGAGTCCAGGAATAGCACGGTCGGCCCATCGACGGAAATGAAGAGGTACGCGTGAAACAGGGGGTTATAGGGAATGTCGCTCCCTCTAAGGTTGAGGAGATACGCTGTACAATGCATGTTTATTGGATATTCTTAATTTGATGAAAGAAGCACGACTTACCAATGGCGGGCAAGCTCGAGATCAAAGTAGCAATCGGTATCTGATTCGGCTTGGGGTCTGCTGGTCCTGAGGAATATTTGGGCACATCTGGAGGTAGTTCGCTAAGCCACTGCCTCATTGTTGCCAGCTTCTTCGCTGCATCCTGACCGGTGAATTCAGTACCGTGAATGAAGACAGGCTCCCGACTCTTGGCAGGTTTATCTTTCCAGACAAGATCGACCAAATTTTGAATTGGATAAACCAACTTTGAACCGCTGCTGTTGATCTTGGAGTTGAGTAGCGTTGCTTTCTCGTACGAGATCATACGACCGTCAATCCCAATTCGTGAATTCGGTGGTATTACGCCCTGAGAAACATCGTGAGCAACTAGCACCATAGAAGAAAGGGTCCAAACTTACGACAAGCCAGTCAATCCAATCCTTTGGCTGGCGCGGGCCTCCCGCTTTCACCAGAGTCCAGTTTGAGTCGATTTGCCTCTGAGCTTGGCCCCAATACCGCGAGTCCGTAACTAGCCAGGCATCGGAATGGGAAACAATCACATGCCCACTCGTACCGGAGAAACTAGAAGAAATCGATTAGCAAGACAAGAAATAGGAAAGAGATCAGGGATCGCTAGCTGACCCGCAGATATACTGGCGACGTTTGTCACTGCTGGCAACATATTCGGATTGATGAGCATCCTCGCTTGGGACGATACTGGAGATGTATCGTGTCAGAAAAGAACGCTTGTTTATAGGACAAGTAAAGACTCACTAAAAGTCCAATTTCTCTTTGTCCGACGCCATGAGCGCTCTCAGCTGCTCAAGACGGTCACCTGTCTCAACCCTCTCGTGAATGCTTTCGTCAGGGCGTATCTTCCTCTCATAAGCGCTCCCGACCAAGGTGGAAGATGAATCAGCAGGACCCAACGTTGGGCGTCGATTCAATAACGTAGTTGACCGACTGAGATCAGCACCTGAACGACCAGACACGCCCGTATTCGAACGATACAGATCTGCGCCAGAATGTCCAGACCTGTCTGTCTGCCGCGAGGCTCCGGTGCCAGATCTACTTAAATCGGCACCACCTCTCATTCTGCTACCCCCGGAACGACCAGAGTTGCCGCTGCGTCCAGACATTTCCCTAGTCAAGGGGGGCTGATATGGAGCTGATTCAGCGGAATCGCGACTCTCCCAAGTAACTTGGCTTCGCATGGTTGTCTGCGTTCGTTGAGTATCTCTTCTGACCAAAGTGTCCTGTGTATCTTTGGTGTTCTGAGTGGACCTGGTGTTGCTGCGATGTGGTGTTATGGGAGGCGGCATTGACATCTGGGACTGGTACATGGGCAAGTTGGACTGCGACCCAGTCATGATGGAAGCCTTCTCGGGATCTGCCTCCTCGATCTCAGCCAGCCTTTCCTTCTCCTTGTTCTTCTTCCCTATACCCCACCCATAGCCAAATTTACTCGCAAAACCACCGCTCTTCGGCTTCACCTCTGCCACGCTCCTGACCGTGTCAGCCTCACCGGCCGTCGTGACCGATGGCGGCGGCCTTTTCTTGCTACCCGTCATCGTATTCCCTCTAATTAACTTTGGCTTTCCATTCTTCTTCCTCACCCCTCCGTTTCCATTTCCAAAATCCATGATCACATCCCGAGGGATTTCGTCGTATTTCTCCGAGTCAGATAAAAATGTAATCCCTGACGACGCTTTAGATGGCACCATGGGAGGTGGTCCGTGACCATTAGCTGCATGGTATGCCATAGAAGATTGAGATGACGTCGTCGAGTAAGATTGGTGTCGAGTGAGCTTTCCCGTGTCGCCAACGTAGCCAGACTGTTGTGAGGCCGCGTAAGAAGGGTTGTATGGGTTTCCGCCGGGTTCCGCGCTAGAGAATGATAATCGTCGAGGAGGCTTCTTTCCTACGAAAGGGAAGCAGATAGGAGGCGGAGGTGGTGGAGGCGGGGGAGCCATCTGGCTGGTTTAATGAAGCAATAAAGAACTTGTCCAGTGTTCCTGACAATGACAAAAGCGATAGAAAGGGCGAGAATGACAGCGAAGACAGAGAAACTACAGGAAAGGAAGAGAAATGGGGATAACTGGCGAAGATGATGGTGGTTCGAGGACAAGATTACTGGAGGCCAGCCGAACGACTTTGTCACCAGCACGAGGCGCCCAGTGAACCAAATTTTTCGTGCGACCCTGAAATCTCACGTGTCCCCAACTTTGATCTGCTTCCGTGACTGCTTCCGTCAAGCCGATCTCCCCGAATTCGATCGTTCATGCTTTGCCTCCTTCAGCGTTTGCTCTTCATGAATGATCGTTTCACCCTCAATGCCCCACACAACCCATCCCTGCCTCAACCCACAGAATTTGCGCAGCACCACCCGTGGGAGAATCGTCTCAAAATATGCCCGACGGCTCGTCCTATTGAGCTCGTGCGACCTGCTAGAAGGGCTGGAACGATAAAATTGAACATGGCGTTCACATGCCTCTTGAGGCCTTTAGGTGCTACTAGCTCAATTTGAGCTTGAGCGTCGTGTGTCTGCATGTGTGTGTCTGCGTTTGTGCGAAGCACGGCAGGCCGTCAAAAAGGCACCGAAATAGCGGATTTCCATCTTCTGCCTGGTTTCCGAAGGTACCGAAGGGGCACCGTATCTGCCATTCAAACCGCGATTCGAGACCTTTCTCTGTAAGTCTTCCAGTACAGATTTCAGTCAAGCCGCGGACATGCACAAAAGTTTCGATAGACATACCTCTCCACGAATTTCGAAGGACATCCCAACAGCAAACCTGGTTAATCAAGGTATCAATAGGGGATAACATGGTTTGAACGGATAACGTACCTGATGAGTATGGTGCGGAGTCCTCGTGTCTTCCGTATCCTTCGAGGTGGACTACCTCCCGCCAACGGGGATGCTTGGCGGAACGCCAACAATCGTCATTTCCTGCTCTGGATTGCAGACCTCGAGCTATAGGCGTGTACGGCCAGCACACTCTGGAATGCTTATTTCTCTTTTCTGTTTCATTCCGGATGGTTCTGCGCTAGCTCGCCTACATCCGGTGACCTGCATCAAGGTCGACCGTTACTCACCATATTTCGCTGGTTCGTCTTCTCCGCGCTTTTTTGCGAATCTAAACCCCTACTCCCATTCAGCCACCGGGTAGGGGGTCATACGACTTGATTCAAGTGCCGCCTGAGCAGCCGCTCAATTCGGCCTGCATAGATCATCACCATCATGTCAAACTGCAAGTGAACAAAGATGTCGACCTTTCCAAGAACTCTTGTCCATCCAATCGTTCATTTGAAGGGTCTCGCCAATTTACTGGAGTCGTCCTCCTGACTGACATTCTATGCCCATAACCCTGGCTCGTTCTCGTTCCGTCGACATTGTTTCTCACCCAAGTTCAAAGAACCTACTATAGACGGAATTGATGTAAGTATTCATGCGTTTTGATCTCGTCATCAAGTCAAGACTCAGAGTTACCTCTCATCTCTGATGGTACTGTTCCGCTATGCGCAGTACCTCAGCTGGTCTGTCGAACTCGAAACGTGGAATCCCTTCGGACGATATACATAGGCTCCAAAGATAGCCAGGTTCTGACCCCGAAAGCTTGCTCTGCAATCAAGACGCTTAACGTCTTCGGAGTCGGACAATGATCAGCAGACTTCTTTCGCCCCATGAAGATACGCTAGACATACCTTTTCGAGGAATTTACTTTTGCTATCGATTATCAGATCGTACCGGTGAATTCGCTGAGCTTGCGAGGTGGCTTATACTCCCAGGATGCCCTGCTATTTCTGTCGACTCTCTACACTGCTGCAGTCCCAATTCAGTGGTCTCGCTGAGTTGAAAGGGCGGAGAGTAAATTCTTCTGCCAATGTTCACTGATACTGGGCTACTTCTATCGATTCCTTTGTTTGCCCTCAAAAAGAAAACTGGAGCTATGGATTGTGAAAAGGGTATATCATCCGACTCAAACGTTCGTAGGAGCTGCGAAACGGCCAGTCAATTTTGGAACACAGCCTCAACACGAGAAGGACTATACCAGAAACAAGGTAAACACCTCTGCGCGTGGATTCCAACGAAACTTGGGAAGATTTGTTTCGGAAGAATCTACGACGAAAACGGTGGTCGCAGCGAATCGTTTCCGGAAGCCGGATGGAACTTGCAGGGACTAGCTATTTGGAAAGTATAATGAGATCCTTTCGGAAGCGCAAAGGTAGTAAGGGTCCATTACTTCATGGTACGAGGTACGATCTGCGGTAATCCATGTCATTGAAGTTTCATACGAGCGAAATGATAGGATGTTGTCTAAACCTCGGTACGATTCGAGTGCGATCATTCGTTTCTTCACCTAACGAGTGAGTGCTGCGATTGTCATCGTTTCGTCATATAGTCTACAATGCGGCATTGAATTAGAGGTGCAAGTCTGTGCGAGTAAAGACGAACGAAGTGGCCCTCGGACAACGTGTAGTGTGTCTGTAAGTAAGACTATTGGTGTGCAAAGCCGTGATTATAGGCCTATGTGGAGCCTATGCATATGATATTTAGAACACTTGCGTCTTCCGAGGAGGTGTGTTCGGGACAGTGATTGAAGCTGTGCAGAGTATTCCATCTTCTATCTTCGTATGATGGCATGATATGTGTATTCTGACAATGGCTGGGATCGTTGCAAGTGAGTCAGTACTTACAGCCAAGAAAGCATCAAACTCACCGCAGCCTGAGCCTATACGCAAATTGGAGCCTCCTGGTCCTACCAGCGTCACATCCTACAGCCTCATGCATCCAGATGATTGCTCCGAGTATTCATGTCCACATGGAATCCAAGGGTATGAGAAATGTGGCGTGTCCTTGCATCGAGCCGCGAGTCGTGCTGCTTGTCACTCAACTTTGTCTTGCCTTCAGGAGGCTGCGTAGCCCACAGACTTGAGAAAACCAAGAGTAAGACGAATTATAGTCTGTTTTGGGGCATGAACGAGCAAAGCTAACACGAAAAAGAATCTCAATGGTGGTGGAAGGACTGGAGAAAAGGGTGTTCGTCACGTGGTCAGAGGTCGCGTTCTCGTCTACGCGTTAGTCTACGCGTCTTTAATTCGGCACGGAGAACATTGCGCTTAAATAAACCTTTATGTAGTACACAGACGAGCTAGAAGTAGTAGAGCCCCATCATTTCATCGTTCCGCCTTTTCCTCACCACTTCCCACCGATCATCTTCATACGTCGACTTCCAGTGACTTCCAACAAGCTCCCCACACATATCTAATCCATCCTCCTTGAGGCCCGAGAGACCGTATAGTTGAAAATACTCGTCCATAAAAGGTACCATCTCGTCGGTATAATACTGGAAAGACACTTGTTCGAGGGACTCTGGAAGCTGCCAGTCGCCGTTGAGAAAGTCCTCTTTGTAGCATGGCAATCTGTCCTGAGCAAGGGTTAAAATGTGACTATATTCGTCTGAATCGCACAGGCCGAACGAAGAAAAGAGAAAATGCATCTTCCGGAGATTTGGGAATAACGGTGCCTTTCTGTCCGTCCATAGGCATTGCATACCTAACGCGTCCTTCCACTGATATTCCCAATTATCAAACCACAACTCCTCCACAGTATCAAGACAGCGGTAGAGGTGCTTCCATTCTGGTTCTTCGTAACATTGCCAAAAGAACGACATCGGTGCCGTCAAGCGGCGGATACCTGCTTTATTGTCGACCCGCTGCGTACGGACAACCAACGAAGCGAGACAAGCAAGGATTTTGCGCCCATCCTCGTGCGTATATTTGATGGTTTCATACGAGTCAAATTTGAGTTCTCGCAGAGGTACAATATCGTCGAGATGATTGAAAATGTCGACTATCGCCAAAGGCTGAGCCGCAAGGGTCAGACAACGAAGGTTGGGGAGTTTGTAGCGGGAGATAGAGTCGTGGACGCGATCAATGTCGCACTCACGTCGGACTGTGAGATGCAACGTCTCGAGATTGACGAGGTCTGGTGCTATTGAGTGGAAGGAATCCGGATAACGAATCGTGCAGCTGAGTTCGCAAAGTTGACCCCACGGCACAAGCAATTGAGGAGAGAATATGTCACCAGCTTCGTCCTCATCATCGTCCTCGTCCTCGTCTTCATCTTCATCTTCATCTTCATCTTCGCTATCATCGTCGGCGACCTCCGCTCCTACGTCGTCCTCTTCTCCATCCTCGACACTGGCATCATTTTCTATCCAATCCACTCTTAGCTTCGTACCCTTGCATTCCACGTTAACTAAACGGGGCGCAACATCAAACATCTCTGCAACATCTCGAGAATATGCGGAGTTAGGTATGTCTATGATAAGAGATTCGAGTATTGGGATCCGGTTTCTGATGCTGACCAAAAGCCTGTACAAAGGGGCATGACCATTAAAAGAAATGGACATCGCTTTCCACCGCATCGAATTTTCGATTAGCAAGTGCAATGCTTCAGAAGCAATGTGGTAGGGAATGTCGGGCTGCCATGCTGTATCTAGGTCGAAATCGGCCTTGCAGGAGATTGGTAGTGCTCGGGAACGTTCGAGATACTCTCGAAGTAGATTCGTTAGACCCTTTTTACGGACAGTGCGAGAGTGGACTGAAAGACGAATTTTGGACCAAAGCCACGGGGTCGAGAGAGCAACATAACGCCATTTACTACAGGTCTGAGATACGACCCACTCCATGGAACGCATCTGGTCGACATTATGGAATGTGTAGTATGAGCAGGCGACTTCGAATATGAGAGAGAGAGTATCTCTGGAGGAAATCGTGATTGTAAGTCTGAATGTCTGGTAACAGACAAAGAAGCTATGGGTTCTGAGCTTCCGGCCATGATCTATTGCAATTCGATGTTATCAATGAATTAGGATACGAAGAGTATTGAAGAGCTGCACCTGAGCCTCCCTTCGAATTCACCTGGATATCGATGGGTGAGAACAAGCCTGGCATAGGGAGGTTATTTGAAGTTTGTCTGTTTCAACACGCGCTGAGCATGTGTCCCTTGTATCGCTGTCAGGCTGCATTCAAGTGCAAGAGAATCTCAATCAACTCAGCGACCACTGAAGTGCATACAAGCACAACGTACCTTATTATTTCCCCATTTTCCAGAAAACATGCAGAATAGGGTCAGTATATCGAGTAGATCCGCCGTACATGGTGGTAAAAGGTGAGTCAAGCTGAGGGTCCGTGCGCAAGAAAATACCAACCGGGGCTCGACGGTCCGCTACGCTTCTTCACAATCACCCACAAGGGTTCCTCAATTGCGACATGGCACCCACGCGCTATGAACCAGTTTACTCTTCTCGGGCTCATTGTGGACGAGTCACAAGGAAGTTCTGATAGAGCGTTACAGTCGAAAGAATGCAGTCGAATCGATACTCAGAGGAAATTGGGCTCTCAAAGGTTCAATCTAATACGTCGACCACCAGGCCTCAATGGAATACCGAGGATGGGGCATTGTCAAGGGAAGAGGCGGCCGCTATACAGGAGTTGAACCCAGAAGGAGCCATAGGGAATGCAGGCGAACTAGATCGTGTACCAGTACCCTTGGATCAACCCACGCGACGATATCAGGCATTACTTTTGTTGGGAGGCTTTTTTATGGCTTTCCATGTCATTGGAATCAACTCTACCTACGGAACATTCCAGGTACGTGACCATGCACAGTCTTTTCTTTGTAGACTTGCTGAGTGTGTATCAGGAATACTATACCTCGTCTCGTACTAATATCAAGGACGCACAAGGACAGGATGCTCTTGTGTCGTTCGTAGGTACTATCGGTACTGGTCTCACTTGGAGCGGGAGCATATTTGTAAATCCTCTGATGGCTCGGTTGGAGAACATTAAACTCGTCGCATTGCTTGGAGCGTTTGTCATGAGCCTTGGGCTGGTTCTTGCTAGTTTCTCTACAAGGGTGCGTGCAATTATACTCGGATATCCAGCACGGGCTGAACAGCTTTACAGCTCTGGCATCTATTCCTCACCCAGGCTATCATATATGGCCTTGGCGCATCCATGTACTACTTTCCCATCCTTGCCATCACACCCATGTATTTCGATCGTCATCGTGGCTTCGCCATGGGCATCGTTTTAGCCGGAAGCAGCGTTGGTGGGCTCGTTCTAGCCCCCGTTCAACAATACTTTCTCGATCATTATGGCTTGCAATGGACACTTCGGGCTTTGGGAATATGGAACTTTGTTGTAGCCATTCCAGTGTCAATGATTGTCCGACATCGATCTGGAGTTGGGTTTAGGTCAAGGACGAGGATTGACAACAGATTGGTTAAAAAAGGAACATTTTGGTATCAGGTACGGCTACTGAGAATTTTCGTCGTGCACATACTCAAATATCATCTCAGGCATTCGGTGCTTTTCTTCAAGCTGGAGGCAACATTGTGCCAATATACTACATGACGTCGTATTCAGTATCAGTGCTATCGCTTTCCCCACAAACAGGAAGTCTATACCTCAGTATCAACAGCGGCGTGAACGGTATTTCGCGGGTAGCCATGGGTGTACTAGCTGACTACGTTGGTCGTCAGAACACCCTTATCGGAGGAGTAAGCTCAACAAAGCCTTTTGCTTCACACAGCTGACAACGACGAATCTCCAGGTGATCCTATCTGCACTCTCTGTATTCGCACTATGGTACAATGCTCCCAAAGACCGTTTCGTCGCCTTCATTGTCCTCTATGGTATCTACGCCGGCGGGTACAACGCCCTTCTTCCGACCACGATCACGGAGATATACGGCGTGGAAAACTATGCGAGTGTCAATGGGACACTACTATTCATTCGTGGTCTTGGTTCTCTATTTGGAGCGCCGTTGGCTGGGCTCATCTTGGGTAGTCATGCGAGGACGGAGTACGCAGGGAGTGAAATCAAGGGTCTGCAGGCAAAGTTTAACAACATTGTCATTTATGATGGTGTGCTACTGGTTGCTTCGGCCTTGTGCGTGGTATATGTGCGTTGGCTGGATGCTAGGGACAAGGGAAGATGGAAATGGAAAGCCTGATGCTATGTATCTCTCGCTAGGTCGCTATTGAATGCAAATACTTCCTCGTCCAACCCAGCTCTGAGTGACCATGCAGATGTTCTAGGTCTGTTACGAATATACCGCAAACAGTAGTGGGTACATTCCATCGAGTGGTGTTACATCTACCCAAGTCTCTAAGCCTTCCCCGAAGACTACCACACTTCATGATCACCCGATGCCGGATTCCCAATCGCCCGGATCCTCGCCAAATCACGGAAGGCAGTGGCCTGGTCGCGAATTCTCGCACAATCAGGGCTAGCTGCAAGGATATCATACGCTTGGGGTAGTAGTTCCTCGAGGTACTAAAACAGACGAGGATCAGGATGTATACGCGAATCCGATAGAAAGAGTGGGTACCTTGACTCGGTTGGTTGACAAAGGATGTGTCGCCATGAATTCTGGTAACCTCGACATCTTGGCTTCAAGTTGACCTAACCGAGAGAACATCCTAGCTCATGCTATCAGTATGTCAAGCTAGAGTACTTGGTAAGGCAATACTCACTCTGGTGCTCCTTTGGGGTCGAAACACGCCTTTGCCATAAGGCGTAGACCGATAACATCAGCTGTGGGTGAATTAGCGTCAGCGTAAAGCCACTACAGGTGTCCTAAGACGGACCTTCTCGTTCTTGCGTTCTTGAGTTAGGTAGGTCAACCAATAAGGAATGTAGCCAGGACGAGAGACCCAAATCTAAGCCAGATGCAGTGAGAAGGACAACAAATGCAATAGCAATTGCCTGAGACGATAATCGTTCGGCAGAGTGTCTGGCAACTGGAAGGGGAGGTATGTGAGGTTGCTACTGGTGTTGAAGGGGATTGCTAACCGACATGCGCGATTTCTAAATGCCAGTGATCAGTTACATCTACCCTTGAGAGCTTGAACGAACGCGTACCGTGCGAGAGAACAGCAGCCAAGCCGGTCTCATCTTTGCATACAGGTAATATACCAGTGAACACGATAACAGTGCCTATGACGGTGTCAGAAAGTAACTGGAAATGCACTGTAGCTTTGGGAGGCTTACCAGGAGTGGCAGCTGCGTTCACAGTCTTATCATTGACAACGACGACTTCCCACTCCCGCTGTGGGCCTAGTGTCGAACTTGACTTTGAAACACTGGAAGCATCCGGATCCCATACGTCGTCGATAGGGGAATGCACGACTGGCGCATGTCCTTTTACTACTCCCAAATCAGACGCCGAGAGGATCTGACTGACAACACGTTGAACATGCTTCGATACAGGGTGGTCTGGCGGAACAATTTTTCCTCGGAATTCTTGGTATATCTGTTGTCGCGTCATTTCTCCAAGCTGTAGCTTCCTCAGCATATCGTTTTTAAGCTGCAACGGCAACGTACTTGTGCCTCCATTTCAGGTCCTACATTGATGAATCTGTATCTTCCTGTCTCTGGGACTTGTTCTAGACTGAATGAATCGTAAACCAGGTCAGACGAGAAACAAGACTTCACCATACGTACTGTGCGACATAATAGGCCACCCCAAGTCCTCCAAGCCCAACTCCAACTTTCATGGGCCATGTTCTTGAATCGAAAAAGCTCCCTCCTGGTCGTTTGCCGCCGCCTGGATTTCCTCCGCTAGGTGGTATCTCAAATCGAACGTATCGAGGTCGCTGATAAATGGTGCGAGATTGTTGAGGTCTGAATTTTGGAAGTCTAGTTTTTTTGAACGAGTTGAACATGGTCGAGAGAAGGCCAGGCAAGGAAGAACAGAGTGAGGCAGGGAGAAAACCAGGGCAAGCTCTAGCGGCCTTGCCGGGAAGCGCGTACAGGCGGCACTTACATAAGCTCCTTCACCAATATTCTCTTGCTTTCCTTCCGTCTTTCTGTAGCATGTCCTATGTTGAATAATCGGGAGTAAGAATGAGTGAAATTTTTGTTTTGACTCTCAACTCTTAAAGACGAGATATGCTGTGACTCTTACCACAGTCCTCTTGCAGTCCTCTAATTTTGCACGCGACGCGTTGTGTTACACGTGATGGGAACCACAGAGCGATTATTCTTCTTTTTTCTCAAGTGTGTACCATCACCATCGTCATGGCCTTCAGATTCAACTTCAATATCGATGACCTCGACGAGGAAACAGCTCTAGAAGTATCAAAAGATGAAGACGAACCTCAACCGAAAAACGCAGTTGTACAAGAATCCTTCCAGGAAATACCATTCTCAAATCTTGTACGTCTTTACCATACCTCGATTCATCATCGTTATCTCACAGTTATCAAAAGCACAGCTAGATGCTCTACCATCTCAAGTCTCTTATTCGCCGATACAAGTTACTCTATCTTCGGGAAAGAGTAAACATCTCGCTCGAAGAGATCTTTTCGATGCGAGATTTCAGCTCATCTCCGAAGGCACTGGTGTACCGGAAGGAGAAAGCGAAGTCAATGAAGTGGACTCGTCGAGTGCCTTGGCTTTTATAGACCAACCATCTGACCTCGTACCTGGCGTTTACGAAGGTGGTCTGAAGACATGGGAGTGTAGTCTCGACGTAGTGGATTATCTGAGCGGTTTGAAGGACAACGAAGGGTTTAAAGTTGAGGGCAAGCGTGTTCTTGAGGTATGTACACAATCTTCGTGGTACGAAAAAAACACCACTCATCCAGAACATATATTTAGATCGGCTGTGGCACAGCGATACCCTCAGTGTACCTGCTGAACGAGCTCTTTAGCGCACCACTTCAAAGTCAACCAACCGAGCTTCATTTACAAGACTACAACGCTTCAGCTCTCGACCTAGTTACCTTTCCCAACGTTCTCCTCGCTTGGTGTGAGCACTATTTGCTCTAGTGACGCTCTATTACTAACTTCTTGACAGACATGTCCCCTGCGTCAGAAGTTTTTCGCCAAACTGCGGCATTGAATGAAGAACCGACAGACAAGGATGCCTTGACGTTTCCAGCTCCTGACCCCTCTGCACCTGCAGAGCTTCCTATAACACCCGAACTCAAAAATGCCTTCCAGTCGTCTCTGCGCGAACGACAAATCACCCTGCGCTTCTTCTCGGGATCGTGGTCTGGTTTTGACGTTCAGCAGACGGGCGGAAAGTACGATGTCATCGTCACCTCAGAAACAATTTACCGGGCTGACAGTCAACCATCCCTCATCGATCTCTTGCAATCCGCCTGCATGGGATCTGCCATACACGAGAAACTGGATTCCAAGTTGCAAGTGTCACCGCCTTTGTCAACCCCATACCTATGCCTTGTTGCAGCAAAGGTGTTCTATTTCGGCGTTGGTGGTGGCGTTACGGAGTTCATTCAGGCGGTTGAGAAACGTGCGAGTGTGGAGACGGTTTGGGAGCAGAGCATCGGTGTAGGGAGACGGATCATGCGAGTTGTATGGAAATGATGTGGTGAGGGTGCCTTCGAAATTTAATTCTGCCTCCTTTCTCTCAAAAACCTTATGTATCGTACAGGTAGAAATCTTGAGGGGTCGTTTTCGGGTCAGAACATCTCGTCACCGATGTTGCCATTTCGTCTCACAGGTATATAAAGGATTGTTCATTACACATTCAGTGCTGTGAGCCTCATGCTCTGACTTGGCCTGTTTTGAATAAAAAAGTATTCTGGCATGTGATGGATATTACTGCTTCTCGTATTCGGTTTGCTATATGTGGACGAACATGATGTAATAGTACCTCAGACCATGTCAACCATCCCTCGCTCATCGTACTCAACTTCCCCCGTCAGCTGTTACAGTAACCACGAGGTTCGTTTACAGCTCTTCTATTCTTTTACTATTAGCTACCGATACTGATTTCTTGGTATTTAAAGGAGCGGGTTGCGTATCAAAAGGAGCACCATCTTCATAGCCGAAGATGATTCCAAGAGGATTGCTTTTCCGAGCAATTCTGTGCATCTTATGTCTACCAGTCGTCGTTTTCGGAGCCGTATTCGATCTTTCTGAGCTTCAGTGGACGTTGAAGAGTAGGAATGGGTCTGTCGTTGTGCCTGCTACGATTCCGTCGCAAGCACATTTGGATCTGGTCAAGGCTGGAGTGATTACGGAGCCCTTGCTGGAGATCAATGGTGCGTCGTCTTGTCATATTCAATGGGCTAATCCTGACCCACTCGTCAGATTTCACCGAACGATGGGTCGCCGAAGAGAACTGGACATATACCGCAGACTTAGCGCCCTTTTTCACCACCGTTCAACCTAGTCCAAACGATCAGACCCTTCTTGTCTTCTATGGAATCGACACCATCGCAAACATCGTGCGTACCACTCCAGCTCATGCGGCATCGAGGCTGACAATGTGTACAGACGTTTGCTGGACAACCCGTTGCCTGGGTGAACAATCAATTCAGAGAATACGTCTTTGACGTTACTCCACATGTGATCGCTGGTTCGGGTAACTTGACTCTGGACTTTGAGTCTGCTGTGGCCTATGGGTTGAATGTGAGCAGTAGGCCCGACGCAGAGTTCTTCCCTGGCGGGAACGGTATAGTGAGTGACATCAACTTGAGTGTTAGCTTCATGTATGATGCTCATCCACTTTTCGTTAGTTTGAGTATCCAGCAGCGAGACATTACATTCGCAAGATTCAAATTGACTTTGGATGGGATTGGGTAGGCGTTATATATATGTCTAAAGCGCTTTCCAACACAAACTTATGCAGGGGCCTGCGTTCGTTCCCACTGGGATATTCAAACCTGCCTATCTTATCACTCTAGCCGGCTCTGGCTCTGGAACTAATGCCGCTGAAGTTGATGCTTTAGCAGGGGAAACGATCTTCGTCGAGGAATCATCAGTGGATATCTACAAGGAAGGCTCCAATTTCACCATACCTCCAGTCCAAACAGCCGATTGGGTGCTAAATGTGACATTGGCCTTGAGGTCTGCAGCGGCTTTGCAGTCTCCATCGCTTACCCTGGCACTTCCCGAACTAGGTCTGACATCAGAAACGTTCACACTTCCCTCATTACCTGGTCCTGCCAACGTGTCAAACTTTGTCAGCGTACAATGGAAGGTGCCAGACTCGATTCCAAAGAGATGGTACCCCCATAATCTCGGTACACCGCAGCTGTACAATCTCACTGGGACCCTAACCCTGCCCGGTGGCAGTACCGAAACTTTCACTCTCAGAACTGGGTTCCGAACCATAAGGCTAGTGCAACTTCCGTACTCTCAAGAGGACGTCGAACAACGTGGTATCCTTCCCGGAGATCAGTATCATTTCGAAATCAATGGCAAAGAGTTCTACAGTATGGGCACGAATCTCGTGCCCTTTGATCCATTCTACCCCAGGATCACCACGGAGCAAGTTCGCTGGGTACTAGAGAGCGCTGTTCTGAGTGGTCAAAACATTGTGAGTCGAATGTTACGGATACATTCTGACGCTAATGGCCTTCTCTAATCAGCTCCGCGTTTGGGGAGGCGGGATATATCAGCCTTCTGACGCGGCTACTGCCGGTGGTGTATACGATTTCTACTCGATCTGTGACGAACTCGGTATCCTGGCATGGTCTGAATTCATCTTCTCTGACGCCCTTTCGCCCATCAACGACTTCTTGTTGGAATCCGTCGAGCCTGAAGTAAGGCAGAACGTCCGCAGAGTTAATAGACATCCAAGTGTCGCGCAGTGGGCCGGCGGTAACGAGATCGAAGGCATTGCAATTGCCACAAATACCTCGCTAGATAATGGCACCATCTACCTGAATGAGGTGCGTTTCGTATTTCGGATTGTGCGTTATGCTGAGACATGGCCCGTTCTAGTTTGTCTTCATGTTCCAGGATTTCTTACATGACATAGCCTTATCGGAAACGCGTTCGGTGAGGCGCTCCAGCACGTTGTGTTAGTGCCCTACTCATGAAGTGGAGATAGGTTCCCTACACGGATTGCTCAACAACTCGAGGAGTTTTGTCTTTGGATCCCTATATTCTGAGGCTAGACAACAAGACCGACGGAAACCTATACGGGAACTCTGGTTAGTCGCATTTTCAAGGTATTCTTTAGCTACTAATGTAACATTTGATCAGAGCGATTCGACTACGACGCCAGTCATGCATTTGACTACAGTACCTATCCCGTCTCAAGGTATGCGTTTTGCTCAATCGAAGTTCGTAGTACTCATCCCGCGTTAGATTCGTTAATGAGTTCGGGTAAATGGCTATCCTGACATGACTGTATCGCTTGCTTAACATGACCCCACAGATTCCACTCAATGCCCTCTTTTTATACTTGGCAGGAAGCACTGACATCCCCAGAAGACTTCTTTTTCAACTCGACAGTCGTGATGTCGCGAGACCATCATCCACCTGCAGGCGGGCTTGCATTCCCTAATCCTAACGCTCCCGAAGGCCAACGGGAGATGACAGAAGCTGTTGAAATGTGGCTGCCTCGACCTGGTACCTCAGACTCGAACCAGACCTTTGCCCAATGGTGCTACAGCACCCAAGTCTTCCAGGCGCTGACTATCACGTCGGAAATTGCTTGGTATCGTCATGGGGCCGGTCAATCGGAGAACAACCTCGGCGGGATTGTATGGCAATTGAACGATATATGGCAAGGCGTCAGCTGGTCTAGTGTCGAATACTCAGGCAGATGGAAGGTGCTACATTATGGGCTGGTTCGCGCCTATGCACCATTAATTATCCATCCCTTCTGGACGGTATCAAACCAGAGTCTGGAGGTATTGGTGACATCTGATCGATGGGACGATGTTTCGGGCACTGCGCAGTTAACGTGGTACGACTGGTCGGGAAAGGTGTTGAACACAAGCACGCATGACTTTACGGTGCCGACATTGAACAATTCTTTGATCCTTCAGCAGCAAGGGCTAGCCAATATTCTGCCCGCTGGCACTAACGAGACAGACGTGTGGATGCTGTTGAATATCTCAGCCGAGGTGGACGGACGTTCGTTTACGAACGAAAACTACGTATGTATAATAATAATAATCTTGCTATGTTTCTATACTTAGCTGACTTGCATTTGGTTTAGTTCACACCAACGTCGCTAGCAAATGCGACACTCCAAGATCCTAAGATTGCAGTCACCCGGAATGCTGACCTCACTTTTACACTGTCCGCTAAGGGCGGCGTTGCCCCTTGGACTTGGATAGAGCATCCTTTCGGAACGGTGGGAACGTTCGTAGACTCTACTACTGGTGTTTTGTCCAATGGATTTTATCTCGTGCCTGGCGTCGACCGTACACGTAAGTCACTTTCTTGCTGCAGCTTTACTACCAACTGAATTGTCACACTTTACTAGTCAAGTTCGTATTGAACCCTTCTGTTTCTCAAGTCCTCGACCCTGATCCAGCAGAATTCGTTGTACGGTCATTGTGGAATAATACACACACTGGCCTGGAGGTGGCTGAGGGGCAGATGACGTTTGTTGATGACTCTCAAATTCCACTATTCGTTCATTGAGTGCTTGCTCACTGGACTCTCTGTACTGCGATTGCTCCCTTATTTCGTGCCAAACTGATTATTTATATCTATGAAGGACTTACAAAATGTATGTGATAAGCTTCAGGCAAGATTAGCGCGCGCCACAAGTCCGTTGCGTCGCATCGCACAACACCGATCAGCCTAGCGCGCTGCGGTGGAGGTACGCGGTATCTTGTTGAAATCTTGCTGCGGACAGTACAGGCACGCTACTTATAAAATGACATTGGCTTCAGCTGGCTTGAAAATCATCCAACAACGCTCTTCTTTGATGGGGCAACTCCTCCCAGTCTCAATACCCGATAGCGATGGCCCAGGGGTGGGAAGAGCCTGGTTTACTCAACGTGCACGTTTTGCGGCACTCCTATGTCTCTCCGTCACTCTCTTCGTTTCTCTTTTCTTTTCTGTTTCTCAATTCTTCGCGATTCCAGGGTTTTCTAGTTTCTCCCTTCTCTTTCAGGGCCCATTCCAAAAACCTGAATATCATTACCCGCCTCCACCACCGCCTTTCCCATTCGACTTCCTTCGTGCACGCATCAAGTTCAACGAAAGGCAATACCAAGATCTGATAAGGGAGCGACCCCAAATAATCAGGGCAGCCAGCATTGCAAATGAAGCTGAAGCAAATTTATGTGCGTCTCATGTTTCAGTCGTACACGTCTGGGTTCACTGACATCATGCTAGGGGATCTATTTCCTGCACCTTTCCAATGCCCGCATCGTATTCAACGCCTCGGCAGGGTAACTGAAAACCCTAAGTGGCTCTGCGGGTTGGAGCGTGTCCTACACAAAAAAGATTGTGTCGTTTATCGTGTCGGTATGCCGTCCTACAATTCGTCGTCCACAAAATTCAGGGCTAAGAAGCATTTGACAGGATCCAACCTGAGTGCTTCATCCTCTTTCGACAAACATCTGCTGTCGAAGTTTGATGGGTGCAAAACTTTCATTTTGAATACTGCGGAGGTGAGTTCAAGTGCTCGTAACAGAACCCTGACGCTGACCTATGACACCTAGTCTAACCAAACCCTCTACGAATTCATGACGGAAAATGGGCATCGCTTTATCGACATTCTTGATATGGAAAGCGAGAATCTTGAGCTCCTCTCGGCCTTCTTCGAGGAGTACGACTTCAAGCAACTTGCATCGCCCGCTGAGCCATATCCACCAATTCCTGAGATTCCGTCACGACCATCTGAATTGGCTCCCATGCTCCCTGTTGGCCAATTGGCGGCAATATTCTCCTCAAGTCACAGTGAACACGACCAGCTACCTGCCTTCCTCGAGTGGTGGGAGAAGTTAGAGAAGCTGGGGTTAAGACCATTCTGGGTATCTCCTAAGAACGGAACCGTGCAGGTGAGTACCCCATCGTAAAAGAAGGAATGTTGCTGACGATCTGATTGTAATTTCTTCAAGTATTCCTTCATGAACATTCGAGGAGATCATGCCCTTGTCTCTCGGCCGCATCGACCAAGACACCACCCGGGTGGTCCCAAACATAAACCATCGAAGGGTGGTCCCCGAAGGGATCCTCATCGAGGTGGGCATGAGCACGAACATCCACCATCACTACCACCTCCACCCCCGAGACATGGACATCACGGACCACCTCCACCTCCGCCCCCTTTTGAGCATGGTCCGCATCATCCTGCTCCGCCGCCGCCGCCACCACCACCACCACCACCTCCTCCTCCTCCTTTTGAGCATGTACCCCATCATCCTGGCAATGATGTTCCACCACCACCATTTTTCGATGAAGACGAGATGGATCGCGAAGATTTCTGGCATTCGTTTGATTCGGAGCAGGAACATCGTCAAGAGATTGTCGATTGATCATGTCTTATTCATTTAGGGATACCGTTGCCATAATTTGTGTAGCAGAACTGTTGAATTGAAAGATACATATTTATAGAATACAGGTGATTGTACAGCCTATTTTCCTTCATTCGTGTGCAAGTAATAGTGACCAATGACCCCACGAGTCGTGAACCTGTCAGAGATGCGGGGCAGATGATAATCCTACTGGTACAGTATGAATGGTGGGTATCTTTGGTCGAGAACTGAGTAGGACGTTAGCACAAGGGTATTTCATCAGGGAAAGGAATAGTAGTCTCACATCTAGGCAGGAAGAGTGGAGCCGACGGGGCCGACTTTAATGTTTGAGAAGATGACAGTAGCGTCTCCGTGTTGGGACTCGACGGTTTCAGGGTCACCCGATTCGGCGTCACAAGTACCACGAGCAACACCAGGGGTGGAGGCATCTTTGTCGAGAGGGTAGTTGGAGTCGAGCCACAACATCTCGGCTGCGTGGTCATCCCAGAGACTCATGGTCAAGACCATTCCACGTGAGAAGGCATCACCCATGGCAGCAATTCCTCCCCTGTCAGCGAAAGAGTTGGTGTCGCCGAATGCCTCTTTTTGTTGGGCGCAGTATTCGTCGGTGATAGAGTCAAAGGTGTCCATTCCGGGGATGTTGGTCTGCGAGTTTTGGATAACTTGACCGTTTTGGACGTAGAGACGACGGATCTCAGTGAGAGTACCGGTGGTGGAATTGTTGTCCGTGATGAACTGAGTGACAACGGTGAATACGGAGTTGGTGTCAACGGTCATGCCCGGGCCAAGGAAGGTCTGGTCTCCCATACGGAAGGAGTTGAAGTCGCAGCCATCCTTGTCACAGAGGCCATCGTATCTCTGGTCTCCATCACCACAATCGGTGCCTGCCGTGAATTCAGATCAATAGTCCTCGGGGGGAAAATCAAGCTGATTACCTTCACAAGCGGTTTGACCAGTGCTAGTGCCAGTGCAGACGTGAGGAGTGTAAGCCGCGGCGTTGTTGTTGGCCTCCTGTTTAAAGAGCATGTTTAGCGATAACACTGAGGAGCCGATCAAAGTGACTGACCCAGATATCCATTTCATTGCAGCAGGCACCGAGGGTTCCTGCTCCGGCATTCTGATCGTTGTCGGAAGGCGTCCATCCCTCGACGTTAGCCTGAAAAGTTCATCAGCGAAACAGTGAAGCTGGGATTATATGAAAGTTCACCTCTCCACCGATAAACTTGATGTCATGTGGACACTGGGTATCGCAGTATCCAGTACCGTATTTGGCACCAGCGGCGTTGTTGCCGCTCAGACCACCATCGGCGGCCATCTCAACAAAGTACAAAGCACCGTTGAGACCGCAAGGCAAGTTGGACATGTCAACATCGAAACTGAATTCCTGGCCTCTCAAGTCGAAAGTTTTGTAGGCATCTTCGCCGTCCATCAAGTAGACACGAGAGCCAATGTTGGTCGAGTATGGGCCTTGGGTAACAAACTTCAAAGTGAGAGCGTCACCAGAAGTGGTGATACCGTATGTTCCACTGTAGTCAGCACCGTCGAGAGCGCAGTTCTGAGCGCAAGTAGCGCCATCCGGGCATAGGGTTGCATCCCACTCGTTCCCAGTGTAGCAGTTGTCAGTCTAATAATGAAGTGGAAGTTAGCCATAAGGCAATTGTATGAGCAGCAAAAGATTGCTCACTCCTTCCAATGTGTGGAGCCAACGCCAGTTGCTGATTGATGCTGTCAGTCATATGTTTTCGTCGTGAAAGTGGTGATCGACATACGAGTCGAGTGTCACACTAGAAGACACGGAGGTACAGCTTCCTGGGGCCGTGCATTGGGAGTAAGAGAGCGCGGGGTGCGTCTCAGCAGTTTGTGTACCTAAGAAGCGGTGAGATTGGTGCACAGACCGAGCATGAAAGATAGCTCATACCGACTTGCTGGGCAGAGATGCCAACAGCGAGGAGAGCGAGAGAGAGCAAAGCAGCCTTGGGGAACATTTCGAGGACCAGTAAGACCTGTGAAAGACCTGTTGGATCTGTTGGATCGATGCAGAATATGAACGAGAACTGTGCACCTTTTATATTCGACCAGATGCGCTTGATAACCACAGTCCGTCTCCTCTCCCATAGAGTGGAAGTCTGTAAATAATCGGTCGCCCCGAAGAGAATCCGAGTGAGGAAGTTTTCCTGAAGGCCATAGCGTACAACCGTCGGAGAAGTTGACCACATAGCCGAGTCTCTATGCATCAGCAGTACTGACAGCGGTACACAAACATAGATACATAGATTTTGATGAGCAGCCCATCTTGCGACTGTGGAGTAGCTTGTGGACCGAGAGCCGCACGATGCTTGTGATAGTAATTGAATGAAAAGAAGAATGCTTCGGACCAAAAGGTGCTGGAAGCTAGATAAGAATAATGACATCAATGGAAGAACTTCAAGGATGCACATCACGCAGTTAAGACTCTTCGTTAGTCGTGAATATGAAAGAGAACTGATCACTCACAGAAAGCTGTCCCGAATCTCAATAATTTCGCTTTGAAAGACAAGCAGCGAGCTAGTCTCATTTTCGTGCTCTTGTAGGGGATTACGATAGATATCTGACCTTGTCAGCTTCTTGTTCAGAAAAAGAGAATATCTCGGAGAAGAACGTAACAGATACGTTGTTTCCGGTTACAGACTGTTACGCTGGTAAAGGATAGATCGCTCCACAATGTTCCGAGTCTATCCCACTACAGAAACCGTGATGCTTTGCCTTGCACAACTGTTCGAGTTTCCGCGAGAATTAAACGACTCCGAGAAGTCTGAACTGTTCATAGCTGCTCACGCTGAGCATCGAGCACTGCATTGATATGGAGACCGTCGCTACGTCGATCCGGAGAAACCTTTCGAGAACTTGAGATAAGCAAAGGGGAAATGGAGTTGAGCGCACCATTCTGGCCCTGGTAGTAGCTAGTAGTGGTGAAGAACAAAGCATATTCCGTGGGAACCGTGAGGTGGTCAGAGCTGCCGGATCATTCTCGGTTAGACAACTCTCCCTCTTACACCTTTCTAGTCTTCTAGTCGACGGTCACCGTGTTATGGTCACTCGACAGCTGAGGGATACTTGTTAGTAAGGAAAGCCTCAGATATGGATACCCATGCTTACTTTTTTCCTTCAGTTCTTCACCAATAGGAAAGCTTGCATCTTGTCTCGCTGAAGATGGGCACGAATGGCACCAGATAGTGACCTGTCTCAGTGAGTTCTGGGGATCTGAGTCGAGCAGCTAGCGGTAGCTTGGACGTCCAAGCCTTGGCCAAGTAGAAATGATCTACAGCGGCCTCTCAGACCGGCACCTCGAATCGAATATACCAGTTGGAGCAATTATTGCGCAAGACTTCAAAATGATCGAGTCCCTTCGACAAGAAATCCAAAATCAGTGATGACTTGGCATCGAGCATGGGTTCCTCGTCCCCGTGTAGGACCGTGGCTGGGCTATGATTTTCGTCACGGTATTTCAACTTTTGGCAAGAGAACCAGCTACTATCGCCACGGATAAAATTATCGCACAAAGCCCTCATAACTAGCCTCAACACACCGTTGGCACCATCTTTTCAGCGGGCCGTCTTCATCGTGAAATCGACTCGAGGCCTGAGCCACCCCTTTTGCCATTTACTACCGTTTACGTTAAAGGAGTTTGGTTCAAATACGAGCAGCTAATTCGCTACCAGTAGTGCGTTCTACAGTTTCATTAGCCTATCGCCGTCCTAATTCTTGTTCCCTTCTCCAGCTTTACACCGCTCCATAGCCGCCAGTGACTATTTCGAAGAAGAGTAATTTGCGTTTGGCGTGCTAGCAAGTACCTCAAGATCTGTATCACATCGAAGATCTCTGGTCTTGAAGCGGCGGGGGCAGGCGTTAGCGGACATCATGCGTTTGGTGTATCGTCGACGCTTTAGGTCTTCAGCGTTTAGATTAGTTCCGGGACGTTCGGACATGCCTTGGGCCAGCTAATACATATTATCATGCTATCTATCTTGTTTCTTGAACCTTCTAGGCATACACGAGTACATACGAGTAAAATCAGAGCTTGTGTGATCCATCTTGTCCGACGGTGGTCTGCGGTGCGCCTGTTGATAAGATAAGATCGCAAAAATTTTCACCATCAATGTTTCCTGGAAATTCTGTCCCCAACCACGATGACTCGATCCGGCGTGTAATAAATTCCACTGCTCTTACTTTTACCCGGTCACCTTTTCTCTTCATCCTTCGAGTCATATTCAATGTGGAAATCTGTTGGAAACGGCACTCTCGAGGGTATCACTAATGTGCCAGATATAGATGTACGTCTTCATACTTGCTCTCAACGGAGGGCGATGAATACTGAAAATAGGATATGTGTAGCCTTCAAAGCTCGTCATCAACCTGAGTGATGAGCTCAAGCCAATTCCACCCCCAGAGACTTTGGTTTTTGGACAGGTTTGTTTGAATTCATGTTGTGGTTGATCATCGTTGATTGGCCTTCTTTACAGGTTAAAACGGACCACATGTTGACCGTTACATTTGACCCCGTCACTGGCTGGTCTGCACCGGAGATCAAGCCCTACGGACCTTTGAGCTTGGATCCTAGTTCGAGTTGTTTTCAATATGCGACAAATGTGTTTGAGGGTATGAAGGTGCGTGTTGAGATGACAGTCGAGAAATCGTACTGAACAAGATGTAATCTAGGCGTACATTGGCTCAGACGGAGAACCGCGTCTTTTCAGACCCGACCTGAACATGGCAAGAATGGCGAGGTCTGTTGATCGAGTAGCCCTGCCAGTGCGTTCTTTTGGTTTTTGATACCACGACTTTCTCAACAGAGATCATGACAGCCATTCAATCCTGAAGCGCTCTTAACTCTCATCAAGAAGCTTGTTCACATTGAACGAAGATGGATCCCAACCAAGCCTGGGTACAGTCTATACATACGCCCCACAATGATTGGTACACGTCCATGTAGCTATCTTCTTAACCACTCAAGAGACCTCTCTTTGATCTTCTCTCTTGACAGCTCTGGGAGTAACAGCCTCTGATCATGCTATGCTCTATATTATCTTATCGCCGACTGGCCCTTACTTCCAAGGTATTGCCAAAGAGTTTGCGCTCCTTGCGGTAAGCGAGAGCGTTCGTGCGTGGCCCGGAGGACATGGTGCATACAAACTCGCAGTCAACTATGGGCCAGGGTTCCAGCCGTTGAGAGAAGCAGTGCAAAAAGGATACAGTCAGGTGCTATGGTTGTTGGGTGATAGGGTAATGGAGGCAGGTGCTATGAACTTCTTCGCAGCAGTCAAGCGAGATGATGGTGGTAAGTTGGTTTCCGGTAGTGCCGTGAGCTATCTAACTTTTTAATTCACGGAACAGACTTGGATCTCATAACACCTTCGCTGGATGGTACCATCCTGCCAGGTGTCACGCGGCAGTCTGTAATCGAGCTCGCGAATGCGCACACACAAGGGAAATCTGCCCTCCCTGGAATCTCACCATCACAAAAGCTGCACATCCACGAACGTGACCTCACTATGACAGAGCTCAAGACGTGGTATGCCGAGGGCAAGCTGGTGGAGACGTTCGGTGTCGGAACCGCAGCCATTGTTTGCTCTGTCACTAGGATTGGCCATGAAGGCCAAGATCTTGTGCTGAGCAAGGATCCGGGCTCTACGAGTCCTGTAGCTCAGGCATTCTTTGATAGGATCTCGGATATTCAGACAGGAAAGTTCGAGTTTGAAAAATGGAGTGTTCGCTGTGTGTAAAAAGAGAGGATTTATAGCTCTCGAAGTGTATACCGCTATACCGATAGATCTATTTCGTTCGTCTAGGAACAAATATATTGTAACCTCTGTATCGTCCCCCATTCAACGCCCAGCCTGGAGAGAAGACGCAAGAAAAGGTGGTCCGTGCACAATCTCCAACACGGCCACGTGAGAAATTGCATGACCTTGCCTCTCTTTCCGCTACCATCACCACTACCCCTTCATTGACATCTATGCTCGCATCGAGGCCAATATCTCGCAACGGGGAAAATGCGATTCATCAAAAGATGCCAATAGCCAAAACGCCCGGTCGTGGGCTCCAAAATGAGAACGCACTCCGTAATCTACAGGGAACAGTTGGACGAGGAAAAAGCAATATATTGCAGACCCCTTTTCAACCCAAGAGTATTAGTACGTCTTTATATGTTCTGAGCATGACATACGGCCTCATTTTGTGTAGAAGCTGGACCTAAAGACGTTCAAACTGGTCCTAGCAAGGTTCCAGCTATACAGCTACACACCATCTCTCGCCCATTCCTTGACAAGACACCTTTTCCCAACCGTATTATCACACTTCAAGAGCAAACGCCTTTTGCCAGAGATCTTTCAGAGACACCAGACTCTGCACAACGACCCAGCTCAACCAGAAAGCACATACGTTTACCGAGACATTCCCAGAAGTTTGAGACACCTTTGAACACTAAGCCTCACTGGGACATAAGCGAGGATGACTTCGAGTTGGCCGTACCCATGGAGGTTCCACCAGTAGTTGAAGAGAAGGAGGACTATGATGAAGTGGAGTACATGGCCCCGAATACACTTGGTGAGTCTGAGACAAACAAATGCATGGACGTTGTTGGCTGACAGTCGATGTAGATCTACCTTATCAACCGCCATTAGATTTTGAACTGCCAGACTACAAGGAAGTCGGTCGGTCGATCTTGGAAGCTCGAAAGTGGATGATGGAAGAGCCCCAAACGCCCCCAGATATCGTACCAGATATGAAAGACATTGGTTTCGTTTCGTGGGATATGTTACCTCTCCCTGAGTTAGGTATGTACGAGCTGCGGTATCACAACAGAATCACCTGATCATTGGAACCATAGAGGACGATGATCCATTCCGTATTGCTCGAGCGGAACTCCAAAAAGAAAAACGCATGGTAGCTCCCAAACCAGCTCCTCGTTCAACTGCTGCCCCTGTACGAACCGTCTCGAAACCTGTCCCTGTACCCGCTGTCACACGGGCACGACCTATTACTACCATTGCCACTCGCGCATCACGTCCTGGCACTTCAGCCTCCACAGCACCACCTACCACGCACGCGAGAACCGCCCCTGCTGTGAGTCGTCCACCAGTAGTGACTGCGAAATCAAAGAATGCGGCATCAGCTACGACAGCGAGACAGAAGGCCACGACGACTACAGCTACAGGAGCGAGGGTACCTACCGCTACGTCGCAATCGAGAGGTGTCACCGCAGGAGCCCAAAGGAAACTTCCTGCTACTGGAGCTGCTGTGAAAGCCTCTGCAACGACCTCCCGCGTAGCCAGCGCTAAAGCACCTGCAGCTTCCATGAAACGGCCCGCGACGTCTGCTTCTCATCACAAGCCTATGGGAAGCAGTCGGACGGCTACTACGCGACCCGGTTCGTCGAAGGCACCCGCGGTTCACGCGAAAGAGAAGACAGAGGAAGATTTAATATTCAAGGTTGATGTAGTCAAGGCAGACGATGACGATTTCTTGTTCGATGTATAATACCTATTCCTTTTATGTCGCTTTGTTCTCGTTAACTATCGGTAAGCTGTATCTAGTCCATGTAAACAAACATTCTTGTATTAGCATTGGTATGTGGGGTATAAAGTAGTCGTTATACATCCCATTCCTCCCGGATAATTGGAGCTAGACTGTATTAGGAAGTAAGAAGTACATAGCCGTTCCGTATTCTCGTAGACAAACATGAATCTACCTCTCCAGAACAGTCCTTTCTCGAGCC
Organism: Paramarasmius palmivorus; assembly: GCA_037176845.1. NCBI lineage: Eukaryota > Fungi > Basidiomycota > Agaricomycetes > Agaricales > Marasmiaceae > Paramarasmius > Paramarasmius palmivorus. The sequence goes on along the minus strand of JAYKXP010000029.1, from coordinate 77,492 downwards.
GCCTGGTAAGACCAAGTCCTACCTTGAATCGTCACCATATCTACGAATTCACCCACTGGTGGCTCCATGAAGTAGACTCGAGGTCCAAGTCAACCAGATTTGTCAGTGGCATTGGTACCAAGATGGCTACCGGGTCAAAATCGAGAATGCGAATAGGTCGGGGTTTCTCATCTCAGTGATTGAAATTCTTCGACTGGTGGACATGTATAGATTATGTAGGAGACACGAGATGGCCCTTTCCTCGATGAAAGGGAACCGACCGGAAAAGCTTTGAGCTTTATGAAGTTTGAGATTATGATAACTAGCGACCTCGTCTAGCCGAGGAAACATATGTCAAGGTGTATAGCAGAACATCCATAGTGTAGCTGTCCATTCATTTATACATATATTGCGTACGTCTCGTTAGGATCATACGACAGTCACGAGTACATTCAATGAAGGTCCTAGGCAAAGGTCTTCACGCGGCAGGGATTAAACTAGGAAAGGACGCTGATGCAAGCTTAAGCTTGAATACCTTGTCGGTGTCTATGAGAACAGATCACATACCATCCAACATGTCCTGTTTACTGGATGCAATAGAAAGGATGTCCTTGATTGGGGCAGCAAGTACGGAAACTGAAGGGATTGGTTGTTTCGCATTCATCGTTTGCGGTTAGGGCGTCGCCTGCACCGACACAACATGCTCTATTGATTCTGGATGTCAGGTAAGGTTCTTAGGAATTAAACAGGGACACTCGCCGTGTTGATTCAGGTATGTTGTCCAGCCAATTGTCAGAGAGACCGCCGACAACACAAGTACATGTCGCTGTCGCTCTTGCCTCCGGGGAAGGAGCAGCTGCAACCAACAAAACAGAGGCGGTAAGAGCCAGAGAATAGACAAGCTTCATGATAGCTTTTTTGGCACTGGGTTCGCGAACTTACGGGACCCATGGCTACTTTATACTCGTTTGTTTTGTGACAGTGCGGGTACACAACGCCGTTGACAGATCATAGGTCCACTACAATAATTAATTTGTCCCAGGAACGAACACAGAAAGTTGGGTCGTTGGGTTTCGTTCAGGGCCAGGGAGCTGGACCTTTTGCAAGCGTTGACATGAGAAGATGGTCCGGGTAGCTGCCAAGAGTCCAAGGGGCTTCCAATCCGCTGCTGGTAGGTTCCAAGGAAGTTAATTCTCACCTCTTTAAGAAGAACAGGGTGAAGGAAGAGTGGAGTAGAGCTCGAGGTTGGCTCGAGGAGTCACAGTGATAGTATCAGGATGTGTTCCATGTGCACGTGACGAAAGGCACTTTATGTAGGGCAGGTCAAACAAAATACCGCGGACCCGGCCGCAGCCTAAGAAAGCCGAGGAGCGACCCGACAGTAGCGGTTGACGCTGAACAGGTGAGAGTAGCGATCTCTTGGAAATAAGAGCGAATAAACTTTAACGCCTTCTCAGGACGCATTCGACACACCAATCGAGCTCTGCAATAGGTGTCATGAATGCTTTCCAGCCGAATCACTATCCAGTCATTATCTCCCTGTCATCGAGAAATATCTCTCGCAGCATCCAGGGAACCACATCTCGCTTGATCATGAGATGACTCCTCTTGATGAGGCTTTGCAGGAATGTATTACGGAGATTGATGGTTATGGACGAGAACTGAAGAGGTTGCAGGATACGGTCAGGCAGATGAAGAAGCGGAAGGAGTACCTTTCGGACATAGCAAACAGACTCAAGGAGATGCTCAAGCCTTCGATTCGTCGACTTCCTCCTGAAATTCTGCTGCATGTCTTCTACATAGCCTGGGAGGACGCACAAAGGACGCAAGTCGATGGAGTTGTGGACAATCGAAAACTCGGATAACCCTCACCTTGAGGCAAGTATGTTCCCATTGGCGAACATTGGTCCACTCTACCCCGAAACTATGGTCGAACGTTGCCGTTGAATTTCGAGTCAGCGATGGTCCAAAGTCTTCCCAAAGGATCCTTAGGTGGATGAGATTTCTCTTAGAGAAAAATCGTCGCCGTCGTCTTACCATTCAGTTCAGGGTACCGGAGTACTCATGGGAAAGGTATCTCGACGAAGCGGATGAGGAGCAGGTGCGCGAGTATAATGCGGAAACCCATCGACCAATATTATCTGAGCTGGTGCGGCACAGTGCCAGATGGAAGGCTGTCGACCCGACAGTGATGCTCGACGAAGAGTTCATCCTGCCGCAAGTCCTACCTCACCTCATAACATTGTCGGTTTTGCGCCGCGAGGTTCTCGACGATTCGAACCAGGATTTAGAGTGGATTCCGGATCCTGGTCCCCCTTCTCCCTTATTCGCTCCTCGTCTTTCAGATCTGAGTCTGGCAGGCATAGAAATCCATTTGATCGAACCCGTCAACCTAAATTCCTTAATGTACCTTTCGCTGGAAGGCTACTACATAGATACGCTATTAGACGTCCTACGACATGCACCAAATTTGGTCGACGTTCACATAAAGGGCCCCACTCTAGCACCGGCAAGCAGTAACTTGGTTGTTACCTCCCAGCTGAAGACCCTCGAGGCGAAATATCTTCGTTCCATAGTACCTGGACTCTTCCGACACCTCACTCTATCACACCTATCCTCATTACATGTTTCCGAGACCTATGCCAATTACTCCGCCGTCGAGGTAGATCACGGTTCAGAATTGGCTCATTTCATGTCGCGCTCTAGACCCCCCTCACCGAGTTCAGTCTCAACATAACAAAGACGTTGACACATGAACAGCTTGTCGAGTTGCTTGCTGTTCTACCCCTAGTAACTTCTTTCAATATCGAAGACCAACGATCCCGGTTGGATCAAGGATCACCATTCCTGGTTACGGACGAATTATTGCGTCGTCTGACGATCACTTCGGAATCAGACGTTATTCTACCCGGCGTCGCCAGCCTCCAACTCCACTTCAAGGTGCACCCTGCAGCCAACTGTCTACGCGAAATGGTTCGGTCACGGCTGCAAAGACCACTAGATCAACGACTGAAGAAATTGCGTTTGGTCTTTCACTACTGCCCACTTCGCAAGCTTGGGCGGGTAGGGAAGTGCATAGAAGATTTGCGCAAAGAGGATCTAGACCTGGATGTTGAAAGCACCGATCTGGATATACGCCTGAGTGGTGCGGAGTCAGATGCGTCTTTTGATTGAGAAAGTCTTGTATACTTGGTGTATATTAAAGGCTAATCGTACAAAAAGGTATCATGGGGGTATGTCATAATATGATCCAGCATTTCACTGTGTCTTCACGCTCCAAACATTGTAAAGTCTCGTGGAAGGGATCCAGGGTGGCGTATCCGGTACGGTGTCACGTGTCGCCATGCCATGGTCCTGATGTATTGTTCGTATTCCTGTAACCTCTCTACCCCATCTGCCAAAACACCTTGCTCCAACAACTTCATCAAGAATGTATACCCCCATCCCAACGCGTTCCCATATCTCTGAGCCCGTGCAATCCTAGCCAATCTTTCCACGGTGCATCTCTTGTTGTTTAGATTGGCAAAACGATAGAATATCCAATTGCCTCTACCCGATGTGATGTCCACGTCGAGACCCACGCTCTCGACGAAGACATCACAAGCATCGAGCCCGGAAGTGATTCGAACTTCACCTTGGGGCCCGGGTGTCAGATCGTATCTGGTGATCTCCCCATATCCGTCAACCTGGTAAAACGTCCAGTACAAGTCGGGCGGGTAATGGTTTGTTGATAGACTATCGTACGAGACGCCGATGTAAAGCGAATTTCGCGCAACACTGGAGCGAAGGAGGTTGACGTCAGTCACGGAAGGAGGAATGTAGATTTCTAGTGGTAGAGTGTTCATTCCGGTGATTTCTGCAATGGTTGCCTGAGATATGCGGAGGGCATTGACTTGTTTGCCGCGGTAATTTAAAGCAAAGTTGTTTTGCTGTATCTGTCGGCTTCGGATCGCGCCTAAAGAATGCTGGTTAAAACTCATCCATTTCACTAAGGAAGACTTAACGGATGCGACCATAGATGCACAGACAATCCCACTCCACAGAAGCTGTGGTACAGCTTTGGCAAGCCCCGGCCCTGATCGACGAATAACGAGACGAGTGCCTTAATCGCGAAGCTGGGCTGTCCAACGAATCCCACGAAGACGTGACGGTGATGCTGTAAATCGAGTCATGAATAGCGCTCTGCCTTCGTGAACACGGGAAGTTCATATTGGCATCTAGGCGTTGAAGCAGATGCATGCAAATCGCCAAACTTGGTGCAGACGGTACCGACTCCCGGTACACAAAGCTGTTTATCACTGATTCTCTAAACAGTAATATAACACTAAAAGGCTATCGCAGTGAGAATGAACAAAAATGAAGGCAAAAGCGTTCTTTACTTCAGTGGAGGCCACCAGGGATATTTTACTCATTCATGATTTGCTCATGCGTTCTGAATTCGGTTGAACTAAAATGAAGGCGAGTCATCCCAATAGCAGGCTCAGCATCAAAAGAAAATGTTACACACCCCGACACACTGCTCAGTTTGATAGCATTTCTCGAGTCTCCGTTGTAATAATCTATATCGGCTAAAGAAAGTTAGTTAGCTCTAAGAGATAGTGAAGTTTTGAATTAACGATTACTTATCAGCTTTATTGAGCGATTTACGTCTCGACGCACCAAACAAATTTTTGGAATTATTCACATGCGGTATCGATTCTTGTCAGATTTGATTAAAATCACAGAATACTGCAGAGCCTCAAAAGCGCGGGTGAAGGAAGCTTACGTCGAAGGACGAGGTCAACGTGCGAAGAATCGTTTATCTCCGGCCTGTCAGCACCGCCGGAATGTGTTGATGCTTATCCTACTTTTTTCCCTTGACTAAATCGACATTGACCGGAATATTGACCGGTGACCGGTGACCCCTAGCGCAGGATACATGCCACCTATTCGCTGGAGCTATCTCAGCATGGAAATGCTATTCAACTGCAGATGTTGCTACCAATGGGCAGGTTCTGTGGGACGTGGAGGCCTCATCATTCGGTGAGCTTTACCTGCTTTCATGGAAGCTGTCAAGCTCTACTGACGTACCAGCCAGCAGCCAGCAGCGAGCTCGTCAAATCGTGCCTCAAACGCATGTCAACCTCAGATCGACCAACCACAGGCTACCCCATGCACTGTAGCTCCAACCGAAGACGTGCCATTATTTGTAGCCCCTTCGCTTCATCCCAGCTCATTTCCATTGGATTTATGAAACCATTCCTTTCGTGTCTCGACCTGGAATAAGGTCTCAGGATCTCAAGCATGGCCTAGCGGCAATCACGCACCAAACGTTGTGTTTTCTCGTCATCGGCAAGTCTATCATTCACAGTAATCGTGCTCGAACCAAGACTGAGTTCCCTGTTTATCGATAGGCACCATGTCAAATTCTGCTCGATCATACATTCAAATCGTCTGATGCACACGAGTGCGCAGGCGTAGAGTGGCTTGCACAACGTGAAAGAAGACAGGGCCCCCGTGACGCACGGGCATGCTTAATGATATAAGGATTGGGGCATACGACCACTGGTGCCCATAAGTCATGGGTCTCTTCAAGTTTGCCTCTTCGCGTCAAGCTTCTGAACCTGAAGCAGAAGCAGAAGGGATTACAGTTTCTGTGCGGTGCGGAATTCCGAGTGAAGAAGAAGGGCTTGGAAGCAAGATAGGTTCGTCTCACCTGCTTTATGAAGGAGGTCATTTGCTGAACCACTCACCTTTAGTTGATGTTTTCAGCAGTGGTGTCACTTCCACCAATTCCGCATGGAGCTATGTGAACGCATATTACAGCGAGAACCAAGGGACCATCGAAAATGTCATAACAAAGATGCTCACAGTCCAAATTGACTGTCAAGCTGCCGAAGAAGGGATGAGGGTAGTCGCAAATGGGCTCAAGGCATTATGCAAAGTGCATCCTTTCATTGGTGGTTCGTATCTAGTACTCCCTACTGTTACCCTAGGATTCAACTGATGCGCGATCTCAGCTGCGGTTTTGTCCTTCAATGCGGTGGTTATACTGCATCTCAAACGAAGGGACAACGACAAAAAGGTTCTGGCAGTACATGCGCGCATCCAGGATGCCCTATCAGTTCTTTTCCAGTAAGCTTTCACATTTTGTTTGTCCAGCTTTGATGCTAAATTATTTCTTTCGCCCGCGACAGCCTTCGCAAAATGAAACATTCGGATGAGCTGGGTAGTGATGGGGTCAGTGTCGAACATCGAATGAAGCACCTGATGGCCCGAATCGACAAAGATATCCAGGAAACAGGGTCGATGTGCGACCTCTATCGGAAAAAGAATTGCATATGTGAGTTTATCGGCACCACATTCAATCCCACCGTGTTTCTGATGATCTGAGGCAGCCAAGACAGTGAAGGCTACAGTTTACGAACACCGCTTCGCAGAGAAGGCTACCCTGTTCATCCAGTACCGCGATGAGCTTTTGGACGCATTGTCGCTTCATACGGCTTTAGGAGTTGACGCTGCCAATAACAAGCTGGACCGCCAACAGAGCCAACTGGATCGTATGGAGTCTAAACTCGACGAAATGCTTCATTTCTTCCGCCAGCTCGATACTCCGCAAGAGAAGGATGCCCGAAAGCTTTTAGACGATGTTGGTGGTGCCGAGAAGTGTCTCGATAGTGATGAACACGTTACGGAACTGCTCTGCCTCTGTGGAAGCGAGCCCTCAGCCAAGGCTTCTGTAGATGTAGAAGCAATCGTTGCTGAAACCCGCACGAATGTCCTCAAAGAGCTCGATGAAGATTTGGACTGTGCTCTCAATAGGCATATGCAACTTTTTGAACGCAAGCTGGAAGTTCAAAGGCAAGAACTCGAAGAAGCAATCAAAAACAGTGAGAAAAATATCATTGCTGCAATGCAATCTGGTGCGCATGAGCGGATCCGGAATGAGGTTAGTGCCTTCTCATCAAATCTCTAGTAGTCCCGGTTTCTGACCATTTTTCTAGGATTTGCGCCATGTTTGGAAGGAAATGGTGCGTCAATGTTTGCCTTTTACGTTGTTATCATGATTGACTGCTGCTCAGAACTGGAGAGGAAGTGTGAAAGCTCGGCATTTTGTGCTGGCTTTGCACGACTACTACAATGATGAAGTGACTGCTAGCAAGAGTGCTGGAGAACATACCAGGCCGGTTAGTACTGAAGTCCCAGACTTCATGAAAGGAGACAAATGGGCGCTGGCATATATCAATATCAATCACGTGCAACCGATACTGGAGGCCTTCGACGACGATGGCACTGGCTTCATTACCATCAAAGAAGTCAACGCTTTTGTTGAATCTCGACCAAACGGTTGGAGGTGTGTCTTGTTTCACAACGCCTGAAATACCTGCTCATTGTGAATAGCTTGCCTCATTGGATAGCGTACTGGGCAGCAGGTAAACATGCGTTCATCTTTTTTGTCCATTCACTCAGCCGTTATTAGGTTGGCATCCCAGCATTGATCAGTACAAGCACCATATCTATCGTCTCGTTCAGGATATGATCAAATGTGCTCGGAGAACACTCCCAGAGAATCGGAGAGTAGTTGACCAATACCTTGCCCACCAGAACTTCGACCGGATTGAATTGTTATTGCGTTCGACAAGAAGTCTCAGTCACACATTCACCGCAGATCGATACTTGTCTGAGGCAATAGACACCTACACGAACGCAGAGCAGAAGAGGCTCGAACGAGCTCTGGAGCATATGGCCTATGAAATCGACACCCCTGAAGTGGTGTCTCTCGTTACAGGCCCTGGGCGAATTGAAAGAGTTCGTGCCGATTCCATACCATTTTCGTGACGCTAATCTACCTATTCAGTTCATTTTCCCCCTCGTCTATCTGTTACTGAGGCGACAACGCACCATTGTTGACCTGGCCACGGAGCATATTCTTGATCCAGATGAGTTCGTGACCATGACCACTACGCTCATGTCCGTGTTCGAGGTTCTAGATGACCGGATTGAGGGCTTGGCCTCGGTTTTCAGACAAGCTCACGTTGATGTCAGAGGGCGATTCGAAAACTTTGCATTCGGGATGGTAAGTAGAATCTGTTCCCTCTTCTTGTTCGTCCTCTCATTCATATCCCAGTTACGGCTCTCGTATGATCTTGACGATCAACAATGCGAGCTGAGGCATAATACGTTGTGTACATGGCAACCAACGCGCAGCCTCTATCATCAAGACCTCTTTACCACTTACCTTGATGACAACTTTGAGAATCCCCTTTCCGTCCTGAAGCATCAGCTCGTGATGCCGAGTACAGTGGAGCAGGATAGCTCTGCCTGTACCTGGCACCTGTGAGTTCTTCCCGACACGCCTCATGCCTCATATAACTTACTGCTCCCTTTAGAGGCTGTGTCTGCGACGCTTGCAATAAAGAGATCTTTGGGGAAAGGATCATGTGTCTCGATTGCATCTCAGATAGTTATGGAGAGAACATCAATCTCTGTTCCCGGTGTTGTGCAAAATCTCTTTCCAAAGGGGTCTTTACTCATTCGCCCAGTCATCTCATGATGAAACTACACCATGCTGTTTTCAATGCCGAGCTTGCATGGATGATACCAAAAGCTCGCTCTACGAATGAGCGGATCAAGCTTCGAGCAACATCTGAAGCTGAACCCGCCGCAAGGCTCCAACAGAGCGCTCTCAGGAGGAGCAACATGATCAAGAGGAAGTCCGGCTTTGGGATAGCCCAGCGCTGTTGCCGCTCTTCACTTCAAACCTCTGAGTGCTGGATGTGTTTTGACTGCTGTACGTACCTTCATCTATCCGTTAATAGTATGCTTGCTGATGGTGGCCCTACAGCTCGAGAAACGTTCATCTGCGCAGAATGCGAACGTCGTGAAGTGTCCATATCCCCCGACCACAGTTCTACGCACACCTTGCTGAAACTGCGAGGACCTCAAACAGCGAAACCTACCTCAGCAGAGGCGCGGTTGTCATCACTGGAGAGCAGATTGGCCGCTGTCGAGAGTAAACTGGGAGGTTTAGAGATTATGGAATCCCGTCTTGCTGGTATCGAGAATCTGTTACAACAATTGTTATCGTCAAAGCGTGTTGAAGCATAGCCTTTCCTGTACATACAAAGCTAGATGCAAGTGTGCTGTACTGCTGTAACAACAAGAGTTCGTGATAAATAACGATGATAAGAAGTGAATTGCTAGAACAGCGAGAAACCCGAAGAGACGAGGCTGTTTGTGGGTCCAGAGATGCGATCTATGATGGTTCATACAACGTGGGAGATGTGTATCGTGAGGTCCTGGAGTCGTGACCATAGGTGAAGAGGTAGAACCCGATCTAGTATGCTTGTCCATGCTGCTCCGGATTACCCGCCTCCAAGTCAACAAAAGGCCCATAATCGCCTCGTCTCCTAAATGTTCCTCCTTCAACACCACTAACACCGTGTTTATCGGCTCCACTTCCACTACCACTTCCAACATACGTGCTCCCACTCCCGCTGCCAAACGGTGAAACACCATCTCCACCTCTCCTGTTCATCACCGGTGGTACAGCAGCACGCTGTTCGTACTTCTCGCTGTCGGCGGCGATAGCAGCCTCAGCATTTTGCTTTTCCAGAGCGGCCGTTGCGATAGAAGCATCACCAATCCCTGAGCGAGTACCCCATCCGGTCTGTGATATGCATCAATGAAAGCTAGAACACATGAGCAAAGGTACGCACCTCGTGTAGGGTACACAGCGCGTATAGCTTCATAACAGCGAAATAGTACCCAAACAGGATGAAAGCTGGAACATAGATGATATCCTGGGGCCGCTTCCACAGATGGGGCAGTAGCTTGGCGGTACGGGTACAGGAGAGCCAGACAACGTAGGACAAGATGATATTCCTGTGAGGCGTGTCAGTTTAACTTTCATAAAAACAGCAAATCAAGCAGATGAGCTTAATGGACAGCGGCTGGTAACACAGGAAAGAAAATGGCTCCATACAAGCTCAACGAGGAACAGCCGAGGCGATATATCCAACCGAGGCAATGAATTGAAGACAGCAACTTACCACCAGGGTAAATGATAGCCACCATCTTGAACTGCTTTTGTGCTTTTGTAGATGAGGTATGCAACCAGGCAGGGTCCGGCTAGCAGCGTGAACGGGTTAAACAACTTGTCCACCTGTAGACGACAGCAGTCAGTTCGGATAATCAGACTGTAGAGAAAAGAAACAGAAACACACCATCGTGTAGGCGACATAAGGATGAGCCGTCCAAACGTGCCGTTCCATGAACAAACTTCGCAAGTCGGATCTCCAGGTATTCCGTGTCCATCGCAAAACCTGCTTCAAGAACCTCCAATTCGGCTTCATCGTACTGAGCAATTCTGCCTCTTTACAACATTGCACATAGGTACTCCAGCCATGACTGACCATCCATCGCGTAAGGAACTTGTCGTCTCCCGAATTGAGCTGATACCTGTTCAACCAATAGTCGTGCGTGAAACCGTGTAGGAACTCGGGATCCTTGAGAATAATGGTTCGATACGCCGCCGTCCGACCAGAAAGACACGGTATACCACCATCGATATGGGTAGACGCGCTGATCTCAATATTCCTGATGGACAACCTGAAAGCAGCGAGAACCTCCCACACAGTCATCCGATCTCCCACTGGCTTGACACGCTGGCTCGTTCCCACACCTCCAATCTTTTGGTCCTCGAAACACGCCAAAACATACGGCAAAAGCGTAGGCGGCCAAATCGCGTCGTCGTCCGCAAACACAATGATATCCGTTGTAGTGTTCTTGATTCCATGCGTCATCTGGAGTCGTTTATTCGCGAACGGGACCGTCAAAACGCGGATACGTTCTGGGTCTACGGCATCTGCGAGTTCCTGGAGAGGTTCACGCATTTTTTCTTCGGTAATGATGAGGATTTCTTTGGGTTTTCCGACTAGCCAGCTTCGCGCCGCCTCTTTGAACTCCTCGCCGGCGTCGATAGTGGGTACTATGATGGTGACATCTTCTTCGGCGACATAAGTTGGTCGTTCTGGTAAAGGAACTGGGCGATATGTGAAAGAAGCTGCGATTCGGATGAGGTACCACAGATATCGGTAAAATCTGGAGATGAGGGTTGTTAGAAGAAAGGTTCGTTGTCGCCGTCGTCGGCAACGACCAGCTAAGCGAGGGCTTACCCAATAACGCCGAATGGTACGACTGTTTCCAAGAATGTCAATTTCAGGGTCGCTCATTGTGGCACGAAGACTTACAGATAGGAAAGCTATCGGCGGTAAGGTAGAGCATAACGAGCGAAAGGTTGAGCCCGTCGTCGATGACGATGAGCTCGATGCAGAAGGACGTTGAGAAAAAGGCGAGTGACTGAGTTGAAAATTTACGTCCGCCACTACAGTTGAGTATCCTCGTGTCGGACTTTAAATATTTGGATCCTCTTGCTCTCTTTTTACCTTCCCTACCAACCGAATAAATCACTGCACCGTTCATTAAAACCTTTCTATCCATCTTAGCTCTACCCAACTCACGCTAAATTATCGGGATCTAGCAAACTTGAACTAAGGTTGTCTTCAACGAGGCAAAAAATTCGGTTCGCTGACCATTCACCGCTCGTCATGAATGAATTTTGTCATGGTCAGTCGTCAAATTGCGATGCTGCGGAACGGAACACAACGTTTGTAGCCATAATACCAAGCGTCCGACCTGCATATAGCTACATCGCCAAGAAGCTACTTACCTACCGAATCCTTATTCTTGACGCCACTGGACCAGGCCAAATCGAGAAAAGGAAAATTATCCTCATTCCTCGTCTATCTGCCGCCGTTTATTGTTTGCTAGCGAGTCCTGTATAGACGTGTATATACCCTCGTCCACAAAAACTCATACGGCTCAATTGACCTGCGCGATGTTCAGCACAATCTCTCGCGTGCGGGCCCTTGATACCACTAGCTCTTGTACGTACCGGTATGAAGCTTCGCCAAGTCTCATGCAAAGTACCTACCTCTCCTTTCCTCTTCTCCCGGCACAAACACTTGGCGACGGCAAACGTGCATATTGACCAACTCTTGACTACTGTTCGAGAACCTCGTCGAAGAGAAATTCCCTTGGCTTCGCCGGATCAAATTACGGACATGAGAATAAGGCAACCACGAAGCTATGTGCCTCTGTGTTTCATTGAAAGCTCCATGTAGTTCTGGTGATATCTCAGGCAAGCTGACTACTTTACCGACTGAGACGCAGATGGTGGTCGAGAGAAGAGCTTGAAGTTGAACCTGGCTTGAACAAGGAAACGCGTTCTCGGAACATGCCGAGTGTTCGGGGATCCTACGCCGAAGCCGAACACTGTCCCTTCCTCATTGGGTCGTTCCAACAACAGACAACCTCAATTGCCTTGGATCACTTGAAACGTATACAAAGGATATCCTCTCTGTATGCGTAGCAATCTGAAAGCCTAAAGCTATTTCACCCAATTCTTGGAGCGAGATGCATATCACTTCGTCGGCAACGGCATCGGCGCCCAGAGAAGTACTAATGCCGGGGAACTTGGCAGGGAAGATCATAGAAAAAATCAGTTCAGTTGCCCATTTGTCGAGAGAATCTAAATTCGGCATTTTATTGCGCAGATCCTTTCTCTTTCTGTTTCTTCCATCTCCGGAGACTTGATAGAACGCTATGCAAGCAATATCTCACTCGAAAACACTGTCAGGCGCGTATGACAGGCTCCGTAGCGACCGGTGTGGAGCCTGAAGCTCACACGCGGCAGTGCGACGTCAAAGGCCCCCAATTTTCGGTGTCTGCTGTCACTTCAACAGCTAGGACCTGTCGTCCTTTCTCGCCTCCCAATGGTCGTCAGATCTTCAGTTATACGCTCCCTATACAAGCCCATCCTTCTTGCAACATCAACTTTCATTACTCTCATCTTTATCTATACACAAACCGCACCAGAATCGGGATTCACCTTATCAAGCTTCTTTGGAGCTGCTAGGGAGATATATACCTGTCCACCTGAAGCGTACTCGAACGGTTCATGGATCTTGAGACCATGGACAAATCGAACGGTCATGACGGATAGAGAGGACGCTGTCGAGTTTTCGGGCTTTGAAGGATGCGCTAGCTCGGCAGAGTATTTTTGGCATTTGGCTGCGGATAGAGAAGAACAGTGGGATAGGTTTCCTGCTGCTCAGTCCTGGAGATGGGAACCTAACGATAAAGAACAATGTCGAATGCCAGCGTTCTCTGGCGAGGCGATGGTTAGAGACTTGGTACAGAATGGTGGTTGGCTCGTTCTTGGAGGTGAATTTCTGCTTTCTCGACCACGACGTAGGAAAACCAAGGCTCATGCTTATTCAATGTCTAGATTCCGTCTCAGAGAACCACTTCTTTTCCATGTCGTGTTCATTATATCCACACGTTACTGCCACTCCGGATTACACCACCGACTGGTACGACCGAGGTCACCCCCAAAATCTCTACCTCAACCCCGCATCTCCACTAGTTAAGCGTCTCAAGTTTCCCAAGGGCTTTGACATAGCAAAGACACCCCTCATGACATTCCGCCGCGTCGATCTTCTATTCGAGGAATCCGAGCTCGTAGAGCTCCACCGTTCATTATACAACCCACCAGCAGACTTCCAGCTTTTCAGCGACGAGGCAGTGTGGACTCTCAGTCCGGAGTACTACCTCAACGAACTGTTGACTAGACCGCTCCCTGAAGGAAATTACGGTGCATTGGTTGTTAGTACCGCAGGGCACTGGACTACGACGCTTTTCTCTGGGTACCGCGACGAGAGTAAGGATACGACTGGGTATGGTATCGACGGTGTCATTGGGTTCTTTGGGAAAGCTATGGAGGCGTGGGCTGATCGAGTACAGGAAGCGATTAACGATGACAAGGGAGTGGTACTTTCGACTGGAAAACGCAAGAAGAGGGAAACGATAGTCAGAGCGTATCTGCCTGGACACGAGGATTGTCATAGCCATAGGGCGCCGTGGACAGAGATTGAGCCGTTCGTTTGGAATTGGTACAATTGGGGGAACATTTGGGAGTATAATGAAATATTTACGGTATGTGTGGCGTTTCATTGGTGTCAGCCGTGTGACTGATGGAATGTTGATGTAGAAACTTTTGTCGTCGGCGAAGTACCCTAACATTCATTTCGTCGGGATTGATAGGCCGGCGAGGTTACGTCCAGATGCGGTGAGTGGATTCATTTGGCCTGCATGGATTCTATAATGTTGATACGACGGTTTATAGCATGCAACTGGTGATTGCTTACACATTATGACGGGTGCAGGTGTCATGGAAGGATGGACCCATTACCTGTGGCACTTTGCTTCGAATGAGATAGGGTTCCGTTTGAGAGGTAGCCACTGAGCCTTGAGGGATTTGTGTTTGGATTGTGACCAGACGGAAGGACATACACGCTATATTATGGTAGGATACACGGACTGAATAATTCTGTATAAAATCGCATGCAGCAAAACACTCATTGCAGGAGTCCAGTCACCAGCCCCTGGCTTGTAGCTGCTATCTGACTATGCTGCCCAGAACGCAAGGCTGGAAGTTTTTGCTACCCTGTCGGGCCTGGGAAACGCTATCCCTGAACGTCATGGGAACATCATGATGTCAAGTGCTAGCGCGTTTCCCTCTCACTTCTCACCACGATGAGGACGAGCATTCTGCTGATATCAGCTTGGACGATTGGATAAAGAACCCAAAAAGTACACGTGGAGCTCCTAATTGCCTGTCCTTGGTTGGAGTAACTAGCTCAGGGATTTCAATACTCAATGGCTGGTGAAAGGTGCGCGTACCGCGTTCACTTTAGATTGAAATATTGAACCCTTTGGCTGCTTAGGTATTCTCTTCGTCGCATAATACAATCAGTATTCAGGTCGCGTTGAGAGACGATAGCGACCACCAAAGCCCTAAATCAAAAATATCAGCCCGATGGTCACGGTCTTTCCCCGATGCCCGTTAACACTGAATTGGGTGGACTGGGACTATAGCAAAGAGAATCCGTGGTTTTCTTTCCGTTCTCGAGCCTGCCCTGGTCGATGCGTGGGAGTTTTAATTTCAGCGCTGAGTGGCTATAAAATCCTTGCCTCTCCATTTTAGACCCTATTCCCAATCTTTTTTGTGAACCCCATCATCTCTGCTTGCCAGACGTGAACTATACTCAAATGCAATCTACTATGATCTCCGCTACTTCTACTACCTCTGTCGTGGTACGTCCCCCTTCTTACATCCCCTGTCTCAAAGATTAATTTTGAATGTCTTACAGCTCACCGAGCTCGAGGAAGTGGCCGCCGTCGTCAAGAAGCTTCCTTACCTCAACGCCGGGAAAGCTTTTCGCTCAATCTTGCGCCCTGCACTCATTGGACGCGAGGTCGACGTGTTGGCCCACATCAACAGTAAGCTTCCATCTGTATCTGTTGACTTTGTGAAAAAGGGGTCAGCGGAGAAAGTCGAAGCTGGGGACGAGAATGACGATGATATGGATGAAGATGTTGATGATATTGTTGCTGCTCACCATGATATTTTCTTCTACGAGCAGGAATTTTCGCAAGAAACTCTCTCGGCGTCGACTACCCCTATTTCATGGATCGGCAACTCGACTGTTTCTCCCGCCACAGCCATCAAGAAGAAGACTGTTTCGGCAACTACCACTACCTCAGCACCTCTCACATGGATCGGTAACTCGACTGTATCGCCCGCGACACCCATCAAGAAAGTCACCATTCCCAAACTATGGTCTGCAGCTACCGCCACTCCCCCTCGCGCAACTCGGCGAAACAAGGAAAACACAAACCCAACAAGTCTATCCGACGACGTTAAAGCTATCAAACGCGCAAGAAGGGTCACACCCCCGTCTCTGCTTCAAGCCATGCTTAAGAACAACGGCACTCCCTTCTGAAGGCCGTAAACGGTTGCTTCGTTCTATCGATATATCGCGTTCGCTGGAAGCTTGGTCAATGCTGATGCCTATTCTTTGTACATAGGGCTTTCCTTCGCGCTGATGACTGCTCTACACGCCGGTTCGTCTCTACGGTTGCTCGCCCGATCGTATGCTAACCGCCTGCTTTCCTCACCTAGGGATCCTGTGGCGGATCACGTAAGTATCTTTTTTGCTATTTGAACTTGGGCTGATTTGACTCTTTCAGGTATACAGAATTTCGCAACCGGAAAATGACTACTCAAGGTATGACTTACCACCATGCGCTTCGCATCTGACGGCTCTTTTGCAGTGGCCATGGTTATTCATGTTCTGTATCTTTAGAAGTACTACATTTGCTTACATCGTATACCACGAGGTATGACTTGCACATATTCATTTCGTAGCTTATTCCTTGCCCATAGCATTAGAAACATTACGATGAACGGCTTTGACATGATACATGAAGGTGTAGAATAATCGAAACAAAATCATTTGCGTTGTGGAAGAGGTGAAAGAAAAAGGATATTTGATATATGCAATGTACAATGACTGTGGGATTCTTCATTGACTGGTGTCCCCATGACGCTCCCTCAATCCTACAAATAAAGTACAAGGTTAATTGTGACTCTGGTGTTAAACGGTAATGACTTGTACCTAGGGTTGGCGACTTCGGCTCGAAGACGAAGCATTGTCACTCTCATCTTCTCGATGAGCCTTACGCGATCCCGTGGCTGCGGATCCCGAAGCCTTCCTCTTCCCTTTGTCTTTGCGAGCACGTCCGCCGGGCACGGGCGGGGGACCCATCGGTGGTTGAGTAGGAGCTGTGGCTGCCGTCGGTTCTGGAAGGCGAGAAGGTCCTGCAGCAGGATTCTTCTCGGATCCAGTGACAGACTTGCGAGTTCGAAGTTTGTCAAGCTGAAGGCTGGGATCGACCTCGCTGGCTCTCGAGGATCTAGTCTTGCCCGATCGAGGAGGTGATGGAAGTTTGTCTTCCTCCCAGAGTTCGTAGATCTGGAGGGCGGTACGGAGAAGTAGTGCATGCTGTGGGTCTTCTACAAGTTGGTCTACCTGCCAATTGACCATGGGCGGTCCACCTTGTTTCATACTAGCGGCGAATCGCTTCTTGTTCACTCCTTTCTTCAAAACTGAGAGGAACTCCCCAACATTGGCTGTGACTAGCCATGGGTCCTGGGGAAGCTCAAGAACCAAGCCCGGGTCACCTTGAAGAGGTTTGTATACATCAACCTCACTGCCGAGGCGGTAACCCTTGAGGTGAACGTGTTTTTCCTTCAACTTATCAGGATCGCCGACAGATGGGCCAGTATCGTTCATTATACTTATCGGGGGGCGGCTGTTCAAACGTTCAGGCACGGTCAAGCAGAATTACACGTCAGACCAAAGCTATTACTCACATCTTCAACGTCCCTCACGAACGTTTGGTAAGAGGTCCCGAATTGTTCCTCTGTCTTCTCGACCATCTCTGGCTCAGTAAAATTGAATGGTGGTTCGGTTTTGACCAGACGGTGACGCGAAATCGGAAAGTCTGAAGTGCATAGGATACCCACAACAACGTATCTATATAGACCTTTCGGGAAGAACTAGAAGACTGTCAGCACCATCAAGACTTAATCATTTATGCAATTTTACCTTTTCACGATCGAGTTCAACATCTGAATTATTGAGCTTGTCTGCGTGTAATCTTCTGACTTCGGCGGAATATTCAGCGATGGCCTGTAATGTCTCAAACTCCGGAACGATCTTGATTAAGCCTTTGTCCACAGCATAGTGCATGTTTGCGTCCACTGTGAAGAATAATGAGCAGAATCCAGATGAGAATCGGTACCGGACTTCGCTTACATAGCCACAGGTTGCGATAATCGTGAATGAAAAGAGTGTCAAAGGGATCACCAAAGACCCATTCCAAAAACCTCAGCTGAATGCTTTGTCAGTCTCGCTGGGTATGGGTTAGAAGTTGAAGACTTACGTAGGATTTGTTGACGCTGACAGGAATGACATGTGCGAGTTGGAGGCAGGCAGACATAAGAGTGAGCATACATCTACCCCCAAACACGTGCCAAATTGCCAGGGTCATGAAAACGGCTTTTCGCGAAAGTCCTGCCCTGCTGCCGATACCAGACTTCAAGGGGTGTGCGCTGTCTGGAAGTAAAAGTGCAGCGTTGAAGTCGTCACAGATGGGTGCTTCGTCTGCGTCGCCTTCCAGCTCATAGGGATTATCCGATTCCGAGTCAACGGCTAGCCGAAATCGTGGAGAGGCCACAGATATCAAGGCTTCCGGTTGTGGTTTATCTTCGAAGGGACTCTGGAGTTGGAACTCCAGCTGCGGCTTGGGTGGTGTTCCTTCATTGGCGTTAGTGCGATTTTCGGAGAGTTCAAAGAGAAGATCGGATCCAGAGACTGCCATGACTGCTGGCTAGAAGGCGGAAAAGATGGTTCCGATGCCAATCTCGAGATTACATATTTATACGTACCCACGAGGAACTATGGGGGTGGCCTTGAAGAATCGAGTCATCCTACCGTAAGTGGTGGACAATAGACTTTTCAATTTCCAAAAAGGGCGAGAAACAATGAATGGGTTGATAACGTGGGGAATTGCTCGTGATCGCGACCGTAACGTTTTTCAGCATCTCATCTGAGTTTCTTGACCTTCGCCATCATGTTGTCTCTGCATCGTATCTCGACTTCGTCTGACAGACTGTCGCCCGTGGGCTCCATGAAGATGATAATGAAAGAGGATGGTTGGGCAGTGATGGTGCGTAAACAGGAAGTTGTATATCTACCTCGAATACTGAATTAATCGTCAGGAACGAATACGTTTTGAATGGATGTTTGGGTTACAATACCGTGCATTTCCTTACGAGAATGACTTTAACACTCTTGAAGGCACGAGAACATGAATTGGGCGACGGCTTGTTTGTATTCATTACTGTTCTAGCTTCACGGGATATCGTACCACTGTTTCAGAAAAGACAGGTTATGCTTGTGCCGAAGAAAGAAGTTTCGCAGTTCGCGCTCGAACTGATCAGATTCAATGCCATTGCAGTGGGAAAGGACGATCGTAGAAAGTTTGAGGTGCGTCAACTTGAATCTAGTATCATCCATAGGATTTAGGCGACCTTCCAGGAATTTGGATCCGGGCCATGGGAATACATCCTAATGCCTGGAAAGTACGACAGAAAGACGCGAGAGCCCTGTCAGCTCCCGCCATTGTTCTATCATCATCCTGACGGAACTGTGTCAACTATGACATTCGACACAACCGACCTCCTTTCCTTGCCCGAGGTTTCGTCGAAGATACATCCCGCCATCATAGCCATGCACGCTTTCTTGCATCCTCCAAATGTATTCAATATGCCTCCTTCTATCAAGGACGATGCAGTCATTCCTTTAATCCGGATTGCAGGAGCATGGCCACTGTGGCAACACAATCGTTTCATTTCCTCAACTCCTACCTCATCGAAGCGGAAACGCTCAGAATCAGAGACCTCATCCCTCATAACTTGCCTATGCTCAACGTGCCGAGTCGTCGAGACGTTATCATCTTCCAGCTCAAGTGTTACATGTGATGACAGACATCGCCCTTTCGCGGTTGATGACGAGGAAGCAGAAGAAGCAGAAGGGAAACGACGGTTGGGTATAGTTACATGGGCGGGGAAAGTTGTCCTCCCCGCTGGCACCGATGATTTGGACAA
This sequence comes from Paramarasmius palmivorus, assembly GCA_037176845.1. Classification (NCBI taxonomy): domain Eukaryota; kingdom Fungi; phylum Basidiomycota; class Agaricomycetes; order Agaricales; family Marasmiaceae; genus Paramarasmius; species Paramarasmius palmivorus. The sequence goes on along the minus strand of JAYKXP010000029.1, from coordinate 57,895 downwards.
CTTGGTGGAACTTGACCCGCTCCTGCAGGAGTACGCCCAGGAGTCAGCGTTGGATCCTGACTTGGCGAAACAGGTCCAGGAAGAGGAGGACCAGAAGCGACTGCTCCTTGCTGCTCCGACCTTGGACGATGTATGGTGTCGGGTGTCTGTGAAGAGGTCGAGGCGTAACTAACTTCTCGTTTGCTCGTTTATATCGGTTTGCTATCGACATTGCTATCCCAGGGAACATATATAGTGTACTTGTACTCATACATGTATTTTATTGTATCACTTATGAAGATCTACGCGGTCTAGTCCTCATTGCAGTCGCTCGCAGTGCATCAGATGGGCTTTCCTTGGATGTGCTCGGCTCAGGCCGGCCACTGTGTAATAAAGTATTCCGAAATGGCTCCGAAATGGAAAGGGTCGTGGGACCAACTTCTTTCCGGCCTACTACCACCATAGCCTGTGCAACCCCCCGACGAGAGAATGGGAGATATGTACATATAGAACAACATTGATTGATCTTGTAGGTATATCTCATCCAATATGACCTTTTTCGTTGACAATTTGGATAATAGGTACATCTCGTCCACAACACCCGCACCTTCACTGTTGCTGGAAATCATTTAGATCAATGATTTATATATCAAGTGCAGCCTGGGCTTCTCAAAAACTCTGTTATCTGCAGCTATCGTGTCTGAAAGCGAAACCAACACTGTTTCTCCCCAGTCTTTGGACAACGCGTCAGTCTCTACCGTGGTTGAGCCGAGGTAACTCGGTTGTACAGCCTTGAAGACGAAATGGTCGTGCTAGGACGATAGAATGCTAGAATCCGTGGCCTTCTCTCCATTCTCAGGCCTGTCCTGGTCAATGCGTGGGAGTTTCAATTTCTGTGCTGGGTGGCTATAAATTCCTTGCCTCTCCATTTTAGACCCTATTCGCAATCTTTTTTGTGAACCCCATCATCTCTGCTTGCCAGACGTGAACTATACTCAAATGCAATCTGCTATGATCTCTGCTATTTCTACTACCTCTGTCGATGATCTCTTGGTATGTCCCCCTTCTTACATCCCCTGTCTCAAAGATTGATTTTGGATGTCTTACAGCTCACTGAGCTCGAGGAAGTGGCTGCCGTCGTCAAGAAGCTTCCTTAACTCAACGCCAGGAAAGCTTTTCGCTCAATCTTGCGCCCTGCACTTGCTGGACGCGAAGTCGACGTGTTGGCCCACATCAACAGTAAGCTTCTATCTGAGAAAAGACAGCGCCGTCACGCTCTCGTACACCACCAAACGAGCAAATCCCCGGGTCAGTACGTGAGCGATTAGATCTTACCGACACATCACCAAGACCCAGGAAGGCTTTTTAAAAGCCTCCACAGACCTTTTATTTTACTCGGGTCCAGAAAATATTTTTCGTGCTTCATACCATTGTCTCCCTCCCTCCCTCGGGTTCCATTGGCCTTCTAGGGCCTTATTCTTCAGTTTGGGCGTGAATTTAGCATGGGAGAGGTACAGCAGGCGTCTGCTTTCACTACTGGCTTTTCGCTCACATAAACCTTTCATAACTCTTATTCAGCATTACGTAATTTTAAAAGGTCTGTGGGGGGTATAAAAAATACGCTGATGGTATTTTCGCTCACATACCCCTCACGTACGTTCGGCGTTTGGCGGTGTAACCGGCGCTCCCGCCAAACCGGTGACGCGTGATAGGCGCTGTCTTTTGCTTGTCTTCCTGTTGGCCCTGTTTGTACCACTTACCGTAGACAAACAAGGGTTCCTGTTTGAGCTCTTCATCCGCCGTCGTCGCCGTTGTCGCCAGCGACGAGCAATAAATTTTCCTTTATTTTCTTCACGTCGTCACATTGCGCTGCCCGATCCGTCCTCGCTAATCTTTCCAATCCCTCAAATCTCAGATCCCCCGGCCCCACAGGCTACAATGAAACAAATGCCTCTGTCAGCACCGTTCTCATTGCCGTCCTTGTCAACGGCGTCACTGCCTATCCCTGGATTCTTGCTCTCTCTCTATTCTTGACCTTTTCTTTGATCCTGTTGCACATCTATCGGATCTGGATAACCCGGCTAATCACAGGAATGGCGTCAACATCCGGAGAGTTGGAAGACCAAGTAGAGAAAGAATATGAGTTTCCAGGCAAGGAGGAGGGTACAACAGTGAAACATCGAATGTAAGTGACATCTGCATACCCAAGATTCAAGATTAAATGGGCTCTTCAGTTATTCGAAGACCCTCACCAAAGACGCGTTGAAAACACTCTGCCGAAGCTTCAACTTACAAGTTAGCGGGACCATCGCAGTTTTACAAGAACGTTTGAGGACGTTTAGTGAGAACCACGATCTGTGGACCCTGTGCGTACACATTTCAACCCAGTATCGATCTTTAACTCAGTATATTCTTCGATATGTAGAAACCAGGCTGGTGCTCGTCAAAGCCACAAAGGGCCGCGGAACATTCCCGGTGGGAGAAAGAAAGCTCTCAAGGGCTCACAGCTTCGAAGAGAACAATGGCTAGGCAATTTAGATGCTGGAGAGACTCTTGAGACCTCCGCCACAGGAATTGAGTCTCGCAAAGGCAAAACTATTGCATGGGTACGTTCTTCTGTTATGATCGCTCAAGGATAATCTGATTGCTCACTCTCGGCACCCCAGGCTAAGGAGTTTCGCAAACGTCACCCTACACGACCCTATTCCCCTGAACCGTCAAAGATTGATGACGCGAAGCCCAAGGTACATCCAGTAAGCATGCTCCCTTTATTCCGCTATCGTTTTTCAGACTAACGTTCATCTTGTGCAGGCGTTTGGTGGGCAATATGTTGTAGACACGCTCGGCGAGATCTTGAACCGGTGATACGCCTGACTTTTAATACCTTTTATTCGAACGCATTATTGCACTTTTATATTCTGTTATGCTATGATTGGGACTCTGAAGGACTAGTATGAGCCCTGAATAGCTAGTCAAAGTCAAGGACTTGTCAGACGCACTTATATTAGCAGGTATATGGTTACATGGTACGCCTCACATGGGTATCTGGCCACTGCTATAGCTTATATTAGTGGTTCTGTCAATGCAGACCCTTTCCTGAAAACTGTAGGGAGCTGTACTATGTTGGATCACGACTGGTACACCGTCTGTGCATGGTCTAAGACATATCAAGGGGACTATTTGCTTTTAAACACTTTTAACACTTCTTCATGACCAACCAAAGAGATGAGCGGGTTCAAAGGGAACGATCCAAGTTGATGTAGGAGACGGCTTCATCGGCAGATATGATCCGAGAGCTTATGAAAGGCACTTGCCGAGTCTAGAATTGTTGGCCATAGTTGTTCCTATTGATCGGACACGGAGGCAAAGCTGTAGAACTGTGACGCATATGGTTGTCATGGTACGGAGGCTGATATAGAAGATAAACTGCTTATAGAAGTGTTCCTTGTGGACGCGGAGACTTGTAAAAGATATGCCAGGTCCAGAACATGGATGACTGAGCATTCCGGTGTGTGGAGAAGTCGGAAACGACTCTCATTGGTGGAAAAGCGCCTTGGCGCAAAGAAAAGATAAATTTTACTAGGCTAAATGCCAACCCGCAGGCACAGGATTCAACTCCTGAGTCTAAAGATAGAAATTCCTATTTATTGGTCACGCATAAACGACTTATATGGACGTTGTGACTGTAATATTTTCCTGATTTGTATATTTCCTATGGACTATCTCTGTTCCTCACTTATTCCGCTTGCGTTCCGTCTGTTTTCCATCTTTTATTACATATTTCTTTACTTATATTTCTGGACAGTATATATAGGCTTGCAGTTTGTAGGTAGAAGGGCAGAGAAGACGAAGAGAGAGTGTACTGTTAGCCCATATCATTAGGTTGTATGTGGCTGTCGCTCGAATAGACCTCTTTGATCTGATAGTTGATCTGCTGGCACATGTGCATTTCGATTGGACCTCTTATATAAGTTGATCCAGTGGTGTTTCATGCTTGTTACGAGTCGACCTCTGATCAGACCTGGTTGATCTATTGACAACCTTTGCATTCGCTTCCACTTCCTCAGGACAGGCCCTAGATTGAAAGTCTAGTTGAGACCTTACTGTATACAAGAGCTTAAGTTGTATTGGCAGAGAGATCAAGTATTTGGCTTGTGATCTGTAGCTCTAAGCATTGGTTGCATTGCGTTTCTGTGTAGAGATTAGACCTCGGACTAGCTTTTATAAGCTTTAGTGACGTAGAGAGGCCCAGATTGACCATTTGGAGAGTCAGTTGGATTCCTGCTTGCGCACAGTTCGTTGATTTGATTCTATCAGGATCAGTACACTTGAGGCAGTATTGGTTGAACTCGAGATTGCTACCTATAGCACTTGGGACTGTTTCCTACCCTATTAGAAGCATTCGTAACCTTTGGTCGCCCCTAATATAAGGTGTATCTCGATTGCTTTTGAAGTAACGAAGAGCGTATCATCACTTTCAGATCTATAGTTTGTGTACTATTCTAAGTACGGCAACTCTGATCACGTCGAACCACACTTGTACAACTAGTCACCACTAGTGTGCTGCTGTTCATAACCAGCATCTACTGAATCTTTGTATTTGTGGTCTTTTATTAGGCTTCTGCCGTGTCCTACAGTTCTATTAGTGACCCAAAGTCGCAGAGCCCACCACTTATACTTAGGTTGTTTGTGACGCATTATCTGGAGCCCACCGCGAGGGGTGGTTCTAGAATTGTCATAAATTGTGGATTTGAGACAAAGTGATACCTTTTAGAAGCTTTATTAGCTTGATATTTGCACCTTTTCTTTCATTTACTTGTAGACCTTGACGAGGTTTACATCCCCATCTATCTTGATTGAAGTTAGACCAGTACTTCTATCAAAACCCCACATTTAGTCCCTAGATTGAGTGTGGTTTTCGATTAAAAGTGTAGCAGTTGCTTATAGAAGCCTTTGGAGTGTCTGATACCTCAGAGGTTTCTTTCATCTGCCTTGATACACACCTAGCTTGAGCTTGTAACCCTTAGCCAAGCTATTGTTGTTGGTACCAAGTTCATTCGTGCCAATTACGCTACTAGTACAAGTGTTCATTACCCTAGTACTAGCCCCCAAAAGTTTGGAATCGTCATTTAGAGGATACTTTGAGTGCTGAGGTCCTTTGTTCAACGAGTTTATTGACTCTAGAGCAGAGTGTGCTTGAATACTTTCTCTATCTACGTCTGAACACCCTGCCACCTTAGGCAACAATTTTTTGTGGACTTTGTCTACGTTTAAAGCTATTATAAGCTTATAAAACCCTTAGAATTGATAAAACTATAGTTGTATAGACAGAAATGGCACATTTATTGCGTACTTTGTGGACTACTCTATCTGATGAGGCAGCAGCTGAGATTAGCAATGCTAATACAAGGAAGACGTTCAAGGATTTGAGTACATTCAATCCTGATAAGTCTGACTTATTGCTTGATTGGTTGGATGAGCTAGAAATAGCATTCCAAGCTGCTAATATAAAGGAAGAGTCGGCCAAGATTTACCTTGCAATGAGTAAATGTGATAGATCATATAGAAAGGAGGTAGAGTCTAGAGACGTTGTTCTTGGACACTCCTATGACAAATTTAGAGAGATGATTCTTGATGATTTCCCAGAGGCAGCTCGTAGTGAAAGTGGTTCTATTAGCTGTTTAAAGCAAGTCATTCATAGACATCGTCAGAATGATATAGATAACCTAGAGAAGTTGAAAGCCTATAATCGTGCCTTCAGGCTTGAAGTTAACAAGCTTATGGAAGAGCCAGTGATTGTGAACAATTATCATGCTGTTCAGTACTATTTGAGTGGACTGAATGAGTATTGGAGACGTCGCTTGTTTGAAGTAATGGGTAATATAACCCGTGAAAAAATCAAGAGTGATCAATCTCAGTCTAAAAAGACAAGGAGACGTCACGACGATCCTTGGAGACTTGAGGATGTTATGAATGAAATGGAGAATCTTATGGCGTCTGAGGAGAGCAATGTCTATATGAAGATGAATGATTTATCTTTAGCAGACATGCTTATAAAAGATAGCTTGCAGAGGAAACCATCTCAGACTTCATCCAAGTCATCTGTACAGGCTGAATCGTTCCATGTGTCTTCCTCCAGTACTTATAAAAGGTCAAAAGCACTTGATAGGGATCTTAAAAGCATAGAGAAAGAGGTTTACAAGGCTTACTTCAATGAATATGAAGTTAGTGATGATGATGGTGATGTCGTATGTGAAGCATATGCTGCTACTTTGCAAGGCAGACAACAGGAGTTAGACTCGCTTAGAGAGACTTTTGCACAAGTAGATGGTCTAGTAGAAGAAGTACAGAGTATAAAGCAGGCTCTGGATGACCTTCCTGGACTACTACAAGCATCCTGGCTTGAGCAAGTAGACGACTATTGATTGGAAGACCTAGTACAAGTTTGCGCCCTCTTATAAAACCCTTATAAAAGCATATATTATTATTTATTGGGCAAAAACATGGTACAAAAAGGCTTTCAGAATCATCATACTAGCTTAGATTGAACACATACACTTGGTTTCATGGTATGGAACTGGGTTATGTTATGAAATATAGAGAATGAAAGGCAGTAGATAGCTTTTATAAGCTACTATCTGACCTAAAACATCGATATCAATGTACATATTGTTGAATGAGCCATTAAGCAGTCAACATATGTAACATATACATATGAAAGATAGACGCATCAGATTGGACATATACAGTTAACTTAGAGACTGTTGCTTTGAAGCAGTACATCAGTTAGCAGTGATACAAGGATCTATTAGAAGTGTTGAGTACTATCAATTGACCTGAATAGCATGGTCAATGTGACTCAGATGCTTACTTAGTTGACTTGTATATGCATACAACAATTGCATCCATCTGATGATACCTTCTATAAGACATATAAATGATGGATTTAGCTGAATTACAGCATATAGAAAGGGAAGCAAGCTGTTTAATAATGCTAGAACATATGACTAGCCAGAGATGATATCAGGATACCTGGATTCATAGTCTCAAAGCTCTAGTAAATGTTTGGAGAAGCATTTAGACAGTAAACCTTATTGGTATTGCCTTCACTTGCAACTTAAAAAGATATAGAATGACAGTAACCTTGTCTAAGGTAGAGACTATCATCTAGAGTGGAATTGCAGCTATTGAAAATAGTTTATGGGCTTGTATAAGCTACAACTTGAAAAGACAACTACAATTTCAATGTGATTCCATGATCTCTTGACCTTATATAAGCTTGCTATAGAGCGAAAACTTGAAGCCTAACTCTGATATATGAGAATCAACAAGGATGTTGATATTTCATTTTGTTTGGGGGGAGAAGGAGGTTTAGCCATCTGGACTTTTTGCGATTTACAAGTTTGTATCAGTCACAGAGTATTAGAGCAACCTCAGATCAAGAGTAAATGAAGATAGAGCTAATATAAGCATGAAATGTCGATGCTGTATTATTGCTTTACTTAGATTGAAGACTCAGATCACCCACAAGCAGAAGTTAGAGTTGATGGGATAGCAAACGAGTGTATACAAGTAGTATGACTACTGTACATTCGAAACCTTACAAGTTGAGAGCTAGTAAAAGGCTTATATTACTAGTTTGACTTGTGCAATAGAGAGAATGCAACTTAATGAAGCTATTAGAGTCAGTCAAAGCTATAGAATGTAATTCATGCAGTAGATGCAGTATTACAAGACGATGCTTGACATGATGAAAAGCATATTAAGGTTGTAAGACATCAAAAGGACCTTATAAAAGCAAGATCAAGTCTTGAGATTGAAAAGAGCAGATCATAGATGGCTAGATTGTTGATTGATAGACAAAGCCTTGACGTTCTTGAGCAATCCTAGACAAGATTGATAGATGATTATAGACAGAAGGTTACAACAAGAGCTGGAGTTAGCATCTGTATAAATAATCAGATGTACAATGCTTAACCATTGTTGTATTAGCCTTATAGAAGACATTAGAAATGCAAGTGTACAAGATAGCTAGAGGATCTGACTGAAGCATTCAGAATGTGACATCAGATTGGCTAGTACTAGTATACTTAATGAATTTAGAAGAAGAGTGCAGAGTAATCTTGATGATTGCTAAGGTTCAAAGCTCGAACTGGCAGCCTGCCAGGTACTGAAGGCTAGAAATAACCTAGTACAAGATGAAAGATGCATAAAATAGACCTTATAAAAGATAACAGGAGGTGTTAGTACCTAATATTAGTCTACCAAGATATATTGAGGAGACGAAATAGAAGGGAACACTCACCTAAAGACTTAGAAAGCAAGAAAGTAGGATGGGAAGAATGAATTTCATTGAACCCAGAGCCCTATACTCTTATATTAGTGAACATGAGTGTTACACATGGCTGAAGCACTTGGAAATTAAAAGAACATAGCCTACCAAGAACATGCAGTTGCAGCACCTTTAAAAGTGTGTTTGAGCACGAGGTGTATAGCAGTTTCAGTGTTACTTGATCTGGAGAGACAGAACTTTGTTAGCCAAAAGATTAGATGCAAAAGACCTTAGTCATTGGCACAATCTTGGTAACCCAAAGTAAACCCAAGAGAATATCTTATAATGGTGGTCATTCAGTCTTGTTGTTCGTCTTTGAATCTACCAGCAAGTGGATGGATTGAGGACAATCCTTCATTTTGTTTGGGGGGAGATGATACGCCTGACTTTTAATACCTTTTATTCGAACGCATTATTGCACTTTTATATTCTGTTATGCTATGATTGGGACTCTGAAGGACTAGTATGAGCCCTGAATAGCTAGTCAAAGTCAAGGACTTGTCAGACGCACTTATATTAGCAGGTATATGGTTACATGGTACGCCTCACATGGGTATCTGGCCACTGCTATAGCTTATATTAGTGGTTCTGTCAATGCAGACCCTTTCCTGAAAACTGTAGGGAGCTGTACTATGTTGGATCACGACTGGTACACCGTCTGTGCATGGTCTAAGACATATCAAGGGGACTATTTGCTTTTAAACACTTTTAATACTTCTTCATGACCAACCAAAGAGATGAGCGGGTTCAAAGGGAACAATCCAAGTTGATGTAGGAGATGGCTTCATCGGCAGATATGATCCGAGAGCTTATGGAAGGCACTTGCCGAGTCTAGAATTGTTGGCCATAGTTGTTCCTATTGATCGGACATGGAGGCAAAGCTGTAGAACTGTGACGCATATGGTTGTCATGGTACAGAGGCTGATATAGAAGATAAACTGCTTATAGAAGTGTTCCTTGTGGACGCGGAGACTTGTAAAAGATATGCCAGGTCCAGAACATGGATGACTGAGCATTCCGGTGTGTGGAGAAGTCGGAAACGACTCTCATTGGTGGATAAGCGCCTTGGCGCAAAGAAAAGAAAAATTTTACTAGGCTAAATGCCAACCCGCAGGCACAGGATTCAACTCCTGAGTCTAAAGATAGAAATTCCTATTTATTGGTCACGCATAAACGACTTATATGGATGTTGTGACTATCATATTTCCCTGATTTGTATATTTCCTATGGACTATCTCTGTTCCTCACTTATTCTGCTTGCGTTCCGTCTGTTTTCCATCTTTTATTACATATTTCTTTACTTATATTTCTGGACAGTATATATAGGCTTGCAGTTTGTAGGTAGAAGGGCAGAGAAGATGAAGAGAGAGTGTACTGTTAGCCCATATCATTAGGTTGTATGTGGCTGTCACTCAAATAGACCTCTTTGATCTGATAGTTGATCTGCTGGCACATGTGCATTTCGATTGGACCTCTTATATAAGTTGATCCAGTGGTGTTTCATGCTTGTTACGAGTCGACCTCTGATCAGACCTGGTTGATCTATTGACGACCTTTGCATTCGCTTCCACTTCCTCAGGACAGGCCCTAGATTGAAAGTCTAGTTGAGACCTTACTGTATACAAGAGCTTAAGTTGTATTGGCAGAGAGATCAAGTATTTGGCTTGTGATCTGTAGCTCTAAGCATTGGTTGCATTGCGTTTCTGTGTAGAGATTAGACCTCGGACTAGCTTTTATAAGCTTTAGTGACGTAGAGAGGCCCAGATTGACCATTTGGAGAGTCAGTTGGATTCCTGCTTGCGCACAGTTCGTTGATTTGATTCTATCAGGATCAGTACACTTGAGGCAGTATTGGTTGAACTCGAGATTGCTACCTATAGCACTTGGGACTGTTTCCTACCCTATTAGAAGCATTCGTAACCTTTGGTCGCCCCTAATATAAGGTGTATCTCGATTGCTTTTGAAGTAACGAAGAGCGTATCATCACTCTCAGATCTATAGTTTGTGTACTATTCTAAGTACGGCAACTCTGATCACGTCGAACCACACTTGTACAACTAGTCACCACTAGTGTGCTGCTGTTCATAACCAGCATCTACTGAATCTTTGTATTTGTGGTCTTTTATTAGGCTTCTGCCGTGTCCTACAGTTCTATTAGTGACCCAAAGTCGCAGAGCCCACCACTTATACTTAGGTTGTTTGTGACGCATTACCGGCTTGAGCAACATTCTCTCACAACTCCGACCAATGGCTCCACGCCGTCAAGCAGTTCAGCTCCAGCAACCTCGATCACTTTTCCGCAAGCTGTTGGACTCGAGATACCACAGGCGTACAATTTGCATCACCCGATCCCCTTCCAACTTCCACCTACGCAAACCTATGTTCCATTCCAGAGTACCATAGGTACTTCTCTAGACCCTGGCTCGCAGTATCAAACTGCGTCAACCCAGCTTTCGGCATCTCGCAACCTTCCCGTTCCCACTACAGATAGTCCCATCACCCAACCTATCCATTCCAGTATCGTTCAGTCTCAAGCAAGTATCGAACAAGCCACCAAAGATGAGACGCGCACCTTGAAGCTGGCTAGGGAACCAGTATTACGCTATTCACTGTCCGAAGCGTCAGCTCAAGATCCTAACAGCAAGTCTATCTCTTTTGCACAGGATGTTGACCGGCTGGGTCGTACCTGGTGCGATCAGTACGAGCATTTTGATCCTGCTGCTTGTCACGTAAAGATTCAAGGCCATGGCATTGCGATCAAGTACTGGTCCACAGTGTACAGGCTCGACACCACCTTACGAAAGCAGGTGAATGAGTGGCAGGTATGTCGCGACCGTATCTTGTGTAGCACTATTACTCAACCGTTTTGCTCAGTGGGTTGCCGAACGCTATATCCAATCGTCTCCGGAAGATTTTTGGGAGGAGTTCTCCGTGGAATCTGAGCCTGGTACTAGGACTCGGATGAATTGGAAGCAGATCACCGACAGACTACGTAAGGATCGTATTGCAGACGACAAAGCGAAGGGTGTTGGTTTTCGTCAGAGGCGAAGGTGTAGCAAACTAAAGTAAACATCTTGCTATTACGTGCTTGTTTTACAGATAATACTTTACACTAGTACTGTACATATACGTTACTCTTCTTGATATTGTACACAGCAATCATTACCATACTTTGATACAGATTCAATAAACGTTAGATGGTAGTAAGATCGATGAAGTTTGGGGCCCTTGTAACTTCGCCAAACTCAATGTCTGGATCGACACTATCCCCGTCTTTGCTTGTCTCCGAAGCTGCGGTTAAATCAATCACCTCTTCCTCTGCTAGCAGGCTTCTGACACGACCATCAGATGATGATGATGATGAGATAGAGAGGATCTCCAAGTCTTGCCGGTTATGGACTTGGGGTTGATCAGTAAGGCGCCCGTAACGACTCGGATGCGTAGCTGCGAAGATAAGAACTGTTGGGATTTGTAGTCGTATTGCAGAACTTTGAATGGTATGAGTGCGCCCAAGAGCCAGTAGGACATCAGACGTAAAAGGTAGAATTGAGAATATTGCGCCTACTGTCTCTTGAGGATTAACTCGGCGTGGATCAAGGATTCTTGAAGGAAGGATTGACTCCGGGTTGAGAAGCATCGTCTTTGCAGCAATCCTCTGCTCGGGAGTATCTGCTCTGGCAGCCAATAGAGTTCCGTCTCGATAATCATAATATACGTGTTTCTGCGTATAGCGTACCAAATTCGTGTCAACACAGCTACTACAACTCAAAAAATAGGCCACGTACTGAGCAAAGCATCTGCAAAATCACTCCGGGATACACCTTGTGTAAGAACTTCTTCAAGAGAAGTTCGTCATGCCACTTGATTACTGTATGGCAACGCTCGGCCAACCCTCGAATATCCGGAATGCGGGGTACCCATTTCGTGGTGTCGGGCATTGTAGCCGGTGAGTTGCGGGACCATGAAGTTAATGGCCTCGCGAATGCATCCAGAGGTGCGTAAAGGGGAAATTTGGAGGATTGGAGAGTTCTTGAAATCGCGGGAGACTTGCTCGGAAGAGTGCCAGGATTGGCCTTGAAGATGTGAATAAGATCCACTTTGAGCTCCTCTAGAAGATCTCTGACCCTTTTCTCATCCGAGAGTGCCTGGTATTGTGACAGAAATGGCACGGAAAGTGACTGCGCTGCACCAAGTGAAAACAACGGCCCGCAACCCTTGATACCATCATCCAAGTCATTCCCAGCAAGAAGAGTGTAAACAAGGAATCGCTCTTGATTCATCCCCATCACCCTGTTGATCTCACAAACGTCATAGACGTCAACGACAAGTTCGTCAAGTTCTTTGCTTTCTTTTCTATCGTTCAGAAGTGTTAGGATTTCATCATTCTATAACAAGAAGTGTGGCTCACGAGTTAACTTTAGCAATACATGTTGCCCCGAGAGCGAACAGGTCGCTATCAGGGCTGATGATCATGTCAATGATCCCCCTCTTGTTTAATTCAGCCAGCTCAGCTTCAGCCTCTCCGGGAGCCTAACATCTGCAATGAGTATCCAATCCGAAACGAAAGTGACTACTCACTGTGTGATAGTGAAAACCGGCTGGGAGGATCAATGATTTTACTTCGTCAATGGGTGCAGGCTCCTGATGTGAAACAACCTGGGTGCCTCGTTTCATTTGCGGCCGGTGCATTCCATCAAATACAAAGATACAGTTGACTGTCGCTCGAGTAAGTTGGAGAAGAAACCAAAGAAATTGTGATAGTGTGAGGTCGACAGGGGCATGGAGCACTTTACGGCTAAGTGCAATCTTGTTCGCTTCGTAGCTGCTGAGCAAAGGTCTAACAGAGAATTAGCAGATCAGAATTGTTGTAGATATCCCATAGACTGGCCTTGCATCAATGCCAATGGTCAGTGAGCGAGTAGTATCAAATTTATCGATAAAACCGCGCTCCAATGCAACGTCGGCCAGTTTTCGAGTCTTACGGTGCGACTCAAGCAACTCGAGCAGTTATCAGTTTGGATTTTCACTGTACATTATCAAGTGTACTTACAGGCCACAGGCCATTCAATCCCATTCTTGAAAAGGTGGAGTATTCGAAGGAAAGTGGTGGAGGTCAAGATGTCTCAGAACAAACTCCGTAGTCACAGGTGACAACGGCTGTATATTGTACGATCAAGTGACATGTATAGCATCTACACACAAACACCAATGTATGTAGATATGTAGGTGAAATGAGGTCTGAGTGCTTGTGCTTCCCAGGATCCAATGTAGACCTGTTTACTGTGCGCAAAACAGCCTAACATTCCGCCATTCAGTAGACCTATCGAAACTTGTTAGATGAATTCTATTAGCATAAATCACAAACTCACTGAAGTCCTTGCTGCTATCAACGGCTGCTTTCTGAATCCTTCGACGCATTCAAGCTGGGTGCAGTTTGATGAGCTGGCGACAAGAAAAGGGACATTTGAGCGGGAGGCTCACATCCACAGTGGGATAATGGCACTGTCAAGAGGCTTCAGTGATTTGAATAAGTAAACCAAAGGACCAAAGGACACACCATTAACAACTATCTGCGCTCCAGGTATTCAATTTGCTCGAGAGTTTAATCACTCTCTTCCTGCTGAAACTAGTCCCATTGGGGCGGAAACGGCTTTTCAGCAGAAGGAGAACCAGAAAAATCATCAAGCTAGACTGTCCAAGGATCTGGAGGTGGTTGAGGTTGAACAAGTTGAGCGTTGGAGGAGAGTAATCAACAAATGTGTCCACGTGTTTGCTACATGCAACATGTCGAATAAATTTTCCTACTCTTACAATTAACTAGATACACTGATACGGTACTTAGACAGCAATAAGATACATATATAGTAGTATGTTACAGTGTTTATCGGCCCCAACAGACGCACGAACGTCCACACATAGGGCAGCGAATGTCCGACATCTTCTCAAAGTTAAAAAAATCCTTTCGTGGACACACAGGCTCATCATTCCATGAAACAAGGTACTTGATGATGGTTGAGTGTGTGAGCTCAGTGCTCCACCCACCCCAATGACAGATCTTGGTGAACGGCCATCGAAGGTCCATTGAGAGCCATTGGCATCCACCGCGACGGAAAGAATGGGTGCCGTAGGGAGCAGGGTCGATTCCAACATCAAGAAGGTTATGGCGAAGGCCCTCAAGGAACTGTTGTGATGTCTGAACCAAGCATTAGCATCAGCATCGAAAGTGTAAAACAAACTCACCATGGCTTGGTCAGCAGGACCCATGCGATCTCCTTTCATCCTGCGAAAGACGTAGCCTTCCTCTTCGTTCAGAGCATCTATCCATTCAGCATATGCACGGACTGGACAAAGATGCCTCTGGTGTTCAGGAAGTTGGCGTAGAATAAAAGGAAGGATTTCTGTGCGGATAAAGGTTTAACGATGTGCTGGCACTCAAAAAGCAGATATACGTCACCTCCAAATTGCGCCGTCTTGCGCTGGGATAGTGTAATGATTAACAGTGATGTCCCGTCCACATCTTCATCCACTTCAATCTGCTCAAAAGTGATGTTGAGGACCTCGTCAACTCGCAGAAGGCACGCAAAGGCGATTGTGTAAGCTAGATGAAGAAGGCGCCGAAACCTGGGACCAAGGTGATTTTTCTTCTTGCCAGTGTTCTTGAGGCGGGTCCGGGAATTGGGGTTAACGGAGCTTGAAGACGGCTGTGCGAGTTTCGGAGGCGCTGGGTCCCAGTTATCAGGGTGAGTGTTGAAATTGTACATCTTGCAGAGAATGCTCTAAGCGGCGGTAAATGCCAAGTGAACTCAGGTAGTGGACGGGACTTACAGACGTAATTGCACGGGCACTCGTGGCTTCTTCTCCTGCGTTTACCTGCAATGAGATTCAGAGACAATAGTTCAAGAAGAAAATAGCAAGATACATACTTTGCGACGATGCAGACTGACCATATATTGCGAAACTTGGTGGGATACGGAGGGGTTGCCAAGCATCTTCCCTGACACCTCGCTACGGTGCCACGTCAAGGTTCCGAGGCCATGCAAGCGACCGAATCCAAAGGTCGCTGATGCCCGCATCTTCTGTGCATGGCTCCATGACTTTCTTGCCTCAAGCTTGGGGCGAACGGTGCCGTCAAGCTTAATTGTGTCACATCTGTAACTTTCTTGAGATCTAAGACAAACAATAGATGAAAGCCACTTACGCATCCATGATCCAAGCTGAAATCATATCTGGGGTGTCTTCATGCGGCTCCGGTCTGAAAAACTTGTCATCCTGCGGGATGAGGTTGTGGTCATGAACCCATTTCTCCAGTTGGTTCATGAGGCTGACAGAAACATGGCATTAGCAATATGAATAAAACAGTAAACTGCACATGCACCTCTGGTACCCCGTAAGTGTGCTGTCACTGACGCCCTTGGAAAATTCTTTGACAATACCAAGGTTCAACTTGCCATCAGCCTCAGCCATCACGGTATCGCCGTCACCGTCCCTCATCGAGGCCTTTGCACTGGGCTCGGCACCTCCCTCGCTAGCCTGGTCACCTCCCTCGTCTTCCTGGTCTTCTTCTTCTGAATTTCCATCATCTTCATCGTCACGACGACCTTGGTCTTCGACAAGGGCCTCGCGTTCGCCATCCAAGTCGTCCTGCACCGTTTGATCAAACTTAGCGCCCGGCTGGCTGTATTCCACAACAACCTGGTGAAAGCCAGCGAAAGCGGTAGAGACAGCGTTCAGGGTTGGCGGAGGTGCAGTAGTCGCCCCGCGAGCTTTGCGGTTACCCTTTCCAGGGTACTTCTTGCTCTTGTGCAACGAAGCCATGAAGTTGCTCCTGTAGGGACAAAAAGTGGGCGGGTGTGGTACAAGGAAACAAGGCCAATAGCTCACCCTTTATAAAAATCAAAGCCAGAGACAAGGCAGTACCATGGGATCTGTGAATGTGTCATTACGCCTTCACAACGCTTAGGCTGAACGGAATTCTGAGACATTGAGGGACCTCGTGAACTGGTACGTGTCCTGCAAATTGATTGTCGTCAGATACATCAATGAAAAGGCTGGTTTTTCACGTACCGAAACCAACTCGTTTACTCAATCGCACATTCCCGTACCAGAACCCAGCTCCGAGTCATCAAATCAGCACGAAAGACGTCAGAGCCGACTTCGCAACCTCAACGAGACTTGTAACTTCAAAAAGCCATTGTCCAAAAGGCTGGGAGTGGGCCACCAATGCCGGAATTCTCGCTTGCATACTCTGGCATTGACGTTGGGTGGACTTGCAGGTGGGCTGGTAGCGTGAAGAGGGCAGAGAAGGATGCTGGTGCTGGAAAAGGGAATGTAGAGAGCATGTTAGTATAGAGACCAGAGAAAGAATAGCACACAAAAATATACCTGTTGAAGGTACAGATGCCTTGAGTTCGGCTTGTCGCAGTAGGATGTGGGTGTCTAAAGAGCGTAAGCAGATGCGAGATGAACCGGAGAGGAAAGAGAACACCTTACCAAGTGAAAGGTGCCGATGACCTGTCTTTCTTACGGCTGGCTTTGTCTTTTTGACGAGTCTGAAGTGTTTCCGGGGGGTGTGAAGCAGTGAAATAGACAAGTGTGACGAGGGGAAAAGACAAACCGCCGCTTGTGGGTCCAAACTCTGACGTACACAATTCAACGAGCGCTCGGGTCCTCTGCGCCTCTGCACCACGTGTCCCTTCTTGTCTCTCGACTCTCATCTATGCCTCCCTCCCTCTTTCCTATAGCTCAAAATATAACTTTCATAGATCTCTTGAGGTGAGTTTTCAATCCGTCGCATTTTTCGTCGCGGTTTCTCTCTATTTTCATGTGTATCTCTGTATTTCCGCTCGGCGCTACGTGCCGTCATCGCAACACTACTTGACTTTCGATTCCTGAGCCACATAACGCGTGTCTCAGGCTACGACTCTCGCTTTCGCCTCCCTCACTCGCGTTCGATATTGACCTCGACGGTCAATTTTCACGCCGTTCCTTTGTTCACCTTTGCCTCCGCAAAACGTGGCCTGGGGCGTCCACATGCTCCTCCGCATCGGCGTCCCCAGTGCTCAGCTGACCTCCTTCGTCATCCTTCCGATTTCTCCTGTCTCTTTTTCCTCCATTTTTCCTGGTTTTTTCTTCCTCCGCCCCGCCCGAGCTCCCGAACCCTAGAAAGCGGCGCGAGCTCGGCTCGTTTGTTTGGCGCCCGTTACGACAGGTCACAGCGTGACCGTCCTGTCTTTCTGGGCGTTCGGAGCTCTGCTTCCATCTGTATCTGTTGACTTTGTGAAAAAGGGGTCAGCGGAGAAAGTTGAAGCCGGGGACGTGAACGACGATGATATGGATGAATATGTTGATGATATTGTTGCTGCTCACTATGATCTTTTCTTCTACGAGCAGGAATCTTCGCAAGAGATGGCCTCGGCATCGACTACCCCTATTTCGTGGATCGGCAACTCGACTGTCTCTCCAGCTACACCTATCAAGAAGAAGAGTACCTCGACCACCACCACCACCTCAGCACCTCTCAAATGGATCGGTAACTCGACTGTATCGCCGGCGACACCCGTCAAGAAGGCCGCTATTCCCAAGCTCTGGTCTGTAACGACCGCCACTCCACCTCGGACTCGACGCAACAAGGAAAACCTCAAGCCATCAAGTGTTTCCGACGACATGACAGCCGTCAAACGCGCACGAAGAGTCACTCCTCCATCTCTGCTGGAAGCCATGCTCAAGCATAACAACATGCCCTTGTGATAGTCGTTAATGGTTTGCCTTATGCTCTCGGTACATTTTGCACTCAAGGGTTCTCGATACTGAAAACTGTACTTGACAGTTGCGGTTCCTATTTGTCCTCGCGCCTTCAAGTCGCTTGTCGGTGATAACCTGTGGTCAGTGCCCGGTGTACCTGAGACTCATTCCAATGCTAAGCATCTGTTTCCATCTCCAGGCTTCCTCTCAAGTATCTCGTAAGTACTCAACTTTCCGGTCGAACTATTATTGACTTTGTTTCCCGAGGGAAGCCCGGCCACAACGGGACCAAAGCACACCATTCAAGGTATGACTTGCAGCTATGCATTTCATATCTGATTCCGTGTTCGCAGATTACTGGAATGTGTATCATACGGCCTGAGTTCTATCAATATAGCGAGTGCGGGGATTTATTGTTTCTTTTATTTGTTGCAATCATAAGTAG
Organism: Paramarasmius palmivorus; assembly: GCA_037176845.1. Classification (NCBI taxonomy): domain Eukaryota; kingdom Fungi; phylum Basidiomycota; class Agaricomycetes; order Agaricales; family Marasmiaceae; genus Paramarasmius; species Paramarasmius palmivorus. Next base: position 39,398 of record JAYKXP010000029.1, on the reverse strand, counting down.
AAGGAAGGTGAATGTAATAAGGTCTGCTATCGTGTTGAACGATTTACGAGAAGTTCTACCTGAACACAGTTTGAGGGTAATAAAATATAGAAGGCATACATACCTGTGGAAGACTGAAGAGCTTCGGCCCAAACGCAAGAGGGAACTAGACACGGCCTATATTTCCCTACGGATCGTAGGCCGCCTCAAGGACACGGGCTAGCCTCATCGATTATATGCCACAGCTAAGATTCCTTCAAACACCCATGAGAAGCGAAAGGTCCGGACGTCTGTGTATTGAATCTCCATTATCCGATTTTCGACCGAATCGGAGAACGAGGTGCCTAGAGCCTACAGCATCGAATTTGAAGTCGACAAAACCATAGAGCAGATACACGAACATCTTTAACTTACCTTGCCTTATAGCCCTTGAAGTGATGGTAGTCGAAGAGCAATGAGCGTGCGAACATTCAACGAACAGACTCTCGTCTTGAACCAGCACCACCAACACCTCCGCGAAGAAACGCTAGCAAATCCCAGCTCATTCATGCTGACGGTGACTTTGGAAGTAGTGGGAAAAGAGAAGCGGCATGCAGGCCAGGTACGTTTCACTTGTTGAGAAATTCGGTATTTGAGAGCTGATTTCAGGGATAACAGAGCCTCTGTCAACCTCGCATGGGCTAGATGGTCTGCTCACGGCCTCAAGATCACCCGTAAACTACATTTAAAACTCCTCTCGAGCTCATGAATGCTGCAATTCATCCAAATGTTTCGATTTTACTTGGGCCTTGCAGCCCTAACGTTACTCTTTCCCTCACCAGCTTCGCCCTCACTCATCAGACGTGCCTATGGAGTTACAACCGACCCTTCGGTAGCAAATGGTCAAACCTTTGATTTCATCGTTGTTGGCGGTGGTCTTGCTGGTACAACCGTTGCTGCCAGACTAGCAGAGACTGGAACGTACTCGGTACTTCTGGTTGAAGCAGGCGCAGATGATAGGCAAGATTCCCGAGTATACGATATCTATGCATTCGGTCAAGCTTTTGGTACTTCCCTCGACTGGCAGTTCCCGACAGAACACGGGAATATGGTTTCGTGAGCCGCTTTCATGGTCTAGCGACAATTTCTTCCTGACCAGCTCGTTCTATCAGCGGAAAGACGCTTGGAGGTAGTACTTCCATCAGTGGTGCACATTACACACGTGGTCTGTACATTCTCTCCAATCAATACGAACCTAGGCTTATCGTTCCATCAAAGGGCAAGCCGCTCAATACGATGCCTGGTCAACTTTGTTGGAGTCTTCAGAAGCTAGCGTGGGGTGGAACTGGAATAGCATGTTCAACTATATGAAGAAGGTAATCATACATTCTGATCTAAGATCTTTGAGATCTCTAATTGTCCTGCCAACAGTCGGAAGGTTTCTCTGGTCCTAATGGACAACAGTCTGCGAAAGGTGCCCAGTCAGTCGATGCTTACCATGGATACAACGGCCCAGTCCAAGTTACGTATCCCGACGATATGTATGGAGGTCCACAGCAACAGGCCTTCATCGACACAATCACCGGTCTCACTGGAATGACTCGGTGCCCAGACCTTAACGGCGGAAGTCCTAATTGCGTCTCTGTGACTCCATTTGTACGTGTATGGTTTCTATGTGTCTTCAGTGTTTGCTGACTCTACACCGGTTCCAGTCGATGAATTGGCATGCGGCTGATCATCGTTCCTCGTCGTGCGAGGCGTATCTGAGTCCTGTGGAGACTATCAGAACCACATGGGTTACATTGACTCAACATCAAGTACGTCCTGTTGGTGGTACCAATGACCCGTACTTACCAATGTTGGCAGGTAACAAAGATCAACTGGTCAAATCCAGGCAGCATCCCTCTTAGAGCGTCAGGTGTTCAATTCGCACCTGCGAGCGGCGGTAATACAAGATACACGGCATACGCTCGGAGGGAGGTCATTCTCGCTGCTGGTGCTATCATGGTAGGGCATTTATATTCAAGTTGATGCTCTCACTCTCAATTGCTCATACGTTCGTAGACACCGCAACTCCTTCAGCTGTCCGGAATTGGGGACTCAAGCTTACTAAGCCCACTGGGTATTCAAACTCTAATCGATCTGAAAACTGTTGGCAAGAATCTTCAAGAACAAGTACGTGCGCTATCTCAACTTCTTGAGATTGGTACTAAGGACCAAATCCTCGATAGAGTATGTCAGCTATGGGCGCAGGCGGTAATGGTTTCGATCCTGCAGGGCGTGGGCCCTCTGACTGCATCGCGTACCCTAATATTCGTCAACTCTTCGGCAGCAATGCGCAAAGCAGTATCAACAAGGTCAATGCCAATATAGCGAGCTGGGCCACGAGTCAAGCAGGTTCGGCACTCAGCAGTTCTGCGTTGCAGCAAATCTACCAGGTGCAAGCTGGCTTGATTGTGAACAACTCCGGTCTGTATAACCTTTTTCGATTCGGTTAGCAGTCAACGGTTATTGACCGATATATCATGTATAGCACCTGTCGCGGAGATCTTTTATAATACTGGATGGCCTGAGTAGGTTCAGCTATAGCTTGTTTCATCGTCTCACCCTGACAATTATTCGGTAGTATGGTTAGCATCAATTTTTGGCAGCTCCTTCCATTCAGTAGAGGCACGGTGAAGATTACGGTATGTATACCTTCATTACCATTGGACTCTTCGCTCAACAAGACTTCTAGTCCACGAACCCTTTCCAGAAACCCCAGATCCGTATCGGGTTCTTTTCAATAGATTGGGATATGGACGTTCAAATCGCCGCTGCTAGGCTATCTCGGAAGATTATTGGAAGCTGGCCGTTGAGGTGTGTTTGTTCATTCTCAACTCGGCTTGGACAAAGTACATATACTGATCCTTAACTCACTTCAGTTCACTCGCCACCGGCGAAACAGTACCAGGGAGTCAAGTTCCTAACGATGCTGATTCAAGCTGGAAAGCCTGGATCCAGGGTAGCTTTACACCTGTTGCACATACCATCGCAACTGCTGCTATGATGAAACGTAGTCTTGGAGGTGGGATGTTTCCTTTGCTTCGCGCACGGCCGACACTGAATTGGACTTGAAATTTGTCAGGTGTGGTTAATGCCCAGCTCAAGGTATACGATACCGCCAACCTTCGTGTCGTCGATGCCTCGGTCGTACCCTTGCAAGTTAGCGCACACCTCCAAGCAACATTGTATGGTGTTGCGGAGAAGGCGGCGGATTTGATTAAAGCTGCCAATTGAGCTTCGCGCAGGTTTTTCATGTTTGGACTTTGATTCGGATTGACTGTTGGACATGTTATTTTGGTGGCAGCTAATATAGTTCCCTTTGTTGTTACTCTCATTGTAGTTTATGTGATCTTGTTGTAAATAATGACTTTCGCTTATACACCACCATCAACATTCTACACAATCACCCGCACACAACAGCAGTCAAATCTGTTTTCTCTTCTACATCTTTAGGCCAGACGGCGATGTATGGTTATGTAAGGAATTGAACTGGGGATGAATGGCCTGGTAATGCTGGTAATTGCAACGGGCAATACAGGTGTGCTATTCACGGTTCCTGTGTAGCTGCTCTGTCTTTAACTCTGGTTCATGCAGAATGACACCTTGCCGTTTGCCTTCAAAATCCGATTCTTGTCGCATCGATATCGATATCGCCGAACGAGCTCGCACCTGAACATTTTTTTTTCCATTCAATCTTCGCGAGGTCCAGAGCGCGTGGTCTCTTTTCACATGGAGAACACAAAGGGTGAAATCCACGTCGAGGTGAGCATTACACTGCATATATCTCATTGATTTTCTAAGACTAGAACTTCTCCGCTCTCAGTCACCCATCGAACTATGCCTCCAATGCCACTCCACCCTCCGAACCAACCTCGACCCCACTATAACATTCCCCCCAAATCATATCCCCTTTGATCACGAAATGCCAGCTTTCAAACATCTCTTTCGACAAGTAGACGAAGAGCTCACTAGCTGTGATACCGCACTGGGTCGACTAAGGGACATTGTGCAGGAAGTGGAGTTGAAAAGGGAAAGGATGTGGGCAATGAAGGAGCAGTTGCATGGCATGATAACACCTTCGATACGCTGGCTTCCTTCCGAGTTACTGCTACACATTTTCTCCATGTGCGAAAGCCCTTGGCCAATCGAGGACTTTGCAGACCACGCCTACCCAAACTGCTACGCTGTCCTTCAACTCAGCCACGTCTGCTCACGATGGAGATCCTTGGCTATCTCGGACCCGAGTCTATGGTCGAATATCCGAGTGGCCTTCTACGTTGATGACGACAAACCTACCGCTCGATGTATTCGTGCATTCACCAAACTGTGCCTCGAAAGGTCGCAAACGAAGCCTCTCAGCGTCTACTTTGATACCCCTGGCGACTTTGCCTGGTATCGCAATGACGATGACAAGCGTATCTATTATCCAAGGAAGCTGCATCATCGAGTCCTGACCGAAGTCGTCAAACACATTGCTCGATGGAAGCATGCGATGTTGCACCTACAGGTCGGAGATACCATCGAATTCCCCGATACGCTGCCCATAATCGAAACATTGCAGATATCCAGGGCTGAGCGTCACGATACTGATCTCGAAGATCTGTTATCAGCTTCTCGAACTATATCGACACCGCTGTTGAACCGCCTCGAGACGTGGAGGGCTGGCCGTCAGGTGCTCCTTTCATTTGATACCTATGGCTTGGTACGACTCTCCACGCATAGCAGTCATGTACACGTCATCTTGCAGGTCTTGAAGGATGCAACAAAGCTCTCGGAGCTTCATTTGCGAGGAGGCTCGTCTGTTGCCCCGATAGGGCGGCCCATCCTACGCCAAATGCCTGTTATCACCTCTCATGTGCGTACGTTGGTCATTGTAGATGATCCAGAGGTCATACATGCCAAACAAATGATGCCATTTTTCGAGCATCTTTGCCTCCCTCGTCTCACCACTCTCCGCGTATCCGGCAGTCGAGACTTTGGCCCGTCTGGACTGTTGCCATTAATCGAACGTTCTCGCCCTCCTGTCGTTGAGATGTCGCTCAAAGGCGTCTCTTTCCCTACACATGATCTCATTACCATGTTTACGCTCCTTCCGACAATCACCAATCTTGAGCTCAGTGCTTCTCGGAGAGGATTGGTCACGGATGCCTTACTTCAAGCGCTCACTTTATCTTCCACCAATACATCAGAAGATTCGATACTTCCAAATCTGACTGACCTTGTGCTCAGGATTAGCGGTTACTTGGAGCGAGACCAACCCAATGCTGTGCTCTTTGTTGGTATGGCTCAGTCCAGATCTAGAACTGGGACCGCGATCAAGCGGCTCCAGTCTCTCAAGTTTGAGTGCTTGAAACCTTACGCCGATAATCATCCCTTTATCGCGGAAGGTTTGGCTACACTATCAAGCCACGGATTGAAAAGCAACATTGTCTGTATACAACCTCACGTGCACGAGCCTACACCAGAGAGTTCGGAAGTGAGTTCAGAGGAAGATGAGTGAGTTTTGATCACTTTTATCGTGTTTTCCGCCGACCATTCTTTCAGATGAAGCGACCGCGATAGGCGATGCCGGTGGGTATTCCGTTGTTGGCGTAAATTACAAGATGCAATGTGTACAAAGAATTCAAACACGCCTTCTTTGTGACTTTTCACTTCTATTGTGGGCCGTTATCTGCCATGCGTTAGAGGGTTCAGCGCACGCAGCACTGTTCTCCTATCAACATCTAATAGGGATCCGCTGGTGTCGCAATTCGCGAGCCATGGAGCGAATTGGCCAGCGCGAACAAGGTGTCCCCGATCACCGATATCTGGCTTCGGTCTGGCTTAGCATCGCTTCTCGAGGAAAGAAGTTGGTGCTTTTCATTAAGGAATCACCCCTCAACAGCTTAAACGACCTGTGCATGACGAAATACCAAGAATCTTGACCAGATTCAGTACTTACAAAGGTGTTCAACCTATGTAAAACTCCATCACTACGAATCTCGTTTCGCCGGAGAACACTCAGCTAAAATAACGTGTTCGAGGCGAAGTGGATACAGGCCAAATGCTTGGCATTATGTTCTTCCATAATTTTGGGCAGCGCATGGTAATTTGTTCTATATCTGTTTCATCTCTAGGTTACTCTGCCGCCGATATGTCTTTAACGCAAAATGCCTCACTGTACGAAGGGCTGCTCAAAGATAACCTCTCACTCAAAAACAGGGATTCAAAAAGTATGTATCATTATTTGTGGATCGACTCTCTGATCGACCACGCTTATTCGACGCTTATTTTGCAGCCAACCGCCAAGTGCACGTTCATGAATCATCGCCACCCGCATTTAGTGTAGTAAATGACGCTCTTCCGTAACTGCTTATCTTCAAGCATGCTGCGCCTGTTATAAAAAGCGACGCCTGAAAATTTTCCGTTCCGTGTGTTCCTTCGTTCCCTCTTTTCTTTCTCTTTTTCCTTCCTCTGTATTTGTACTCTTACCCTATGGAAGTCTTAATTGCAGCGGGAAGACGACGAAACGAGCGTCGTTTGGCAGATGTCCAACGGCGCACGGAAATTCTCACCGAGTACGGCTCTCTACAACGAGAGCCTCTCCGAAGCGAGAAGCTAATTATCAGGACTCAGACGTGGGTGACCATCTTAGATACTCCTTGTTCTTATCTCAATAACTTATCGTCTTCCAGGGCCGCCCGATACGGAGTCGAACAGTCGAATGGCTTGTTCGGAGAGCTGGCGAACCTGATACAATCAAACATGAACCTCTCCGCCGCCGAGTCTTGTTTGAAGGTGAGGTGCCTGCTTCATTGTTGGAAACATACCCTAATCCCTTTGTAGACTATCGAGAGGCGAGAGAGGCTTCGAGCCCGGCTCGAGTTCCTTCAGAAGGCTGCTCAAGCTGACGGTGGGTCTCGACGCTGCATCATTTCTCCACTGTGTTGGCTGATCTCCTCAGCAGCTACAAACCCCGAGTCTCAACCCCCCGGGGACCATGGTGATGCACAACCACGGAGAGACTAATGAATCGTGCTTTGCTTTCTGTTTATATTTTCTTGTTCTGCGGGGCCCCAATAGACAGTGCTACGGTTTCAAGATGTTTGTGAGTAGTGTCTCTTCCGTCGACGGAGCCCTAGTCTAATTTTTCCTAGGTGTACAGCGTGGTCGTCGAACGACCAAAATATTTGTTGTGTGTAAGCATCAATATCGCTTGCTAACTGTCCTGATCTCTGACTTCAGGTGTAGGCACATCTGTACCTAGCTTTACGAACTTTTATGATGCAAATGGACTTTCAACTTTCTCCTTCAATCTTGACTTGATTGCCCACATTCTTTCTTATCTTTTTCTGTTGGATTTTGGAAACGTTAGAGGTTTCAGTGGTTAGTTGTCTCATTGGGTCGCGTACGATGGAATTGATCCTTCGTAATTGTTTTTCATCTCTTGTTTTCTTTTTTTGTTTGTCTAGAATAGGCATATATTGTAGATTCATTATCTTTAATCATCAACTATTTCGTTTCAGATTTTGCGTGAGCTACCGCGGCTTGAAGCTTGAAGACTGGGAAGATAGCATATCCCTGGTCTTGGAGCGGTTGGCTTGCTAGACACTATCGATTTACACTCATTACGGTAACAACAAGCCAGATCTTTATGGAAGTTGTCATTGACCCATCGACCGCTGCCAATCCTGTTCTGCCTGATGCTTGCTATCCGTATTATCGAAGCATAGTCGACTGAACATTGTGGAGAATTTGCAAGCGGTCATATTGAATTATATCTTTATATATTGTGAACAGAACGTTTGCTACCTATCGTACTTCCGCCCAAATGCTGCAAGACAGTGGTTAGCTATGAAAAGCATAGGTGCAACTCATACCTTGAGTAATCCTTCGTTTTCACCGCGAATGTCCGTTTTCCTGAGACGAACCGCGTCAGTCAGGGCTCATAAAAAGATGAGAAACTTACAGAATCTGCCAGACGCTTCCTGGCAGGAAGAAGCGGGTGATGAGCAGGGAGAGGTTGACTGCGACTGAAAGACGAACCTTCGGGATTGACGTGACAGAGAAGTCCTGGCAATGGTAAGTCAGGGCAGACCATCTATCTATCAGTTCCTGAATACATGATGCCGCCGTCAGCATAGAGCCTCAACAGCTGGCGAATGCAGGGAGAGGCGAAGGTAGATCAAACCAGTCACAGCCTTCAGAAGGGCAAGTTGTCGTTCTTGAGCATGGCTTCGAGCAACGATGGAGGAGTGACCCTTCGTGCACGCTTTTTGGCCTTCACGTCGTCAGAGACAGTTAATGGCTTGATGTTTTCCTTGTTACGTCGAGTCCGAGGTGGAGTGGCGGTCGTTGCAGACCAAAGCTTGGGAATAGCGGCTTTCTTGATGGATGTCGCCGGCGATACAGTCGAGTTACCGATCCATTTGAGAGGCGCTGAGGTGGTGTTGGTGGTCGAGGTACTGTTCTTCTTGATAGGTGTAGCTGGAGAAACAGTCGAATTGCCGATCCACGAAATAGGGGTAGTCGATGCCGAGGTCGTCTCTTGCGAAGATTCCTGCTCGTAGAAGAAAAGATCATGGTGAGCAGCAACAATGTCATCAACATCTTCGTCCATCTCATCGTCGTTCTCGTCCCCGGCTTCAACTTTCTCCGCTGACCCCTTTTTCACAAAGTCAACAGATACAGATGGAAGCTTACTGTTGATGAGGGCCAACACGTCGTCCTCGCGTCCAATGAGTGCAGGGCGCAAGATTGAGTGAAAAGCTTTCCCGGCGTTGAGGTAAGGAAGCTTCTTGACGACGGCGGCCACTTCCTCGAGCTCGGTGAGCTGTAAGACATCCAAAATCAATCTTTGAGACAGGGGATGTAAGAAGGGGGACGTACCAAGAGATCATCGACAGAGGTAGTAGAAATAGCAGAGATCATAGCAGATTGCATTTGAGTACAGTTCACGTCTGGCAAGCAGAGATGATGGGGGTTCACAAAAAAGATTGCGAATAGGGTCTAAAATGGAGAGGCGAGGATTTTATAGCCACCCAGCACAGAAATGAAAACTCCCACGCATTGACCAGGACAGGCTGGAGAACGGAAAGAAAACCACAGATTCTATCATTTCATCGTCCTAGTACGTCGAGTTCATCTTCAGGCTAGCTAACGGACAGGTTGAAAGAGGAACCAGCAGGCGAGCAACAGAATAGCTGCCAGTGCATTCTCCGACACCGTTATTACGCGTTATAAGTGGTCTCGATGGGAAACCTAGGTCATCCAAGCTCTCAGTCTCATGTATTTTGTAGAACTAAACGCGACATACTGACCTTCAATTCTAGTACCAGTCACTGACTTTCGTACCATCGAACAATGACACGGATCGCAGGTATTCCACGGGAGCTACATGCTCCTTCACAGTGCTCTTGGATGGATATACCATTGTTCATCGAAGGCTCATTGTGGTGCACCTCGTAGTGAGTGTAGTCGAGAAGGAGTCATTACGTCCAGAGATTATCTCGGTCCGATTTTTTTCTACCACGACCTTCTTTCCCACTCTCTTTCCCACCACAGACTCAGTGATATAACTTCGACGTTCGGGCATAGTTGAGGATTCTTGCTCTGTACATCCAGGCATGTCTCTATTTGCTTTCTTGCATACTGTATTATCATACTCATGGGTTCCACCCACCGTCGCGCAGCAAATTACACGCTCGAGCGACAAGAAAAATGAACATCGACGTTTAGATGCTCAGCGCTCAGACATTGTGAGCTAATAAAGCGCAAGGTACTCTTTGATGGAAGATGGAGGAGGTGGCGGCTCTGAGAGGGTGAGAGTGAAGCAAACATGAACTTGCTCATAGTCTGTGAGTAGTTGACTACCCTAACGCAGCTGGCATTCATCTCTTCTTTCAGAAACGTATTCCTTTGGGGTTTAAGGTCGTACCACGAACACCTCATTTGCCTTTAACTCGCTAAACATCACCCCACATCACCTCGACACTGCCTCAACATCACCTACAGCTTGCTATAGGCCCTAGGTGGCGGAAGCGTATAATCCTTCTCCGGTGGACCTCTAGGGACCTCCCACGACGTCGTCTTCGTCCGGTGATCAATAAAATATGGTCTGCCATCTTCCATCCATCCCATCTCCACGTCGACTGGCGGTGATCTCGGATCTTGCCATGTTGTCGTCCTCGTGTTATGGTCGACGAAATAGAGTCGGTTGCCCTTGTTAATTCGAACCTCCCATCCATGCGGAAGAGGTGCCTTGGGCTGTGGCAATCTCGGATCGATCCATGTCGTCGTTTTTGTGTCATGGTCGACAAAATATGCACGACCTTCCCTGGTCATTCGTTGTTCCCAACCGAGGGGAAGGGGTGTTCTGGGATCGAAGGGCATCGAACGAGGGTCTACCCAAGTAGACGTTCGGGTGCTGTGGTTGATGTAGTAGAACTCGCCGCTTCGTGGATCGAAGCGCTCTTCCCATCCTCGTGGCAGTGGCTCGTTACTCCAAGGGTTAGATTTGGCGTTCATTATGAAGTAGCTGTTGGTATTGTATGTGTGGTGGGAGACTGTGGTTCTTGAGAAAAGGATGCAGTACGTTTAGCCTTTTATTATACAGCTGTCTTCTTTGTTGATGATCTGATTCAGCGGCGAGCGCTCGAGTCTACACATGGTAACCGTGCAACAGCAATAGGGCTGGGCAAGGCATTCTCAACGATTCATACCTGTGCGCGTCCGATGGACGCAGCAACCTCGGCCTCGTATTACCCAGCTATGCCTAGATGGAATCAGAATCTCGAGTCTGCCCTTTTGTAGGGCTCTCCAACCCTGTAAAAGTTGACAAGATCGCATAAATAGGTCTGAGTCAGCTCAACCTTCATTGGCGCCTGTCTGACTGCCAAACTGAATTGTGTTCCAATGGAACGTCAAGCAGACCACGGGTGGATACATTGGATTTTTGAGTGGAACTTGGGTGGAAGAACCAGCGACCACCTCATCAAGGACGATGTCTCAAGCGCGTATACCAATGTTGCTGGACGAAGCATAGCTGCAGCGGGGAGTTTTGGCTATTCCAGTGAATATCCCGATTACGACTTATTTTACGGTAAGTCTGCCCTAATATGTTGATGTTCGGGCGCTTATTGAAGTTGTATTCAGAAGCCTTTAGAGTTCTGTCGATGTGCGGGGATTTCGACCCATGTTCTCACCCCTCCGTCCAGAAGAGTATTTGAAGATCCCGTCATTTATGTACGGCTTTACCACACCAGTCTATTACGCTCCTTTGCTCCACACCCACCTGTTCATTCTCACTGCTCATGTCTGACAAGGCGGACAATATCGGCGACACGCTCTCGAGCGGTATCCAAGATGTAGCAGCGCTCCTTCCCCTTCTCGGCACTGAACAGTGCGAAAGACATGTTGGATCTGCCTTGGAGAAGGGTTACCTATACGCAGCTGCATCCGTGCTATCATTGTTTGGGAGTCTCGGGACGGTGAAAGTGGGGTTTACAACGCTATTAGCAACCATCACATTCCCCTTTTATGGAGGTCGGTGGTTGGACTTTGCTGGATTTGCCACTCCTGGCTCTGTATCGTCGCTTGTGACGATGGACGAGTCTGTTGGGCGGTATCGAGCTGAGATAAAGCTCGAAAAACTTCTCAAGGAGCAACATATCGACGATCCGAGCATGGTGAAGGGATTTGATTTGAAGTCCATCAAGGGAAAGCCCCAGAGTTCAAAGGTGTGTCGAGTATTGTTATACCTTACTCCTGAATGATCGACCAAGATTCACAGTTCACCTCTTTTTCATGGAACACGATGCTCGTCCTGTCGTCCTTCGTTAGCGCGATTTTTAGCTTATCCCCGTATCTGTATCTCATGGATGACAAATGGGATCGTCCAACTTCATGGATCTATCCCTTACTTCGTGCCTTTGGATCATTCCTGTGCGTTATATCCATCCAGCTGGCGCTACAGCTCCGAATGCACCATGTTGTCAATACCAGCCTCGCTTGGTTGAAGATACAGAAGAAGCACGGTTTCGAGGATGACATTATCGTTGGCCAGTCAACTGTCCTTGAGGAACGTATTCGCAGCCGGATCAGTATCCCAAAAACATCGATATTCTTCTATGCCCAACGGCCTGCTTCTGACGAGGAGAAGCAGCCAAATGTACCACTTTCGGCAGAAGAGCACGCTGAGTTAGCTGCAGTCCTAGCCATAGACTGGTATCTTATTCTTTACCAGCTCGTCATAGTTCTCGGCATGGCGATGATCTTGGCTGGATATGTCGGGTGCTTCAGTCTTGTTGGTCAGACCGGCCTCCCGAGTGCACCATATGTGTGGTTTGGACTAGAGACTGCATTGTCAGTTCTCCGCATCTTCCTCTGGGGATCAAATCCGCACTGGGATCAGAGTGTTGGCCTCACCATGTCACTTCAGCTACATCCACTTGATCACTCTGGCTCGAATAGAGACGTGGAAACGCTCTTCCCTGTCGTTACATCGCCTCACCAAGGACACCTTTTAGGCATATACACCGATAGACGGAGGAAATCCGTGCTTGACACTAAATCAGCATTCATCGCTCACAGCGAATCTGACTTCCTCAGTGTCGCAACGGCCTTCGTAGGACCTCTCCAGAGGCTGGAATCTAGCGCTCTTACGCTGCTCTACAGTGTCATAGCGAAAGGAGATGAAAAGTTTTTGTATACCACCATCTATTTCACCAACTCCCGGCCCCCTTTGACGTTTTGGGAGTCAGAGGTGTACACTTCTATCCTAGAGACGGTTCCGAACACTGGCGCTGTGCAGGTGACTGTTGGTGACCTCATCTCCAAGAGTGTTGACGCATTTCTGGATACACCGCTCTACCACGAAGTCGTAAGCCACTCACGATCTCTCAGCACTCGGCTATTTGGCGGGGAGCAACGTCATACCCTGGATGTCAAGTGGAATCTCCTCGCTCAGCAGATCAAAGATGCTAGCAAAGAGAATCCGCTCACAAGTAAACAGCTGAGTAAGCTCGATCGCGAATATTTGGACCTGCGAATGTCATGGTCGGCTAAAACAAGACACTGCAATGCCCGAGAGACTATTCTTCAGGAGCTCAGCGCGAGGGACGCAGAGTATCGAGAGAAACCTGTTGTTTCTCGTGTCGCATCCCACCATGGTGAGGCCATGTTCATCATCGAAAGTCTTGTCCTAGAATTACAGGTCTGGCGTGGGGAAACGTTCCTTGCCAAGACCAGCCATTCTTCCTTGTCTCGACAAATGATTCCCGAATGCATGCGAGCGATGCAACTGCGCGTGCTTATGGAGAAGCAACGAGCGACTGCAAGATATATTGGATATCAATGGAAGGGCGAGGAAGTATTGGGTCAACAATGGGATTTTCTCCTCCAGAAGCTGCTTCAGCTGCGGGAGTCGGAGTATCTTGGCCAGGAAGCTGAAAAGCTGCTCGACGTGGTCTCCTCACTGTCATCGAATGGGGATATGGTATTGTCCATCAACAAGCTGGAAAGACATTTGAGCGACTTTACTTCGTTGGGCACGTGGCTTCCGGCTATGGCTGGGTTATCTGCAGAAGATTTTGACCAACATGCAGACTCCATGAAACCAGCTCCACAAGAAAAGGTCGAGCTGATGCTTCACCTGATGCTTCATCGTCTTCAAAGGCTCAAATCTGGTCGTGATCCAAAGCGGTTGGTCAATGATATATCCTCGATATCCACTCATGTTCCCGACTCTGCTTCTTGGGGGCCTTACATCCACTGCTTTACCTCAGAGGTATTGCGCAGGAACACACGGTGTATTGCCGTCGAATTTGTACCCCACTCCGAATTCGAGGATACCTCACAGGCAGTCGATTCTCCTGTTACGGTTATGACCTCGTTGAACGAACTTACGACCGTTATTGTCCGCTCTTCCGTCACCACAGACGATACTCGAACCGAGGTTCAAGACCTCGTCACAAGTAATCCGAACATTGTCTGCCTTTCCGGTATGGAATGCAGTTTCTCGGAAGAATGTGACGAGGTTCAATGCAAGGCTATCGTCGCTAACCGCGAGGCGTGGAAGGTCAAGGCAGAAAGTGGCTCCTCCTTCGTCTATCGAGCAGGCTTCGAGGGGGACGAATTAGGCCAGATTACGGTCAAAGGAGACACCATCGAATTGGCTGAGACCGCAAGATCCTTCGTCGCGTTTTTTTGTCCAGGACCGGGAACCCTTACACTCACATTTCATGGGCGAGAGAAAGATGGTAAACCGACAGGTTTCGAGGCAAGAATCAGATCAAATGAATTGGACGATATTACCACGGTCTTCGTCGATAAGTCCGATGATTTTTCAACGGAACGTGTGACTTTCGAGTTCTCAGGAGTTTCTCGAGGCTCTGGAGAAATATACGTTACCAACTTGGAGCTCGGGATCTGGGAAATACACGGTCTGGTGGATTTAAAGTGGACTGAGGAACCATGACTAGGAATTCGCGTTTCATTTTGACTATCAGGCAACATCTGTAAGTACAGCCTACACCATGTAGCTGGGTTTGATTCTGATCCGCGTTCTTTACAGCTACATCATTCGTGTATCGGCATGCCAAAACCTTTCCAATTATTCCACCACAACCCAGGGCAGGTCTCCCTTGCCAACTAAAATTGTCACTATTCCCGTTTCTAGCCTATCGGTAAGTGCTCATTCCTTTCGCTGAAAGCCGCTAACTATACTTACATGCTTTAGTTCAGCCGTCTATCTGCATCTCCAACGATGCAGTCGCCTACTAGCACCGCGTAGGCTTGTGCGCCAGCCTCGGATCGCTCCACGTCACGATCCTCGTGTTGATATTGTAAAAATAAACGCGGTTGTTGTTATCCAGCATGCTCTGCCACCCAGCAGGAAGTGGTACCGCGGGGTTGATAGGGGGTAGACGAGGGTCAGTCCAAGTCCATTTGCGTTGGTTGATGTTTATATAGCAGTATCGCCTGCTCGGAGCGTGAAAACGCTGTACCCATCCAGGGGGAAGTGGCATATTGGTGTTTACAGGTGATGGACGAGGATCTATCCAGGTTCGGAGACTCGCGGTACGATTTTCGTAGTAGTATTGCTGTTTTTGGGTATCAAACAGTCGTATCCAGCCTGGAGGTAGTGGGATGGGGTTTGTGATGGTGATGATGATAGTTTCTTGTTGCGGCTGCGACATGTTGGAGCGTTTCTGTGGTTGGGCGGTTGGGCTGTGGTACTGGACAACTGCAGTTTAGCCTGTCATAGCATCAGTTTATATATAGGGAAGAATGTGTTGGGGTTTCACCACCGGCAACTCGTTCTTTCCTAGCAATGACAATAGCATAGGTATATACACTCAATATTGAACACATAGGAAGCGTAGCAAACGTAGGAAGCGTTGCAACGTAGGAAACATTGCAAATATAGAAGCATTCACTCATTGTACAATGTCAATATGCATCATAGCCAAGGTACTAGCCGCCTTTGTCTTTGATGTTGGACATGATAGGCACCTTGTTGCTTGGCGGAGTAAAGACTGGTACGAGAATCCCGTACTCAAAGGCTGAAGCTCTGCAACAGATTCCTCGATATCAGAAAGAATCACTGTAGTCTGTTACTTCGATTTGTGTGATCATTTTATCTCGAAATCTGATCATGATCAAGTTAGATTGGCAACTGCATCCAGCGCGCAGTATACTTACTGGAGGTACTGATATGGGATCCGGGCTTTTCTATCTCTTTCCATCATCGATTACCGTGGTGGACGAAACGACTCGAATTTGAAACCGCCACGCTGCTAGGGTTGGGTGAAAAAGTGATAGTTTTTAACCGAAGTAGTTTTTGACCGGTTAATAACACGTTATTAACCGTTATTAACAGGGCGCCGGGCAGGCCAAAAATTGGTAGGTAAAGTAGTCACGTGCACCCACGGTCAGGTTTGCTTTTCGACACTGAAAGAGTTTCTTAAACTCTCGAAATATTTCGAGAGTGACAGCCTTGACGACTGTTACCCGTACATGCAATTTATGAGTTCCTTTGCACACTGGTCCATCGCGGAATTCCAGTCGGCGCTAAACTTAAACCGACGGCGTCAAATTGAATAAGCGCCAGTCCAGGCGCTTACTGTCTGTGAATACCAGCTTAAGCAGCCCACACACTCATTAAGTGCTAGTATGCCCTTTGAGTTTTTTCTTAAGAGCTTAGCTATTTTATACATATTGGCCTGAGAGCCATTTTTTTACCCTTACGAGACGGAATTCTCGTAGGTGAAAAAGCAATCACGTGCTGTTATTAACGGTTAATAACTGGTTAAAAACTCGCCTTCCTGATGAGGTAGGTTAATAACCTGGTCAAAAACTTTGCGCGAGTTTTTAACCCAACCCTACACGCTGCCGACAATTCACGTGGTGGGGGTCGGATTTACCAAACCCGAACCCGAACCCTAGCAACCCTTCTTTTCTCTTGACTTTGTCTTTTGTTTGTTCCCCATCGCTTCTCTTCACCGTATTTCGATTCTCTACTCGCCAATCGCTTCTAGATGACGCGGTTTGGCGATTTTCGTCCTCTCTGCTCAGATACACCCTCATATACATGGTGTAATCTCTTCTATCGACAAGCTCAACGGTTCAATAGTACTATACTCGAAGGACTATCTCTACCATCGACCAGTGCACCGGTTGGTGTCAATCCAGTTTGTGGAATCGAAAGAGCGGGACAGAATGGGAGTCTGGGAAATATAGCGAACGTGATAGCGTGTGGGCTCAGCATATTCTTGGTCGCGGGGTTAATTTTCATGGTGGAGAGGAGGAAGGCCGCAGTCGGTGAGTTGGTTTTACTGACTTTGTGGGTCTCCGAGGTCGTTCTGAGTTTGCTTTTTAGGCCGAGTCGAATTCCGATACTTCCTCATCCTATACCTGCTAACGCTGCCCTTCCAACTTTTGACGAACGGCGGGTTACTCGAACAAGGGTCAACAGCACTCGTAGCTCTGACAGCGATACACGCTGGCCTCGTAGCTGCCCTCTTTTGGGCATTATTGGCCAACAGTTTAGTTGCGACGCAGATCGTGGAGGACGGGACGTTTAGCTCACTTTTGGTATGTGTCATTCCATGACATTGAAGCGTGCAGTCAGAACCTTATTGTTATTTCTATTTGACAGCCCTTTGGAATCTTCACTGTGTTGATTTTTGTGGGAACAGCATACATATCGTTTGACGTTGCATTCGGCATAACGACTGTCATTGGTGACCCAGCTCCCGGCCAGGAAAGAGATCTACATAGCATTGCGCTGTTCGTGTTGACGAGTATATGGCCAGGAGCGTGAGTACTCAGATAACCATCCTCCCTTGCGTTCCCACACGGGTGCACACTTTTGATATAGGCCTTGTTCTGTTTCTATTCTGCGATACCATGTGACTGACGCTTTCAATACAGTGCCGCGCTGCTGTACTTCATCTTAATGACGTACATCGTCCTCGCTGTTCTGCGTGAGGTGAAGCCGATGGTGTACTATGTCATTTCAGCGGTTCTGTTCGTTCTCAGCCAGTTGGCGTGGTTTTTACTCGGCCGGGTAGTCTGCAAGGTCAGTTTTCCCGACCGTTTTCCATGAGCGTCCCGGTATTGTACCCGAGCCCTTGGCACCATAAAGGCTCGCATCGTTCTCACACTCGCTCCCATCCTCATCGCCTTCATCATTTTTGTGCTGCGATTAGTTACCGCGGCCGCCTGGTCGGGGGAGTCAAGACCGCACATTGCAGCTACTTGTTGCGTGTTGCTGCGGAATGCTAAGAGCAGTAAACGGTGCTGATACAGGTGGATGCAATCAGAACTTGGCGCCGGTAGTAGCGCTGAGAGATGATTCGCGTTGCCATGTTGCAATGCCATTTTTTTTTTACTGCGGTTCTCGCTCTTATGCCCTACGGAGACTGATTGTTATTTTCCATAGGGCTCGAATGGAAAAGTTGACGGCTCCTTCATCGCAACGATCCTCGAGACAGCTACTGTTGGCGCGTTGTATCTAGCATGGAGGAGTATAACTGAAGGTTTGTCTCAGCCGCCTCATCACGGAGCTGTACAAACTGATGTTTGGTTGCTATGTAGAAAACTGGGATGAGGATTATTACTGATCCTGCACCGTTCCATTCCATGACGAACCCCTCACGACCTGAATGTCGAAATCAAAACTGTACAATCACCACGCAGGGCTACCTCTCTTCCGCTGACTTCCTCAGAACCATCGATGTACAACAGCACCAATCGCATGCATTTACCGCCCCGACAAGAGGCCTAAACCACGATCCGTCGTTCGCTACATAATCTATAATCTACCCGCATAAAATCCGCCTCCCATCCTTCTGCCAATTCTAATTTCCTTGAATCTTTGGGCATTGACTGTATCCAGGCCTATCTATCTCATCTCATTTCCTTGTGGATATTTCGATCCTTATTTCTCCTTCTTGCTGCTTTCCGCATAGCGGTGTTTGACAACAGGTCTTTCACCAGCACTAGGACTTGCGCTTTATTCATTTTCTTGGTTTCTGATGGTTGTCGACGTAGACCGTCTTTTTCTCTTCTTCCTTTTCTTCATCTCTTCCGTTTCCATTGTTTTGTCGTGTTCAGTTCTTGCTATATACCATTGTCTGCCAGTGAACATGTTGTCTCGTTATTTCCACTTTCTCAGACATAGATATCCTACCGGATTGTCGCTACTACCGAGCTCGGACAGAGTTGGTGAGGTCGGAAGGACGGTGCATATGTATGTGTATCTCATAGTAGTATGGTTCTTTGCGGTAATTTATGTTTTTGGTACTCGATGGTAGTCTTCTCCACTGTAAGTTCTCAGGTTCACAGATGAGGAACGTCGACGATGATGTGGTTTGGAGCCAGAGTGGTGGGCGCTTGGGCAATTTTAGCGTCACCGAGGTTCCTTCCCAACCACCATGTTCTAGTTCTATTGCCCAGTATTGCCCTCAGTCCCACATATTGGTCACAAAAGAATCTTTTCGCAGAACCTTCAAGTTTGTATTGGGTGGAAGTTGAGCGGCGAGGAGAAGGCTGGAACAGGTTCGTGGCCTCTGGATTATGATATTCTCGATGTCGTTGTCGGACATGTTCAATTGTCTGTAGGAAACATCCATGGAACATATGGAAGCGAAGTCTGA
This sequence comes from Paramarasmius palmivorus, assembly GCA_037176845.1. Classification (NCBI taxonomy): domain Eukaryota; kingdom Fungi; phylum Basidiomycota; class Agaricomycetes; order Agaricales; family Marasmiaceae; genus Paramarasmius; species Paramarasmius palmivorus. Next base: position 20,256 of record JAYKXP010000029.1, on the reverse strand, counting down.
TGAAGATCGTTCAGTATTCTGGCCTTCTTTCGACGTGGCTCAGCCGAACAAAACCCAGAATCCTAGATATGGTTTCATTTGAAGGTGTGTCTATGTATAACTGGCACATCCTGTCTTCTGGGCTAACCTATCACCAGCAGTTTACGTGCACTCTCGAATCCCAACCATGCTATGATTCTTTCTCATCAGAAGATTGTATGTTACTCTTCTGTGAAAGGGCGGCTTACGAGTGCTGATCTGGAATTGAACATGGGAGATTTGGAGCTGCAAGCTGTTGTTTTTTCGTGCAACATTGAGCTCTCGAAGATTTATATAGCCGCATGGGCTGGGCTTCTCGATCTCAAACATTTGACTGGGTGCGGTTTCGGGATAATGGGACCGTAAAACAACCAGCTGAAGGTGTGTATGGTTCGGCTGATGTTCATCATTTTTTTTGTTCTCAATTCAGTGATGATTTCTAGCCAGGTCACGCGCTGACGATCTTTCACCCTCATTATCTCCCAACCAGGTTCCTGGGCAGCTTGAACTCTGCCCCAAGACGATAGAGCTACCCTCTTCGCACACCAATCCTATTCTCTCACCACTCGCCGAACACCCCAACCGTAGTAACTCGGCATGGTCATCTGCCGACGAGAAATGGCCCATTCTTCGCGCACCGGCTTCTTTTTTGCCAATCCTTCAGCCACCAACAGTCATCTGGGCGACCCCTCGTTCTGAATTTCCGGAAAGACCCGACTTTCCTCTTGGCCAATTTAGGTCTAGATTTCCGACATTCGAGCGGCCTCCCGCGACGTGGATGCCTACACAGGAAACGATTTTCAGCGCTGATTTCCGAAAAAGGTTTCTGAAATCCGGCCGTGCTATTACGTCTCAATTGACAACAGAGCCCGTTCATCGTTGTTGGTAAGGACGCTAGTCATCATGCTTTTGAACCTCTTGATTGCTTAACATGCGCTTACAGGGATTGAACGCCTTTGCCTCGAAACATATTTGCCTCATGCCTTTGGCTTTGAACTGGCATGGGTAATCGGCTAGAAAAACTGCTCAAGGTCCTTGCCGAAATTAATGACGACAAAAACTTGTCATAGAGCTTACCGCGAAGTTCACCGTCTTCCGTGCTCGACATTCAGGCTACCGCATGACCTTTTCTCCACGGTTGTTTGTTGGTTGTTTGACGGTCTATACTCGGCGCCTGTCCGACCAGGTTCATCCTGACAAGGCGACCAAGGGACTGGCGCATACAAAAATCACGCCTCTCGGACCTACACAGCCTAAACCGAATTAAACGGGCATGCGGAGGTACCATACTATGCGCGGTAGGTCTAATTCCGGGTTCTGGTCAATAATGTTATTCAGACCACTGAATATCGATCTTAGCTGTTTCCACTTCCCGCACATAGCACTTTAACCTTTTCCATCATGGGAATACGAAGTAAATTTCTTTGCAAATGCCCCCATCAGCTTGCATCTGGATCAATAACCGGGCAATGGCATCAAGTGATGTGCCATTTGGGTGCTTACAAGAACTTCATTATGGAAAACTCGACCCCGCCTCGTGCTTGTTTTGTGTTCCTAGTTCTTCTGACTCGTGAACATGTATAACAGCCTCGGTATAGCCTAGAATTTTTCTTTTATCCCCCATATACCGTTGATCTGGGGTACACACTAAGCGGCTTTAGCCACTCCGTGTGCTGCGTTATGTCGTCTGCCACCATGGCCACTCCAAAGCCACCTCATTCACGAAGTCCGCATGGAATACACGCGCCTTCGGCACGGCCAGCTATTTCTACCCAACGCTCCTCGTCCTCTCCCTCTGTCATACCAACACCAACTCCTAAACGCAACCGTCAACAAAGTGACCCACAACCTGACCTTCCACCAGTTGACACGAAAATGGCACTTCAGACACCAGCGAGACCACCAAGTCGGTCGGAGTTCCTACTTAGAGAGACGTTGTTGCGAGATGAATTGACTCGAGATAGGGACAAGGGAGATGAGCGTTCTGGCCTTGGAATGGAGGAATCACGGGCAGGTCCTAGTAGTGGCAACGGTCATCGGAGGCGAGCTAGCTTGAACAGGTCGATGACAGAGAGCGAGTTGCCACGACCTAGGCCCAGCTTGTCAAGAGCAACGTCACCATCTCGACTACCACTGACACCTCATGAGCAGGTGCTCCGAGCTAGATTGGAAAGGGTCCTTTCTGCTTCGTCCATGCTGGGATACCCAACTCCCTCGAATCCGTATGCGAACGAGGAAGCCCGGAGTTCCAGGCCGAAGCATGTGAAGAGAGCATCTTTACCTGGTCCAGGAAGTCCTTGGAACACGGAAAGTTCGACACCGAGTAGCTCGGAATCGATAGATTATGATCAGGAGGTGAGTGCGGATCTACAGCTCTTGTGCTTTGTTGTTGACTATAATGGGCGCCCAGCTGTACCTACCCACTCCGTTGTCTGCCAATAGCCGTGCCAAAAGGGATATGGAGTTGCTCGCCACGGGAACTACGATGACTAGGTCAAGATCGCGAACTGAACCCTCACGGCCTGCCCCACGTCATTCTCCATCGAAGATACCTACCCCATCTCATCAGAGCCCCAGATATAGCCGCTCAAGATCGCCTATCACTTCACATTCGAAATCACATTCACATCCACCCCCACAATTCACATCTGATGTCCACTCTGTATCTTCTTCATCTTCATACGACACTCACCTCCACTCTGATAAGGGTAAGGGTAGAGTAACGGAAGATGAATCCGGGCGTAGAACCAGTGAACCGGAGATGATCACCCCGCCGCCCACTCCGCCAACCGGATCCTCGGTGAAATCGTTACCTATCTCGATGCCTAGTCATGGTAGCGAGGTCGAAGTCCCTCGGACAGACATCCCATCGACCCCAAGGAAATTTGACGCCCAGCTAGCTTCACAACAATGCCGCCAGCTACAGGGTTATGTTTCCTTCGCTAGCGTCGAGGGCTTGGGAGAGCCTGCTGAAGAGGAGCGAGATACTTCCGTTGGGGCAGAGAGGAAACGATGGCTAGGGCTATTTTGACCCTGACTTCCTGGTGAAGATCAGCAAAAGGTTCTGCGTTCATTTTGGGTACTGAATTCTTATTCTTTGTATGCTATGGTCCATTTCTGGCATCTTTCTTTTTCTAAACTGGGTGGATCGCTGTCTACTTTGCCGTTTGTACGTGGCACATACTGCGCGCTATTATCTGTACTTCCCAATCTTGGGCTGTTTTCCATGGGTGTAATTTGTCATAGTCTGTTACGTAGAATGTACTTCTTTGGTCGTTCCTTTCCAACATATCACAACTTTGAAATAATAGCACTTGTTCCTGTTCCTTTGCCTTATCTCAGATGAGTGGCGAATCTTGCAATTAGACCTACTGTTCGGAAGTGCGGGGCAATTGAGCGCGCCTCTATCCAGAGTCTGGACCTTCCAAATCGGGTCACCACTCCTTGACCCTGCACTTCCATGTTGGATTTCGTTCTTCAGCTGGAAAGTTCGACACTTCGCCTAAAGTTTTTCATATCGATATCCAATACGTCAAATATTCCCTGATACTTGGGCAGACGAGATGTGGGAGTGCGTAATCATTTTCTAGTGACATGGGAGATTGCTAAATGTTTGTATAGGCAGAAAACATACGTGTATTTGTGACCGGATTTTTCATGCAGTTTTCGTGCGAATCTTCAAATGGGACAGTCAATCGTGAACACGGAAATTGCCTTCTTCCGGGGCCGCGATATCAGGAGATTTGGGCAGGCAGGAATGCTACGTGGTATAGCACGTTGGCGCTAGGAAGTGGACAAACTTGGCCCAAAAGCTCAGTAGACATCGGAAAGAACCACCGAAAGGCCGATTAGTTCTCACCTTTGACATGCTGGTCGCAGGTATGTTTCGCCTGTAAAAAAGCTAATGTTTGTTCTCTTATCTTCCGCAAATCAAGGATGGACTGGAGTCAGTATCTACCCTTCCTCATTGCGACCTTCCTATCATGGCAGGCATCGCAGATATGGGCGTCGACACGGACCGTTGTCTGGGAACTCGAAGATGGTTTCGGTCCTGAAGTCCAGTGATGGTTGACATGGATCCCCTCGGCAGGGATAAGTGCTACGAGAGGGGGATTTACGGAGATTCTGTGGTGAAATCCGTATCGTATGTGTTCTTCTCGTGTTCTCGACATTCAAAGCAGGTTGACGTCCATTAGGGGAATCTATTGCACCAAATGAGGGAGGCGTTCACACTGCTATTGACACGAATGATGCCCAAAGTTGCTCAATGACATCAGCAAACCGACCGACTCGGCAGCCATACATAGAAGGCTTAGTGGTGTGAATCAGAGCGTCATCCCACCCAGGAAAAGAAGCAAAGAGAATTTGCCCACCTCGTGTACGTGTACGGGTTCCTAACTCTGGCTCATGCCATATATTAGAGTTCTCCAGGTATGCGGTGTTCATATTTCCCTTTCTTTACCTACATACCACCGACTCATTTCTCTCTAGGGAAATATCCATCACTATATAAGGGACCCCTCTACAGCATCTCTTCACCCAGCCGCCATGCCCTCGAACACAACACATCATGCTCACGCGCATACACGGCGACAGCCCGTCAACCTTCATCTGGACCTACCTCCGCACTCTCCTCCGCAACATATACCACCTCAAACCCAAGTAGTACAACCGCCAGTAAGACCACCAAGCCGTTCAGAGTTCCTACTCAGGGAGACTCTCCTCAAGGACGGAGAAGAAAGAGAGAAGGAAAGAAGGAGACGCCCGAGTACTGGGCATCAGAGGCGACCGAGTCTCGGTGCTAACGAAAGATTACCCGACATTGGGCACGAGCGCAGACCTAGCTGCGACGTCGCATCCAATGCCATGCCTAAGCAACGGAGAGCCAGCCTAAATCGGTCTGTAACCGATGGGGATCTGGATCTTCGGCCAGTGGCGCGATCACCCCCGCCATTACCGTCGACCTCACCCCTCACACCGCACGAACACATTCTACGCGCTAGGCTGGAACGGGTGCTCTCTGCATCATCGATGCATTCGCAATCCTCACAACCCAACCCTTACGAAGAAAGGATGGTATACAGCCCAAAACCACGAAGAGAAGAGGTGAGTATCTCTTAAAATAGTCATGTATATTCTTGCTGAAGAGCATCTAGACACCGCTGTATCTGCCAACTCCAGTCTCAGCCGGTGGAGCCTCGCCAATTCAGAAGACAGGCGACTTCTTCACTAGCCAAAACAGTCGCTCAACATCAAGAGCACGCTCTCGAACAGAACCAGCTCCCACTCCACTGTCACTGCCGTCCACTTCCTCCTCACGTTCGCAGAGCCTTTTGTTCTCGGGTCCTTCCAAAACCGCCACTATGCCGTCATCACGTCCACCGCCTTCTCCGGCAACGCCCAGAAAGAAGTTCGCAATGGGTCTAGAGACTGTTCCCTCAGTGAGCGACCTCAGAGGTAGAGGAAAAGGACGTCGTCACGAAGATGGCATGGAGATGATCACGCCGCCACCAACGCCTCCTCCTGCAGCGTTTCATCTCAATCTGGCCATTACACCTATCAAACCTCCACACCAGCGACACCATACTAGGTCGAATACGTTCGACGCTCACACTGCGTCAGCACAGTGCCGTCAACAGCCAGGCTACGTCTCTTTCGCTAGCGTTGATGGGCTAGGCGAGCCCGAGTCCAGCGAGGTAGAGAGCGAAGTAGAAGCGGACAGAACTAGAGAGAAGGGGAAGGGAAAGTGGTTAGGCATCTTTTAAGACATCTTTGTCATTCGTGGTGATGGTCGAGGAAACCATTACTTATCATTTGTTTTCGATGCTTTCTAGCCACCTCCTCAAGCATTTACTTTCTTCAATGTGCTCTGTTGTACACACGAATCGCATAGAGAATCCAATGAATCATCTCACCTGTCGGAATTGACCGTTTTACTCGGTCTTCTGACACGCTTCATCAATGTCCGTCCTCTTGTGGTAGCCGATCATCTGAGCGTACGTTCTACTGGGGGAGATTAATCTCCGTGGTCCTTTCCACCTCATGGTATCGAATCACCAAGTTGGATGGCAGATATCCCTCCTCACTCCAACATCTGGGTCGTGTGCAGGGCCAGTCTATGCCTCTGCGCCACCCTAGACGATGGCGAAACTTGCTCAAGGATTCGCAAGGCTAGTAGCGATAATATCTCATTTCGTTAGCGCTTCCATCAAAGAATTGTGGAGTGGGCTACGGCGAAGACACGCCTGAGCTGATAATGGCGACTTGGGAAGGTTCTACTACGTGGAAACGAGAAAAGGAGTTCGGAAGCATACAGTGAACATGTAATCGGCAAGGAAGCCTGAGATTTCCAAACCTGCTCCGAACCTGCAACGCCTCAACCTCCGTTCCGAGCCTTGTGGGCCTTGTTGCGATGACATCAATCACAACTTTCTTTCCAGAATCGGCTTTCATTTCCGTAATCCGTTGAATTGCAGTGAATTGCAAGATCCGTTTGTATGTCAAAGAAGGTTCTACACTACTTGGTATGACGAAGGAAAAGCGTCAGAGGAAACATCACATGAGCTTTTCCGGCTTGTCACAGTGCCTGCTGGTTCAATTGACTGTCCTAGTTGCGGCACCTGAGCACAGTTCAATAAGAGAGCACATGTTTGCCTTTGACACCAAGGACTAGTCACAGGTCTACGTCGAAGGGGTTATGTCTTTTCAAACGTCAGAATCTGGCCCTGTAAAAACATTGTACAACTTGTATACACAGGAACATCAGTAACTGGCCAACGTGGGGATCGAACCCAAGACCTTCGCGTTAATTTGTCGTATTAGCACGACGCTCTAACCAACTGAGCTAGTCGGCCAGCGAGCAATTGACTGCTACTGACTGATCTGGCCAATCGGTGTGACAACAGGAGACTGAGTTAGTCGTTGCACTTAGATTCGTCAGAATCAATGCCTCTTGAAGTGACCTGCGCAAGATCAATGAGGGCCAGCCTGCTGTACGAGGCCAGTGGGCTTCGAACATCCCAACAAGTGAGATATCGACATGGCACACCGTGACACAAGCGCTCAGCGCTCAGCGCTGCTGCATATTACATCGAACGAGTAATCCGGCTCCAAGGATAGGCCAAATGTTACTACTACACCCGATAGCTGACCACACGGGACGTTGTCAAAGACAGCCAATACATATTTCAAACGAATATCTCGACTGCTCTTTGGTTATCGAATAAGCACTGTGAGACAGACTAGCTGGATATTAGAGTAAGATCACCCGATTTTTGCAGAAGCCTTTATTGCCGATATTCTCTGGGAGCATTCGTCTTCATATTTCAACTAGAACTCGTTTTCGGAAAGGGGTGAACTTTCAGAAAGAGACAGTGATCTACTCACTATCGCTGAATTCGAGCGATTTGTAGCCCGTGGTATGATGGGAGTGAAACTGAAAGCAACTGAAAGCAGAGGCGCGCGCGAGAAATTTCGACGCGTCATTCGACAGTCGACTCGGATACTTCGGCAGGCATTGCCAATCCTCTCCAAACCAACACCCCCAACGACATCCCCTCTGCAAAACCTCAATGTGATTACACGGAAAGCTTTTGATTCACACCGACCGAGGGCAAAATATTTTGAAAATCGTGATGGAAGTTACCGGAGACTGGGCATAATGTAACTTCCAGCACATATCAGGGTTTTCGAAAATGGGTAGCGGTTTATTGCTTTACCGAGCTGGAAACCTTCTCTAGCGAAGTGCGCCGGAGCCTGCTATCGAAAGTTTGAGGGTTAGTTTTGTATCAAAGTCATTTATGGGATTGAACGGGATTGGTGCGTTGGCTGGTAATTGTGTTATTGATAAAGCTGAATCGTACTTTGGATTGACTATTAGGCAGGTTCCTCTCTGTTGATCAGGGATCTGGTCGAAAGATGAAAGTTCATTGTAACATCTACACCGAATATAATCCCAGCGATTTACTACACGACAATGACAGAATCCCATGGATACTTCCTTGCACATAAATTCGCGTTACTGAGGGCATTCATCCTCAAGGTTACCACCAAACACTTCCTATTTCGGTGGCTAGGCTAATGCATTAGGGCTGGAGACTCGCATCTCGGAGAAGAGAGTGAACACCGTGATACGCATGGTCTCCGCCTCAATGCAATACGGCCTCCCAGGGCAATTATGTTGAGCAGGTTTTCTACTGTAAATCTGGAAAGTCGTCGATGCGTGGGAGTTTTCATTTGGCCGCTGGGTGGCTATAAAATCCTCGCCTCTCCATTTTAGACCCTATTCGCAATCTTTTTTGTGAACCCCCATCATCTCTGCTCGCCAGACGTGAACTATACTCAAATGCAATCTACTATGATCTCTGCTACTTCTACTATCTCTGTCGATGACTTCTTGGTACGTCCTGCTTCTTACATCCCCTGTCTCAAAGATTAATTTTGGATGTCTTACAGCTCACCGAGCTCGAGGAAGTGGCTGCCGTCGTCAAGAAGCTTCCTTACCTCAACGCCGGGAAAGCTTTTCGCTCAATCTTGCGCCCTGCACTCACTGGACGCGAGGGCGACGTGTTGGCCCACATCAACAGTAAGCTTCCATCTGTATCTGTTGACTTTGTGAAAAAGGGGTCAGCGGAGAAAGTTGAAGCCGGGGACGAGAACGACGATGATATGGATGAAGATGTTGATGATATTGTTGCTGCTCACCATGATCTTTTCTTCTACGAGCAGGAATCTTCGCAAGAGATGGCCTCGGCATCGACTACCCCTATTTTATGGAAGGCCGGACTGTCATGCTCAGATGATGGGATCAAATTGGGCTAGGACCCCAGAGACTCAGATAAAACAAATTCAGTCGAGAAATAACAATATTATTTTCCCCATCCTGTGCCGCTCGGCCCAAGACTTGTTGAATATGTGCTTGCCCACAAATAATTTGCTGATTCAAGTTCAAGAGTGTCATTTCAATGTTATAAAATCAATATTAGTAGCATTTGGATGGGAGGTTACAATATAGTTAAACTTGCTACACGTTAGACCTTGGGTTTTCTAAAGCATGAGTCCCGAGGCGTCTCAGAATACAAGTCATCAAAGACAAAGTCATTAAACCCAAACCAACGACACCAGGGGTTGCAAACGTGCTGTCTTGGAAAGTTTTTGAAAGCCACATCCACATTTCCATCACCAAACATAGAAGTATTCTCTTCGACGAGGGCACTGTGTTTGCGGATGAGATTGGCGCAGATGATGTCATGGAGTACACGTACGGCGATGTCATCACTTGAGCGTCTGTCAGAAGATTTCCGCTCCCCTGAAAGTCCGACACGTAGACTGTACGGTACAGCTTTTCGTATTGCACATGCTGCATTGCCAACAGGAATTCAGCTTTTGGAAAGTCGGAGTCTTCTGGTCCTATCTCCGGAGTTGCACAAGAGTTGTGAACATACTTGACAAAGTCGTCACCAGGAATTACTTCCTCAATCAGAAAGGAGCGAGAAACTTGAGCACCATTCAGGCGCTTGAGCTCGTTTGAACCCTCTTTCAATACCAAAAACACTCCTGCAGCGACGTATCGTAGTTGAGGGATGTCGCTGAAGGGTACAGGCCAAGCTATTTATCCGTCAGCTTTCGCTCAATCAAGATTATATTAATATACGTACTGGCGTCCGCTTGACATGCTGCAGCATAAGAGTACCCCATGTTTATGAGACTTGCACTCCAGTAATGAACGTTGGCCTCCATCTGAATCTTGTTGTACTCCAAATCCTTTTCGAGCCTCACTTTTACCTGATGTCCTTGACCGCTACAACTATAAATCAGTAGCCAGCCTGAAGATAAAGCTACCACACACGTACTTCTGTTTATGAGTGTAAAACTGCTTCACACATACTTCGCCTTTTCTATCGAGCAAATAGTCGATTCCAGGAAACCTCTCCTTGTCGAACTCGCCAAGCAAAGACAGTCGACCTTTGTGCGCCGTCTTGAATGCACCTATGCCCAGTTCTGATTCACCAGAACCAAAGTTCACCATCAGCATCGCTGGCCCCACTATGTGATTAGAGAGATCTAGCCGCTGCAGGCTTTTGTTGCTGAGTATGACTTGAATATCGAGTTGAGGAATAATCGCAAAAAGTCCCTGAATCGCAAATGGAACATCTGGTTTTACGTTAGACTCACGTTGCTACAATTGCAACACTAATAGATAACACACCGTTAGGTACTACTGGCTTATTTTCCATGCGTCCTCCCTGTGCCAGTCCTTCTTCTACAACGTGCTGTTGCGGTGACTTCCACATGGGTGGCAAACGGATTGCGTTGCGAGGTGGAGTCTTAGCTAATGAATCCTGTTGAGTGAGAAGTCAATATCTAGGAACTGTAAGGTGAGTAAGGCAACGCACGCTTCTTGCTCTCTTTCCTGACGTCAAAATAGACACCTCTTGGGCAGAACTTGAGACAAAATTGTTGGAAAGTTGCTTTGACATCGTACGGGCCATAGCGGTGGAACTCTGTTCTTGCTCCTCCTACAATAAACTTGAGTACAGAGTTGGTATGAGAGGCTAGCAAGATGCATACCCGATACTGCTCCACAGCATCAACAAACTGCTCCCAATCAGCGCCGCGGATTGAGACTCGAAGCACGCATCCAGTCTTCTTGTTTGGCTCCCACTTCGTGTCCCCATTCTTTCCCTTTGTGACTATCTTTCCGTGGACGTTCAAGAGATAAGGCCTGCTTAACCCATACTGCTTTGCAACTTCCTCCGTATCAAGGTCAACCCCTGAACCATACTGTTTTGTGCCGTTTATAGTGATGTCGCGAAGGCTGAAGTTATCGGTATTCCACTCGTAAACGAAATCTTGGTATTCTGAGATTTGCACCCCATGAGCCTGTAGTCGGGTGATAGCGTATTTCATAGCCTCCCTCCGGATTTCAGGAATAGTCGCATGAGCATCAAACTGGGGCTTTAAGTCGGAGAGTTCCTACCAACACACCTGAATTAAAATAGCGCACCAGGAGAAAGAAATATCAAACGTACCGATAGCTCGATAAAGACTCCAGGTTTTCCTAAGACTCCATGACCCAAAGTCAGCCTGACTGGCAATACATCGCCCCCTTTTGCATAGGCTGCTCTCTGATAAACACTCTTCTGCTCCTCATAGAATTTATGATCTCTACTATAGCCGGTAGCAGGAAGGCGAGCGAGAGGGTGTACTCCAGATGATGACGAAGCGTATAAATTGATTGCTGGGCCATGATGAGCAGTCGAGCTGATGGGAACAACCTTGTTCTGGTAGAATTTGTGGGTGTCTACACGTAAACCGCATCATTCATCTGCGTGCATCCAAAAAATACCCACGCACCTTTCTTGTGGGACGCTATCACCATCTCTGATATAACCTTTGGATTGGGACGCATGCCGGAGTGATTACTTGCAGCGGTTGGGTAGCGAGAAACTTTAGGCACTGGTGGAGGTAACATTAAAGCAGGTGGAGCTTCCTGTGATGTCCGACCCAACGATGATCCAGAGGATAAAGCAGGAGCAGCTGGGGTGAACAACGATCTTCCCAATTGCACGTTTGCTTTGAGAACATTTACATTCTTGTAAGCTTAATTACTCCTCTCATTTTTTGAGTCTGAACTCACCGTCGGTGTTTTTGTTAGCTGTTGGTTGCAATGCTGGAATTGCTCCTATACGACGTCAAAGTCAGAAGCCAATCTTGCCTTTGGAATAGGTTGTAATACTTACTTTGATAGGTTTCTCTTGCTACTGTGGCTTGACGTTTATAACGATCATTGCACTTGGTGCAGACCATCTTGATTTTGGTCCCATTTCCGACGAAGAAATATTTTTCGTCTGCCTGTATCATCTCTCTGCAGCTGCTAGATTGGCATGGAAATGCCTTCTCTGCTCGTTGGTCACTGGTGAATTGAACAGGGTCCATATTATATCGCCGTGTTCACAGCAGGAGATTGAGAAGATGGAAGAGACAGAGAAAATATATCCGGTCTTTGCCTGTTTTTTTATCCGACAGCCCATCCTCTGAAGTTGCTGAGTCAGGACTCCATATCGAATCATTTTCTTTTCTTTCTTCTTCCCGCTCATCGCAGATTTATGTTTTCTTTTTAGATGCCCAACCAACATAAGCCCAATCGTGAGCCTCACTTGTTCCAACCCTTTAAAGCCAAGACTTACTCAAACATTTTGTAGCGCCTCTTGAATCTTTCCAAGCGCCTCTCAAATCCCTTTGGAAACGCAAACATCTCACTGAACGACAAATCCTTGATCGTCTTCTAGCTAGGCACATCGATACTCAGCAATATGGCTTAGGGTAAGGCGCATTGGAGATCCCACTTGTTCTGGCAGGACCATGCGATAACTGTTCCTCCCCTAGATTGACCAAATTTCGCCAAATACGCAAAGAACTCGGGCTGCTTGGAACGCGTCAACAGGGTATTATTTTCCTACCTTGTCCATTTCATATATTGACGAACAGCATTCAATAGGCCACACCTTGGAATCAATTACAGAGGATATGGTCGTCCTCCGGCAACAGTATCCTAAGGCTGGACGACAAGACATCATTAATCTGTTGTGGACAGAGCGGCAAAAACGGGTTTCCCGGTACGTTTCAAGCGCCTTGGGAAGAGCTCCTCAATTAAAAAGCCTTTTCAGACGAACTGTTGAGGACTATTTTCATCGTTACGAGAAGGATTTAGTTCGACAAAGGCGGCATAGACGACTGCGGAGAAAGCGCTTCTGGGCAGCAGGTGGCAATGATTTGTGGTGTGTTGATCAGCATGACAAGTGGAAACGGTATGGTTTGGGGCTTCATACTGCCGTGGATCCTTTTCTGGGCAATATCAAATGGCTCAAAGTATGGCATTCCAATCGAAACCCAAGACTTATCGTTCGATATTATCTGGAAACTGTTAGGCGTCTTGGATGTAAGTACTCCCTAATATCATATATTCCAATTGGTCTAATGTAGTTACTATACTCAGATACCTGCCTAGTTACGCAGGGTGATCCTGGGACGGAGAATTTCTCCTTAGCGAAAGCGCACTCCTATATCCGACAATCTCTGGACCCGGGCTTAGTCGGTACGCTCCAGCATCGATGGAAAAGAGACAAGAAGAACATACCCCCAGAGATTGTCTGGTCCAACCTTCGTACACGTTGGACCCCCGGTTTTGAAGACATCTTGGAGGCACCCGAACGCTATCCTCAACTGGGGATTAGATATGACAGGAGCGATCCCTTGCAATAGTAAGCGTTGTATTGTTTATTTTTCTTAGATGAAACGTTCAGCAACAATGAATTACTAGTAATGTTTTCAAATGGCTTTTCATACCTTGGCTACAAGCAGAATTAGACGCCTACGCCGACCGTATCAACAATACTCGAAAGCGCCATCAGAAACATAAGATAACGCCACAGGGGGGCTCACCAGCTGATATGGATGAGTATCCCGAAGAATATGGGTTCATTAATTTCAAGGCACGTCAATCATTTTACCGACAAAACAAATCTGACCAATGCCTACTATCTCTTCCAGCTCAGAATTGATCCAACAAATACTATTCTACAAGATGCGGAAGCCATTTATGCGCCCCCACAGCACCAAGTATTCGAGCTGGTTCCTAAAGAGTTCGAGGTAGAAATTGAAGCCATATATACCTCTCTCGGTAAACCAGAGGTTTCTCGGGATAACGTATGGAAGATCTACATGGATCTACTTCTGCGTCTGGAGCAGCAACCTACAGTGGGTCAGATGACTCTGCTACCCTATGAAGAAGATGAAGAGGACTACTCAGCTGAGCAACTACAGAAGGAGATTGCAGTGTATCAGGGTTTGGCTGATGACGAAGGCGAATGTTATCTTGGAGGTGTGAACGGCGGGCTTGGTCCTGCAGTCGGCCTACCCGAGTGGGAGGAGGACTTAATAGATACCTACGTTGATCGCTTTTCAGATGATGACGACGAAGAAATGGACTAGACTTGCTAATTGTTTATTATTATTGAATTCCTTGTCAAGACCATTTGCCTATCTAATACTCTCCGAAACCTGATCCGAAACGTAATGGCTATGTATCTCTAGCATTTGAACTTAGACAACAAGAGACGTATTTAGGTTGAAAAATAGAATATTTGAAGTCATTACATTGACTGGTAACATCAATAAAATGATTGGTGTAAAAGCTAACATACTACCTCAACGTCTTCCCCCAAGATTTTTGACCGCCTATATCCAGCATTTGAACCTGAGCGAACAGGGGCATACTGGTGTTGGCGGCGGGGGTATTTGAGATCGCTGAATCGATTGGTAACATCAGCTGAACGAACGAGACAAACGCGAACTCACTACATTGATATCTTCCTCAAAAATCTCCGAAATTTACCGCCTATGTCCAGCATTTGAACCTGAGCGAATGGGGGCATACTGGTGTTGGCGGCAGGGGTATTCGAGGTCGCTGAATCAATTGGTAGCATTGGCGGAACAGACGAGACAAACGCGAACTCACTACGTTGATATCTTCCTCAAAAATCTCCGAAATTTACCGCCTATGTCCAGCATTTGAACCTGAGCAAACGGGGGCATACTGGTGTTGGCGGCAGGGGTATTTGAGGTCGCGGAATCGATTGGTAACATTGGCGGAACGAACGAGACAAACGCGAACTCACTACGTCGATATCTTCCCCAAAAATCTCCGAAATTTACCGCCTATGTCCAGCATTTGAACCTGAGCGAATGGGGGCATACTGGTGTTGGCGGCAGGGGTATTTGAGGTCGCTGAATCGATTGGTAACATCGGCGGAACGAACGAGACAAACGCGAACTCACTACGTCGATATCTTCCCCAAAAATCTCCGAAATTTACCACCTATCTCCAGCATTTGAACCTGAGCGAACGGGGGCATACTGGTGTTGGCGGCGGGGGTATTTGAGGTCGCTGAATCGATTGGTAACATCAGCTGAACGAACGAGACAAACGCGAACTCACTACGTCGATATCTTCCCCAAAAATCTCCGAAATTTACCACCTATCTCCAGCATTTGACCCTGAGCAAACTGGGACATACTTGGGTTGGAAGCAGGGGCATTTGAGGTTGCTAAATTGATTGATAACATCGCCATAACAAAAGAGGTAAATGTGAACTCACTATGTTGGTGTATGAAGTGACTAGAGCAGAACAACTAGCGTGAGAAAATGAAGTGAAAAGTGCAACAACCAGGTCTGCCGGGGCGTGGTTGTTGCACTTTTCACTTCATTTTCTCACGCTAACTGCTGCTTCACTGCTGCTTCACTGCGGCTGTTTCTCTCTTGTCTACTACTACTATTCAGCAGTTATGGACTTACTCAGTGTATGTGTTCAATCAACCTGTGTCTTATTTTCTCATTTTGGCTGAAATTGGATCTAAGGTTTCTTTGTCTGACACAAACACATTCGGCACAAATACGGGGCATGGAAATCAGGAGGCCATTCTTAGTGAGTGCCCAGTATGCGGATAGTAATCTATTACTCACTCAAATTCAGATGAAATTGAGAAGACGCAGGTCAATCCCTATGGGCATGGCAATTTAGCCAGTATAGCGCTGCAACCCCCTCCCTTAGAACATTTTTTGTATACACTTCCTCAAGGCTTTGTCATTCCCCATAACTATCCCAATCAACTAATTCCAATGTCAACCAATCGCACTCCCCCTCAAGGTTATACATATCCTTCCTCACCTGTCTGGACAAAGACTAGAGACGAATCATATGCGCTCCATTGGTGCTACGTAGCATCACGCTCGGCAGACCTAGCCAGTATTCAGCAGGAACGAGAACATCAGCTCAATCTTGCTGTTCCGCCTGAGGTAGATGCTATATGGGATGTTGAGCAAGAGAAATACTCTTATCCTATCGTACCGGGCTGCATAACACCTCCTGCATCCTGGCCATTACGAACCGATATAGATAACGGTGTCGGTCTTAAAGGCTCCGTTACATTTGCTGCCTATCATACGCCGTCCTCTCTAGAACTCCACTATCCTGAGGTGTGGAAGGAGCTTGCTCCTTTGGCGAGCCGATTGAAGGATCTGGCTTTTGGCCATAGAGCAACAACACCTTCTGAGGAGAGCATTCTCCCACTCTTTGCGTATGCGCAACTGAAGGAAAATGATCGTTCAAAGCGGTCTGGAGTTAAGAAGGGTACAGCCAAAACTCGAGTACAGTTCGAAGGTTCGTACAGTCTTGGCACTACGATAGAGAAAGGACACGGAATTGGAATAGTCAAGCCTGTATCGCAACTGTCTACGCCCAAGTTTGAAAAACAGCTGGCCGAGGTTTTCCAGATTCTGGCCGCCTTTTACCGCATTCTGGTTCCACTTTCAATATCGAAGTACGAATGGGAGATGTTGAAGTTTCAACTACAAGACAATAACGTCTTCACACTAGGGGGTAGGGGACCGGCAGGAGTATCGGTTCAAATGAATGTTTCCGCATCATACTATGTGTATGACGGAGCTGACTTGGGCGAGTCGATTGGGCGAGTGCAAGGGTCTCTGCATCCAGATTCTCAAGATTGTCTCACAACACCAACATTGCTGACCATCATGATACGCCTTCCGAAACGTATGTACATGCTTTATACTTGTCAAATTGTATGGTTTTGACTCAGCATAACAGATAAAAAGGCTGCGGGAGGCTCATTTCTACTCGCTCGCTACGGCATTCACATACCCTTTTCCGACATATGGTTCATCAACATAGTGTTTGATGGGAGAACTATCCATGGCGGTCGTCAGATCTCTATTAAAACTGAAGAGGCCGAGGATATGGAGAGCCTCGTGGTAAATGTTCGACTCGACGAATGGGAGACAGATCCTCTTGCCAACACTGCCCAGGAATTGTGGAATGCTGCTGCTGCAGTCAACCGCCTAGCTTTTGTTCAATATTTTCCAGACCAAGCTGTAAAGCGTACGGCCAATATTGCTCTACATGGTCCCGCCTTGTTTGGCAACTATGGAACTCATAGCCCTGCTGTCGGTCGAGTCAAGACCTTCAGTTCTGGCGGCAAACATTTGATGGGTACATTGCAGGAGTTCTATTCGACCATTGGAGTAGAGCTGGTATGGGGCTTTTTAAACAGTTTGTCGCAAGCAAACTTGACTCTTGTCGGTTTCGATGCCACGCGCCTTTTACAACAGATACAATACACCGAGTCAGGGTCCAATGGAAATCTAGAAACGACATCTCAACAAATGACGTCTCAACAGCATGCTCTCATTCTTCCTGAGTTTGACGTTCTAAATCCAGAACACAGTGCGCACGTGCATATGTGTCGGGGATGGCTGGCATGGCTGATGGCATTGCGAGAGTGTAATGCACTAGGCATTATGGCCGACGAGTTCTTCAAGAAGCAGGATCTTTTGGCCAAACAGGCAACAAGAAGCCGCTCCAGTAAGGAATGTATTGAAGCACAGAGGCCCAAGGATCACCGACAGGGTGTACTCGTTCATCGGCAGGAGACAAGTCAAGTTGTTTTGCATTTACCCAGCACGCAGATCCTGCCTACAAACGTAACGTCTGATACGGAAGATGTATTGCCCGTGCAAGTGACAGAGGGTACTTTAACAGGAAAGCGACGCAAGCGAAACTCCGAAGGGAAGGAAATTCAGCCGAAGAAGAAGCTACGCCAAAAACCAGAAGTAGTCGGAATGGTAGGGCAGGTAAGTAGGTTTTGCACATTCTGAAGCAAAGGATTCAAGCCTCTATCATTAGGAATTTGAAGAGGGTACCCGCACCTATGCTGAGTTCGAGATTGAAGCAATTATCGGACACGTGAGTTGCATTCTTGGTTTCCGTACGTCCACTGACTGGCAAACCTTAGGCATTTCATGGCGGAATGTACAAGTACTTGGTTCAGTGGAAGCATTATTCAGAAGACCACAACGAGTGGATTCCAGAGACAGATTTGAAGTGAGATTTGGGCATTCCTGAGAACTTAGGGCTATATACTGATACTATGCAATCTAGCAACGCCCAAGACCTATTGCGCGCTTACAAGAGCTGCTGGAGTCTTCATGATACGTTAACAGTCTGCGATTCAAAGCGGTACAAAAACTTTTCCAGACACTGCTTGGATAAGCTTTTTGATGCGGAAAAGCTTTCGAAAGAGCTTGACACATTCAAGAAGCTGCAGGACCGGTTCATATCCAACCGATCCTCCATTTCTGGAGGATATTCCGATCTTACAGCATTTATTACTAGCTATACTGCGATGAATGATCGTCAGTTTGCCTGGACAAGCATGCTGATTAAATCACCTCTCAGAGTCCCAACAAGTAGCGTGGAGCCAGTCGATCAAAATGACAGCCTTTGTGCTCTGGTTTTTCGCTTCCAGGATGCTCTCTCAGACCTTTCCAGATGCCAGTCCACCAGCTATACGCTTAAACTATGGGATGCTGCAGTTCGTCGCCAGGAATGCCGCTCTCTTCTCATCTTATTCGATTTCGTTGTGTTTGGAATGCCAATGCTTCTTAAAATTCTAACACAGACCTATGTCAAGGACCGAATATTCTTGAAGCAACATTACCCGGCATTTTTTCCACTGGTGGATGCTGTCATGCAAGATCTCACTGCTTTACGATCACAATGCAGGCGTCAAGGAGGTAAAGCTCCGGATGCCTCCAATATTCTCCGTCCAATTCCATCTAACCTATATGGGTTGCGCCGGGACTCTCACTTTTCAGAGGAGCCTTTGTCCCTCAAGGCGAAATGGATAGATGGTGGAGATGACGCTCTCACCAATGCTGCAAACCAGGTCCTTGAAGACGCGCTCATTGAGTTCCTTGCAATGCCTTACTTCCGGAAGTTCAGTGCCAAAGGTTCGACAAAGCCTGGAAAGAAAACAAAGTGCCAGGAAAGCGATACAAGTATCTTTGAGGACTGCTTGATACGAGGGGCAATCCTTCATGCACTTGCCGAGGGGTTGGATGATGAGTCCATATTCTTCTCCGCCAGAATTGAGACTTTCGTCTTACAAGGCGGCGTAACTGGGCTATGGAATGACGGTGTCTCAAAGATGTCAGTAAAGAGGATTGCAAAAAACATTCGGGATGATCCAGAACTGCATCTCTCACACGTTCGATTATGGGCCTTCCAGGAAGTCCCGAAGGCTTCTCGGGACGCTGCATGGGATTTGGCTTATGCATTACATAAAGGAATTACAGAGCTGATAGCTGGAAGACGAATGTCTGATGACGAGTATCAGGGAGTAGAAAGGTCTAACCCCAAGCCCAAGCAGAAGAAACCAAATGCTAAGATGCAAAAGGGAGCAGCTTTGGCAGGTTTGACTCCCGAAGCATTATGTATTGGTCGAAGCCATCTTTCCTTCGGAGCATTGGCGCTCATCCTCCAGGAAACATGGCGGGATATGAATCAAGCACCCCCCATACATGAAGAACTACATCGCTATCTCAAAGGGCTAGATATCCGCACAGGGAGGATACTTGCCTCAGGAGATCCAGATCATGCGTATCCCATACGCCAAACGAACCAGGGAAGCTTGTTATTGAATGAGCATTTGCCGAGGGAGAAATTAGTTACCAAATATGGACTGTCAAACCTGTTGTCTTGGCATGGAACGGGTCAAGGTTATAAAACATCGCGGTTCCTAGCCTTTCTTAAACAGAAGGCGGGTAGTAGGTCGTTTTGGTCGGCATCATTGAACGAATGCATCAACCATTTCTTAGCTGCCCAGATACACAATCAGGTCTTGGCATCGTCCAGACCAGATGTTCAGATATCGCCTGAGCATGAAGGTTTATCTGAGGCGCTAGAATCTCAGGGCTTTCTTCGTCTATCGAACTGTCGGGTGTATGGGCAGCCATCCAACATGCTCAAGCTTCTGCCAACACTCAAAACATTCAACTCGTGGGGTAGAACTATTCCCGCAAAATGCAGCTTTGAACAACGCATTCGAGACAAGTTTACGCCCTATTGGACCAATACAATATGCGAGAAATGGAAGGAGTTTCTCGGAGATATGTTTGATTGCAACAATATTGCCGCGTGCTCTCAAAAATCGCGACATTCCTGGTCAGAAACGATTGAGTTTGTGAATCAGCTGAAAGTGCCGGGCTTCAATAGTGGCCTCACAGCTATGCAACTGGTCAATGCGCTAGCACTGGCTGAAGTGGTCAGTTCCCCAACATTGGCAGAAATGGCACATTGGATCTGGACGCATTCGGAGCTT